>SMDT01000364.1:0-178438 GCA_005392925.1 Aquilaria sinensis | reverse complement strand
GACATAAGCATTTGGAGCCCCAAAACTGTGTATCAAATTCAACATCTTTTTTTGTTTTCTACTATTAAGAAAATGCAGCAGCTAGATGCTTTATGGTCATTTTAAATGCCAAATATTATCATACACACGATTTATTTGAGTTGTAATTTTTTTTTACCCCATAAATGGTGGTCATTTTGATTCGATTTGTCAAAACTCTTGTCCATTTGTCAAACTACATTGCATTTTCCCTATATTCTAACTAATGAAAATACATAGTTGCTTTATAATATATTATGTCTCTTTAACTGGTGTTAAATCTAACATGTACATAAGTATTGTCTAGTATGTGAGTTAAGAAAATTCAATTATCAATTTATATGTTTTCCTATTGGTAATTAGTGTGAGATTCTGCATTGTCTACAGTAAAAAAAAGTACTACAAAACACAACAATCATGCATGTTCAGTAATAATAACATTAGGTACTGAATTACAGGAGCGTAAACCACTAGGACAATAGGGAACAAATAGACATAAGTGAATGTCAATGACATAGCACAAAAGTAAATGTCAATGTGAATAACAGCTTGTAACCAAATGAACCACAACTTTTGATTTGGGTCCATATTAAAAACGCAGAAATGAACGTGAATAACATAGTACAAAAGTTATTCATAATATGCACATAACTACCATATTAAACAAACATTCTTAATAACATTTACGTACCACTCCACTAGATAAGGTCACAGGTCTAAACCCTTTTCTCTAACTAACCCAGCCCATTTCTCCAAAAAGTTTAGCCTTCCTGATGTTCCTGCCATTCCTGAATGTCCAGATCCTTTCACAAAATAAAAGAAAAAAAAAAAGGGTTAGGGTTTTAAGATTTAAAAAATACAAGAGACAGTCTAATAATGTTTAACAACACTCAGAATGAGGTTGTAAAGAACAAACAAAATGAATGAGAAAGCTTACGCCTGGTCTATCCGTTGACAGCAGAAGTGTGTGTAGTTCACGCTCTGACATGAAGGTTTAATAGCCACCACTGATCGAAGACTTTTGCTTGACTCAATCCTGACAACAAATCTCTTTAAAGGAAGGAAGCCAACAAACTAACAAAAAACATAAAGCGGAAAATAAGAAATTAGGGTTTTAAACGTTAGTCATCAATTTTATGCAAATCGGATCTATTTTTCAACACATAGGTTTTGAAAAGTTGGTCAAGAAAACAAGATGATGAAATCAATGCAAATCAAAGTATTTTCCAAGGAAAAAGAAATTCACCCAGCGTTTTTGTCTGATCTACAGAAAATGATAGCAAATTTGAAAAAAAAAAAAGCATTTAGAGAAAGGTGTAAAGAAGAATGAGAAAAATAGAAAAATGTAATAATTTTTAAAATTTGAAAGAATAAAGTATAGCACGGTGACTTAATCACCACAACAATGTCACTGTTAAAACCCATAGGCTTAAATCCATACTAGTGCCTCGAACTTTGATAACTCAGCCATTTAAGGGCCTAAACTACAAATCAGATTAATTCAGGATTCAAACTTTACAAATTGGATCAGTTAAAGACAGAGATTTAGTTTGTAGCCACATGATGGTTTAACTCTTGATGTCGTTTGCAATGCTTAAGGAGGTAGAAAAGAAGCAGGGAGTTCTAACTTGATTTGCACTTGAAATACACGAAGACTTATTACAAAAGAGCTAAAAAAGAACCCATCAAACATACTATTCATGGATAAGGCATTGAGATTCTACACCAATGGGAATCGGTTGTCAGAAATAACTACTTTGGAGGCTGCTGCCAAAGGTACTTGAATTTGTTTTTACTACTTTAAAACTGCTCTGTCACATGCCTGATAAGCAGAACAAGTAAAGAAATGAATGAAAAAAAAATTAGGTCAAAGGGGAATTGATTGTTGTACTTTAATTAAGAAAACTATTAGAGTTAGGTACTTTAATGAAAAGGTTTTTATTGATTCATTGAGCAAGCCAATATTGAAATATAGGTTGTATTTTGTTAGGGCCATATCCAGCTGCTACAATTGTTTACAAATTGTTGGAATGTTGTGGTTGTTGGAGTTTTGAAAGCATTAAAATATTTGAAATTGTATATGGAATGAACAACTGGTATAAAAAATAAGCATGAAAAATAAGTGATGTTGCTCAGTGGATTGTTTTTTATGAAAACAAAGCAACATCTCCAAGTTGTGCATGAAATTAAATTTGTTTCCAAATACAATTAATTTTGTAGCTAGAATCTTACTTGACTTTTGTTGCAATCTCTACAGATGAAGGAAGGCGTGGAAATTTGGTTAAATTATGGTGGAATTATGCTAAGAAATCCTATAGTGCAATACTTTAATCAAAAGATATTTTGCAAAGTGGTGACTAAATAGCAGTTTATGAAATAATCTTTCACAGATACACTAAAGAAATTAGGTTTTATAGACATTGATATAAAAGGAATTTTTTATATTGATGAAGGTCTATCAATGGATATGGGATTAAAGGAAATAAAAATTGAAGCTTGTGTGTATGAGATGATATCATCTGTTCTGATAGTAGGTTATGTTGATATATATGTGGAACATATGACATCATGGTTGAAGGAAAACAATAAGGTGTTACATGATGCCTTATTTGTAGGGTCCATTAATAAAGCTAATGAATATAGTGTGGAAGATGAGGCAATTGGAATTTTTAATACCCACATTGATGAGATGGATGTACAACCATCAAATAGTGAAGAAGGCAATGAGATGAGTGATGACAACGAGGAAAAAAATGCAGATCTTGAATATGAGTTAGAGGCTAAATTGAATGGAATTGATGAGATTTTGTGTCCTGGACATGATAAAGAAATAAGAAAGGGCATTAATAGAATAAAATAGCACTACATTGTCCAAAACTTTAACCAAAGAATATCCATTAATGTTGCTGGAACATTTCGTGCTGTAGTTTTTCAAGGGCTAGAGGATCAAGATAGTGATGAAATTAAAGGTAATGGTAATGAAATAGGGCTAGACAATTCTGATGTTAGAAGTTTTTGCACTAAAAGCAATGAAGATAGTGAAACAATGTTAGGGAGAAAGGAAAACCATTATCCAAGGTATGGCGACAATGCAAAAGAGATAAAACTTTGTGTCGGTCTGTCATTTATAGATCATCACCAATTTAAAAGGGCATTAATGAAGTATGCAGTCCAAGAAAAAAAGGCATCAACTCATGTAAGAGTTAGGTGCAAGGCTAAATGTTGCAAATGGATGGTTTATGCGACTGTTTATTGGTTTCAAAAGAAAAAATATTTCATAGTGAAGACTTATATTGACTCCCACTCTTGTTCAAGGATTTTTAAGCTTTTTGGAGTAAATGCAACATGGATTGTAGATTAGTTTGAAGCATTGATATATGCTCATCCCATAATAATGCCTAAATATATTTAAGACACGATAATAACTGACTTACAGATAGAGGTTTTAAGAAATCAATGCAAGGGGCAAAGGGTCACGTTCTTAAGAAATGGGAGAAAGATGTTAGCCTTGAGTATAGACGATTGCATGACTATTGTAAAGCATTACTTGCATCCAATCTAAGCAATAGCATAGATATAGAATAGAGTCATAGAGGCCCTGGCTGCCCTCCATTTTTAAGGAGATTTTATGTGTGTTTTGATGCCTTGAAGAGAGGCTTTCTTAAAGGTTGTAGAAAATTCTTAGGGCTTAATGGCTGTTTTCTCAAGGAAGTAGTTAAGGGAGAGCTGTTTACTGCAATTGGTAAGGATACAAACAATCAAATGTTCCCCTTGGCATGAGCTATTATTGGGGTTAAAAGTACATATTCATGACTATGGTTCTTAGAGCGTCTAAAAGTTGACATTAAGGGTGGAGATGGAAATGGATGGTGCTTTATGTTTGACCAACAAAATGTTTGAATTGTTTATTTGTACTTATTCAATTACTATTTTTAAAGGATTATTTGCTTATGTTTGTAAGTAACTTAATCATATGCTTTTGTAGGGACTGCTAAATGCAATAATCAATACATTTTCAAAGGCTAAAAATAGGCTTTGTGTAAGACACATTTACATGAATTGGTATTCTAAGTATAAAGGAAAGCACTTGAAGCTTGCATTTTATGCAGTGGCAAAGACCCTAAATAAAGTTATGCTCAATAAAAGGCTAGAAGAAATAGAAAGGATTAAGTCTGGTGCCAACAAAAACCTCATGCGAAAGGATGTCAAACAGTGGTGTAAGGGTTACTTTAAGCGGAGTTGTAAGCGTAATTTAGTTAACAATAATAGCAACGAAGCATTTAATATGGTTTTAATTAGTGCAAAAAGCAAACCGATCTTCTATATTAGAAGAGATTAGAGAGTATGTCATGAAAAGAACAGTTGAAATAAATAGGTTTGCTTCAAAATGAAGATGTGAATTTGGGAAAAACATCATGGAAACTGTTACCTAGAATACAACTGAAATTTATAGATGGCGGGTTAAATGGAATGGTGACCATGTCTATCAACTTACTTTTGGTAGAACATAACACACTGTGTATTTGTGTGACAGGAATTATAGTTATAATGTGTGGGAATTATCTAGGATCTCATGGCTTCATGTAATTAGGGCCATTATGAGCAAAGGAGATGACCCGAAGGCTTACATTACCCATTGGTACAAAAAAGACATGTTCTTAAATGCATATAAGTACGTAATTCAACCAATAGTCTATGAAAAGTGCTGGGAAGATAACGGTTTAGGCAAGCTGCTACCTCCACTTAAACGACGAATTCCAAACAGGCCATGAAAGAAGAGAAGAAAGTCCATAAATGAACCAATAAAAGATAAGACTACATTTTCACGACATGACCATGTCATGCATTGCACAATTTGTAAGGAAGCTGATCATAACAAAATGTCATACCCCAGAAGAAATGTAAGTTATAAACTGAATAATACTTCAATTTAATCTAATTAAATTTTGAATTATAGCTTATCACACACAATTTACTTACTTTTGTATCTCAGCTAAACCAAACCCAAGCATCTTTTACCCCTAGTCGAAGTGTGTCTCAAATTACCATTCTAATGTTATTTTGTTGCCTTTTAATTGGACCATCTTTCACTCACATGTAATCTGATTATTTTACATGTTTGGAGTGAATAAAAGTGTTAGTTTGTTCCTTTTTTTTTTGCTATGTTGGTAGTTATTTAGACAGACTTTTACTCAGACTTCTTCTTAAGGAAAACAATCTTATGTAGAGAGCACGATAACAACATCACAAACTGCTAGAGACACTGAGGTCCAAGGATTGGTTAATTCCAAATTAGAAACTATTTACTTAGAAAAAAAACTATTGCAGTACTTTCAATTTAGCTTATTTTGTTAACTTCATCTTTGTATGGGCATGTGCACTTTAGTTACTGAACATGAAGCAAATGTTGCAGGGAGATGTATATTGCAGCAGATGTAGTTTGTAGCTTCTATTAATTACAGGGAGATGTTTTGATGTGGCTGCTGTTTGTATTTTGCTCTACTGTTTGGCGAACATGTATGGTTTTGTATTTGATATATGTCTGAAACATAAAGATGAGGTTTAAAGTGTGAAACATTTGTTTTGGTTCAAAATACTTACACTGCAGTATTTTTCTAGGCTTTTGACAACTTATGGGTTGAAAGATTTCTACAGCATTTCTGCAATATTTCTGAAGTACTTCTGTAACCTGTAAATGTACACTTACATTTATAAACACAAGTCTTATAATGGTTGAACCTGTAGTGTGCCCTTGCATTTATAAACACGAGTATTTCTAGACGAAAACAACAGTTTTCATTACAAAAAAGCCAAAGGCTCCAAATGTGTCATTTGCAAAAGAAGGCAAAATTTTTACATGTTGCTGTCCACTATCTATCCCCACAACACAGCCCTATTACTTCATTCATCTAACTAACTAATGACCAGAACATAATACAAATAAAATAGAATAACATAATACAAAAGCAGCACAACACAAATAGCCTCAATTTAGAAACTTTCTTGTCTAAATTCCCCAACTGCTCAGCCAAAAATCTGTTATCTAAACATACTATTGCTTATTCTTTCTTCAAACACAGTTGTGAAACTTACACCTTTAGTGCACGAACTTCATCTTTCAATTCTTTCACTTTTCTGTAATACTCAACAATCACCACTTTTACTCATTCTAGAAACTTATTATCAATCCACATGAAAAATTTATAATCCTTATTTGTCTGAAAAAAAACACGCACAATTTCATCAATATAGTGTGTTACTTAAAATCAATAGTCCAACCAATAATCACAAGACAACCACATCAACTTTACCAATTCAACGAACAACCATATTAAGAACAAATCACAACTTACGCAATTATAACGACAACGGAAAAATCTTCTCCCCAAGTTCTCTCCTTCGCATCTGGTTATATCCTTTGATGCCCGATGCATGTATTTGTAATTTAGCACTTCTTCATTGAACCACATTGACGTCGCTAAGCAGTCCTAAGACATTCCTAAAAGATTTTAAACATACAATAAAAAATTTCAAACTTACCATTATATGAATGAATTCATATATGAGAAAGAATATCAGTCTGAAAAGTAATTCAGCAGAAAAGCAATTTAGCAGAAAAATAATTCTAACAATTCACTCTAAAAAGCAATTTGGCAAACAATTCTAACAATTTGCAATATCAATCTGAAAAGCAATTCAATAGAAAAATAATTCAGCAGAGAAAAGCATTTCTAACAAGCAAACAAGAGAAACTTTTAACAAGCAACCCGGACAAAAGAAACTTCATTCTGAAAAGCAATTCAGCAGAAAAGCAATTCTAACAAGCAAACCAGAGAAACGAACCAAGAAAAACAACAACACCTACTTAACAAAACAAGAACAACAGGTCAAAAACTCATTAACAACACCTGATTAACAAAACAAGAAAAGCAGCAACACCTTATTAACAAAAAAAGAAAAACAACAAGTCAAAACATCATAGATAATCCAAGAAAAGCAAACCCAAGTAACAGAAAAATTAGCACAAAACACAAATTACACACATCACCTGAAAGAATACCGAAACACAAAATAACCCTGACTAGTGAAACGCACATCACCTGATTGGAGAAACACGATGCTAAACCATCAAAACCAACTTTCTGGATGTAGAAAAATCTGCACCATTTAGCTTGAAGGTTGAAGAAGCAATCCACACCAGACTAATCGATCGTCACCATCCTTTGAGGGAGCCAAACCAGGGACAATTGGAGCAGAGACAGATTGGAGCCGACAGAGGATTGTCAATTCTTCTCTAGGGTTTCAAATGCCAAAATCCCAAAATTCCCAATTTCAATTCCAACTCATCTCGATCGTTTTGAGCTTTAACCCATTAACGTTCACAAATGGCGTAATGGCAAAATTGACCCTTTGTCCTTAACTAATCCAATTTGCAAAGTTTGAGTCCTAAGTTAATCCGATTCATAGTTTAGGCCCTTAAATGGCTGAGTTATGAAAGTTTAGGGCACTAGTATGAATTTAAGCCAAACCCATATGACCTTTATTCTTCGGTGATACTAAAGAGCTAGAGAGAGGAGGCAGACGAGACTTGAAACGAAGCTAATAAGAAAAAAAAATAGGGGCACTTATGCCCATTTCCAAAATTCCAGCTTAGTAGCACAACTAACCTTCAAATGCCACCTAAAGGCCCAACATTTATAAAGTGATATTTATAATAGCTACCTTATCTTATTGTTACTATATTATTTTTTGTTCATTATCACTGAATAAATGTTGTTAATATATTTCAAACTTGTAATGGTTTACTACTTAATTTATTCTTTATTTTTCACAAATATTTTCTAATATTTTAATTTTAAATGTTTTTTAGTATAAAAAAACCAATCCAATTCATGAGTTTTGAGATTATCCACCTATGTGTTGCTAATGGAACCTTCTATTACTAGAGTTTGAAACAAAGGGAAAAGTGCGAATATTAGGGAGAAGATTGAGGAGAAAGCTAATTAAGAAGCGTTCATATACAAAGTACTCCTAAATCTTTCCTAAAATATAACCCACTGTGGCAACGTGGGGTTTTGGGGGGGTGTCGCCACCAATCGGTTTCGCCTAGGTCGATTGGACATCTAAAAATAGTCTGCGAGAGTTTGGGGGTTCGGGAGTACGGTTACGTTAAAATAATTCTATTTTAACGCCCAAAATTGGTACCTTAGTTGATTTTAATTTTGTTTTGCTTGCTTTTAAATAATTTCAGTTAATTTTCAAAACTAGAAATTTTAACTGAATTATTCAAATGTGAGTTTTTTTAAATTAATATGGATTTCAAAATCTTGGTGATTAATTTACATAATTTTATAATAAACTCGATATTTCCGAACCATGGATTCTATCGAATCTCTCGGACACGGAATTTGATGAAATTTTAGTTAATTATTAATCCATATCATAAATTCTGCCGAATTATCAGAATATGGATTTTTATCCTAATACTTAATTTTATTCATTTAAAATTTTATGTTTCTCTAAACCATGAATCCTATCGGATCACCCGGACATGGATTTTTAATTTAAATTCTTAATTCTTAATTTATTAAATTATTAATTATTAATTTTTATTCATTTTTATGTCAAAAATTTTTGTGAAATTTTGGATTTTTAATGATTTTAAATGTTAATTTTATTTAAAGAAATTATTATTATATATATTTATCTTATTTATTTTTGTTATTTTTTTTAAAAAAAATAGTTTTTTTTGGTGTTTTTTTTTTTTATTTTCTTTTATATTCTTTGTTATTTTATTTTGACGAAAAATTTTTTTTAATTTATAAGTTTATAAGTCTAAAAAAAAATATACTTAAAAATAAATTTTTTTTTTTTGGAAAACATTTGGTTATGACTTTTTTTTATAATTTATTTTGATAAAAGGAATAAAGGTTAACTTTTTGTCATTTTAAAAGAAATAATAAAAAAAATATATGTGTTCCAAATAATAAAGGATGGGGGATTTGTTATAATAGAAATAATAAAGAAAATAAAATGGGGAAATAAGATAGGACTCTAGGTCAACCATAAAAAAATGGTGAATAAAATAAAGTTAATCACCCGCATAAAGAAAAAGTTAATTTGCGGAAAGTGAATAAATAAAAAAAATAAAAATAAATAAATAAAGTGGGGCACTTAACTATCGACGTAAAACAATAAAGTGTAGAAAAAAAAATTAAAGTGCAGAAATTAGATAAACAAAGGAATAAATAAAGTGCAGAATAAATAAATTAATAAAAAATATGGGGTGTTTAGCCGTCCACTTAAAAAGAAAGATAAAAGTGTGGCGTTTAGCCATCCACTTAAAAATAAAAGTGCATAAAGTAAATACTTGTAGAAATTTAAATAAATAAACAAAAGTAGGGCATTCTGCTGTCCACTTAAAAAAAAAAAGTGTATAAAGTAAGTAATTGTAGGAAATTAAATAAATAAATAAAAGTGGGGCTTTTTGCCGTCCACTTAAAAATAAAAGTGCGATAAAGTAAATAATTGAAGGAAATTAAATAAATAAAGAAAAGTGGGGCCTTTTTCCGTCCACTTAAAAATAAAAGTGCGATAAAGTAAATAATTGCAGGAAATTAAATAAATAAAGAAAAGTGGGGTTTTCTGCCATCCACTTAAAAAAATAAAATTGCATAAAGTAAATAATTGCAGAAAAATAAATAAATAATGAAAAGTGAGGCTTTTTGGCCATCCACTTAAAAGTAGGAGGTATAACCTTCCATAGAAAATAAGAAAAAATAAAAAAATAGATAGATAAATAAACAAGGGTTAATAGTTAGTTCTGCAAAAAAATAAAATTAGAAAATTAGTGACTTAAATGAATAAACATGGGAAGCTGAAGGATTAGAATGGAGTTTTACCTAGAGGAATAGATTTTAAACTTCCTGGGCGACGGGAAATAGGGGTGGCGACGAGGAGGCGTACAGGGAGGGGGACGAGAGAGAGAGGGAGGCAAGGCAGAGGAGAGAGAGATGGAAGGAGGGAAGGCGGCGAGGAGAAGGGGAGATGATGTCCGAGGCGAAAAGAGAGAGGGAGAAAGGGGAGGAGAGACGACGGCCGAGGCGGAGGGAAAAAGGGGGGTATGGCGGCATCGGGCGACGGTGAGACGCGCGGGGGGTGGCTGGCGACGGAGGGCGCGAGAGAGAGAAAAAAAAAACGGAGGTTGACGGAGGGGAAACGGAGGGCTGACGGATGGGGGAAACGGTGGGCTGAAAGAGAGAAAAGGGAAGTTTTTGGTTTTCTGGGAAGAGGGAGGAGAGGTCAGGGACTGTTTCTACAGTTTTCCTTTTTTTTTTAAATGGAGCTCTAATCTTGATTTTTTTTTTCGTGGTTTCTTCACAGATTTTGACCCCTATTTATAGGGGAAGAGGCCTTGGATTCCTTTAATTAAAAAAATTTAAAATTTAATTAAAAATAGACTTATCTTTTAATTTGCTAAAATGACAGTTTCAGTCCTTTACGTCTCTTTTTGACTTTAGATATGTTCCTTACGCAAAAAATTACTAAATTTTCCTGAAATTTTCAGATTTTGTCATATTTTCCCAAATTTGTCAAATTTGTCATTTTTTACCCCAAAACTTTTCATTTTTGTTAAATTTTTTTATGAAACTTTCTCTTGTATTTCATACATACATATATACACACATATATCATTTTTTACTAAACCCTTATAAAACAAAATGTATTTTAAACTAATTAACTTAATTAAAAAAAATTTCAGTAATAATAATTAATTAATTAATAATAATAATTAATATAATATTAATTTTTTTAAATTTTTCTTTACAATTACACACGCATATAGAAATTAACTTAACAAAATGCCCCCCTAAAATATTTAATTTTCTCTTTTCATTGTATAATAATTAATTAATTAATTTTTTTAATTATTTTTTATTTTTAAATTAATTTTTTTTTAAAAAAAAAAGTCGGACGAAATTGGGTGTCAACAGCTGCCCCCCTTTGCATGCTTCATGGGACATGATGTATGCAAAGTCGTTACCAAATTTCGTCCGACTTAGCTTGGCATTGAGAACCTTCTCGCCGCCTAAATCCTGAGGAGAAAAACCTTTTCCTCCTCCTTTTTGAGGTTAAGGAACTTTCCTTAGAACCTCCACGACAGGAACTCTCCTATCGTTGAAGAAAAATTGATTGATTGATTTTGAGGTTAAGGAACCTTCCTTAGAACCTCTACGATAGGAACCTTCCTATCGTTGAAGAAAAATTGATTGATTGATTGAGTTTGAGGTTAAGGAACTTTCCTTAGAACCTCTACGATAGGAACCTTCCTATCGTTGAAGAAAAATTGATTGATTGATTTTGAGGTTAAGGAACCTTCCTTAGAACCTCTACGATAGGAACTTCCTATCGTTGAAGAAAAATTGATTGATTGATTTTGAGGTTAAGGAACTTTCCTTAGAACCTCTGCGATAGGAACCTTCCTATCGTTGAAGAAAAATTGATTGATTTTTGAGGTTAAGGAACCTTCCTTAGAACCTCTACGATAGGAACCTTCCTATCGTTGAAGAAAAATTGATTGATTTTGAGGCTAAGGAGCTTTCCTTAGAACCTCTACGATAGGAACTCTCCTATCGTTGAAGAAAAATTGATTGATTGAAAATTGATTGAGTTTGAGGCTAAGGAGCTTTCCTTAGAACCTCTACGATAGGAACTTCCTATCGTTGAAGAAAAATTGATTGATTGATTTTGAGGCTAAGGAACTTTCCTTAGAACCTCTACGATAGGAACCTTCCTATCGTTGAAGAAAAATTGATTGATTGATTTTGAGGCTAAGGAACTATCCTTAGAACCTCTACGATAGGAACCTTCCTATCGTTGAAGAGAAATTGATTGATTGATTTTGAGGCTAAGGAACTTTCCTTAGAACCTCTACGATAGGAACTGTCCTATCGTTGAAGAAAAATTGATTGATTGATTTTGAGGCTAAGGAGCTTTCCTTAGAACCTCTGCGATAGGAACTCTCCTATCGTTGAAGAAAAATTGATTGATTGATTGAGGAGGTAAGGAACTTTCCTTAGAACCTCTGCGATAGGAACTCTCCTATCGTTGAAGAAAAATTGATTGATTGATTTTGAGGCTAAGGAGCTTTCCTTAGAACCTCTGCGATAGGAACTCTCCTATCGTTGAAGAAAAATTGATTGATTGATTTTGAGGTTAAGGAAGGAGCTTTCCTTAGAACCTCTGCGATAGGAACTCTCCTATCGTTGAAGAAAAATTGATTGATTGATTTTGAGGTTAAGGAACTTTCCTTAGAACCTCTGCGATAGGAACTCTCCTATCGTTGAAGAAAAATTGATTGATTGATTGATTGAGTTTGAGGTTAAGGAACCTTCCTTAGAACCTCTACGATAGGAACTCTCCTATCGTTGAAGAAAAATTGATTGATTGATTTTGAGGTTAAGGAGCTTTCCTTAGAACCTCTACGATAGGAACCTCCTATCGTTGAAGAAAAATTGATTGATTGATTTTGAGGTTAAGGAGCTTTCCTTAGAACCTCTACGATAGGAACTCTCCTATCGTTGAAGAAAAATTGATTGATTGATTGATTGAGGAAAAGAAGCACTCTTTTCTCCTTTTCGGGGTTAAGGAGCTTTCCTTAGTACCTCAAGCAAAATTTGTATGAAGGCAATTGAAGTTGGAATGATTTCTTCGGAAGTGTGAATTTTCATAATAGGCGAGTGCAAAAATTTAAACTTCCATGAAATGAGTGAATCTTGATGATGAGAAATTCCATAAAATGGCAATAAAACTGACAAATTATGTAAGGGAACGGATGTTTGGAATCAATATCCAAGGTTTCATCTAATATTTTCTTCAGAAAATATAGATTCCCTTGTGAGATATGTCATCCAAATAAGGTTGAAGCTTAGCTACCCCAAAATGTCATGACTAGTAGACCTAATAGGATGCGTCTCAAGAGTAAAAAAATTACTCCTTACTCAGCCATTCCAAACTAAAGGCTTTGTCCTATGGTTTTAATATCAGCATGAACAAAACTATCCTAAAAGGTGAAAAAAAAAGAAGAAATTCCCTGAAAAGAAAAACTGAAACACGAAAGAAAATGCTGATAATAAAACTAAAGGACAAGAAGAACAGATCGGATCGCTTCTTCTTCCACAATGCTTCAACAGGCCGGGTAGAGGACAATTATGGGATTGAACTGGTCGGGAAAGACTGTTGTGTCCAGTCTATCTGAATCATTGCTGGATCTGGTTCAGGAACAAAAGCTTGCATTTTATCAAGCAATTCTTCAGCAGTTTTTGCGGATACTAGGATTTGTCGCGCTACTCTTGATATAAAATTCTTCTGCACTGCATAATCCACAAAAGATATCAGACCTGTAAAGAAATTGTTAACATTTAACAGCCCAATGGGTTTCTAGTGTAAATTAAGTTGGGCCATGGAAGCAATTTGGAAGACCTCCCCGAATGTGCCAAAACCACCTGGTAGAGCGATAAAAGCATCAGCATTAAGAAGCATTTGTAACACACGCTCCTGCAAGTTTTTAACCACTAATTCTTCTCCAATGGTGCCCCCAGAAACAAGTTTCAGAGGTCCAGGGATAATGCCCAGAACTTGGCTTCCTCCTAAAGATGCTGCTGATGCTACGGCTCCCATTAATCCGAGACTACCTCCTCCATAAACTAAATGTATTTTTCGCTCAGCTAATACTCTACCCAAATGGTTGGCTGCCTTTAAATACTCTTCATCTTTTCCAGGAAAAGCCCCAGAAAATACACAAATACTTCGGGATTTACGAGTTGAGGTTTCCTCCATTCCCATCCTTACCCTTGTGAGAAAAGAGGATATATTTATAGAGATGAAGCGATAAAGCAATAATTTTATTTTCAAGAGTAGATACATTATTGATACATAATTGCCAGAAGAGGAGAAAAATTTCCAAAATGACAGCTATACACAGTAGTCATGACTATGACTCACGTCAGGAATGGGTATATTATCGCCAAAAGGGGAGGAAATTTTCCAAAATGGCTGTTAGCATGTACAGTAGTCATGACTGTAGCTTTCGTCAGGAGTAGGTACGTGATTGTCGAAAGAGAAGGAAAATTTTCAAAAGCAACAGTTAGCATATACAGTAGTCGTGACTGTAGCTCACGTCAGAAGTAGGTACATGATCGTCAAAAGAGAAGGAAAATTTTCAAAAACAACAGCTATATACAATAGTTGTGACTGTAGCTCACGTTAGGAGTGGGTACATTATTGTCAGAAGAGAAGGAAATTTTTCAAAAGCAACAGCTATATACAATAGTCGTGACTGTAGCTCACGTTAGGAGTAGGTACATTATTGCCAAAAGGGGAGGAAAATTTCAAAAGCGACAGCTAGCATGTACAGTAATCGTGACTTTGGTCCACGTCTTCCACTGGCCTTACGTCCAGTAACGGCTTTAATGCCTTCTATGAATCGGCGATTTGCTTCCCATCCAGTTTTCTTACAAACTGGCAAACAGGGTCATTTAAAGTCAGATTCCCAAGACTGTAATGATCTCGTTCTTTTTGGAAAGTCATCCATAAACCGACAATCTCAAATTGCACCATTCCGCAAGAGTGCGCTTTAAGAGTCTCTCGGATATCCTCCAGAGATTCCTTACGTAGGCCATTCTTGATGAATTTTCTTCTATCTTCACGATTTCTGGTGATCATCCCTGAAGAACGACATTTATTGCCGCAAATCCACCATCCATAATTATGACAGACGCCTAGCCTCCTTGCTCTTCTCTTTTTGGCATAAGCGCTTTTACCAAAGCCGGGCATACGGGGGAAGAATGCATCTGGAACTTCACCAGCCGAACGAACCTTAGCTTTGATTAGCTACCGCACATTATCAGGAATGCCTTTGTGCATAAATACTCTGAATCGTTCACATCTAGCTTGATAAATCTTTTTAAGAACATTTATTGGGAGGGAAGGAAAATACTTTCGTAGGGCGGAAAGAGAAGACTCCATTGAATAAGGAGGAATTTAAGAGAAGAAAGAAAGAAATTAGTTATTGTAGGAAACGGAAATAACTGACTTTGAGAGTCACGGAGTACCGTATTAACCAGAAAGAAGAACACGCATTTATAGCGATGAAAGGATAACGTGTTTATTACGCTTACAGAAGCAAGTACATTATTGTCAAAAGAAAAGACAAATTTCAAAATGACAGCTTATATGTACAGTAATTGTGACTGTGGCTCACATCTTCCACTGGTTTTACGTCCAGTAACGGCTTCAACGCCTTCTATGAGTCGGGGATTTGCTTCCCATCCAGTTTTCTTACAAGCTGGCAAACAGGGTCGTTTAAAGTCAGATTCCCGGGACTGTAATGGTCTCGTTCTTTATGGTAAGTCCTCCATAAATCGACTATTTCGCATTGTACTATTCCACAAGAATTCGTTTCAAGAGTCCCTCGGATATCTTCCAGAGATTCCTTACGCAGGCCATTCTTAATGAATTTTCTTTTATCTTCGCGATTTTTGGAGATGTATCCTAAAGAGCGGCATTTAGTATTGCGATTCCATCTTCCACATTTATGACAGACGCCTAGCCTCTTTGCTCTTCACTTTTTGGCATAAGCGCTTTTACCTAAGCCGGGCATACGAGACATAAATGCATCTGCAACTTCACCAGCCGAACGGACCTTAGCTTCAATTATCCATTGCACATTGTCAGGAACGCCTTTGCGTATAAAAACTCTGATTCTTTCACATCTAGCATGGTAGATCTTTTTAAGAACATTTATTGGGAGGGAAGGAAAGTACTTTCGCAGGGCAGAAAGAGTAGAATCCATTGATGAGAGAAGAATTTGAGAGATGAGGGAAAGGAATCAGTTATTGTAGGAAACTGAAATAACCGACTTTGAGAGTCACGGAGTACCGTATCCGCTGCTTAACCGGAAAGAAGAACACGCATTTATAGTGATGAAAGGATAACGTGTTAATTACGCTTACAGGAGCAAGTACATTATTGTCAAAAGAAAAGGTAAATTTTCCAAATATGACAAATTGTATGTACAGTAATTGTGACTGTGGCTCACATCTTCCACTGGTTTTACGTCCAGTAACGGCTTCAACGCCTTCTATGAGTCGGGGATTTGCTTCCCATCCAGTTTTCTTACAAACTGGCAAACAGGGTCTTTTAAAGTCAGATTCCCGGGACTATAACGCTCTCGTTCTTCATGAAAAATACTCCATAAACCAAGAAGTTCACGTTGCACTGATCCACAAGAATGCGTCTCAAGAGTCAATCGGATATCATCCAATGAATCCTTACTCAGGCCATTCTTGATGAATCGTATTTTATCTTCTCGATTATCGGAGATCATTCCTAAAGAACGACATTTAGTATTACAAGTCCATCGACCACATTTATGACAGACTTGTAACCTTTTCGCTCTTCGCTTTTTGGCATAAGAGCTTTTGCCTATGCCAGGCATGTGAGACACAAATGCCTCTGGGATTTCACCTGCCAGACGAACCTTAGCTTCGATTAACCACCGCACATCTTCAGGGATTCCTTTGTGCATCAAAACTCTTAATCGTTCACAGCGAACTCGGTAGATCTTTTTAAGAATGTTCATTGGGAGAGAAGGAAAGTATTTTCGCAAGGCAGAAAGAGTAGGATCCATTTTCTAGAAGGAAATAAAAGAAAGAAGGGAGGAAGGAATCAGTTATTATGGGCAACTGAGACAACCGACTTGAGAGTCACGGAGTACCGTATCCGCCACTTAACCGGAAAGATGGATCCTATTTTTTTGACAATATTTTGATGTCATAGATATCTTTTATCTTTGATATTCCGTTGAGCTGACGTCGATCCTGTCCTTATACATGCAACCTTGATTATCGAAACCATTGCCAGCTTTTGACAAATTGTCAACGACAATATTTCTTGACGTCTACCTTATCCTTGACCATAGCTATCTCTTATCCTTATGGGTGAATCGATTATCACCAAGCTTTTGACAAATTGTGACGACAATTTGATATTCCATTGAGCTAACGTCAATCCTGTCCTTCCAGGTGTAGCCTCAATTATTGAATCGATTGCCAGGCTTTTGACATATTGTCAACGACAATATTTCTCGACATCTGCCTTATCCTTGGCTATAGCTATCTCTTATCTTGGATACTACTAGCAGACGTCAATCCTGTCCTTCGAGGTGTAGCCTCGATTATTGAATCGATTGCCAGGCTTTTGACATATTGTCTACCTTATCCTTGAATTCCTGATGCGGGTTGGTCCTGCGTATTAGCTGTGTATCCAGTGATAGACTGGTAAGAGCTGATGTCATTGAGATCTCAGCTTATACTGCTGTAACTGTGCTGTGAATGTGCTTCCCGTTTGGTTCCTATTATGCAAAGGCCGTGCATGCATGACGTGAAATGCATGAATGCAGAGCATGTGTAACTGATGGTTCTCACTTTTTTTTTTTGATTTTTTTTTCTTTTGTTTTTTTCTTTTTTTGTTTTCATGGATCTAGTTCTTCATGTCTTTGCTTTACTGGATCCTCTTTGTGATTGCCTTCTCGGACTACCATTGAATCTCTTTATGCTTCCCAGCTCTTGTCCATTGCCTCAAAAGCTCAATTCTTTTCGAAAAGCCCCTTCAAAGAAGTTTTCCTTGACTTGTTCTTGAATTTTGGCCTCGATTTCCTTAATGTTCGCTCGCTTCGTACTTTATGCCTCTCTGGATATTTGTCCCTGTTGAAATATTCGTGAGTATGATTTTTTCTTGCTAACGTGATCATGCTAAGACTTCTGAAGCGATCATCCAGGCAATTACCAAGGCTATCTCCCGAAGATTTGTCACTCCTTCTTCTTTGTTAGCCTATGTTCTGTGCCGTTCGCAAAGCAGGACCTCAATCTTACCTGTTTTAATTCATAAAGCTTATCAAAGTAATCTACGGTCTTTGCTTTTTTCTGAGTTTTAATTATTACTATTCTTCCTACAAAAGTCACAATTTATTGCACACTTGAGGCCAGCAAGAATGTGAGATTTGAAGAAAAAGAGCTAGAGAGAATTGACTTTTCATTTTTTTGGATAAAGGAATATAAAAGTTGAATGTGAGATTTGAAGAAGAAGAGCTAGAGAGAATTGGCTTTTCATTTATGAGTAAGGGAATATAAAAGTCTTGGGTACAGATGAAGAACAATGAAGATCTGAGAGAAGAACACTCTCTTTGACAACTTTGATCAAACAAGCTTTGGCAACCCTGTATCCACTTCTTCCCTTCTGTCCGAAAACTTCATCATTATGCAAAGTATTTCTTTACTGAATCTGAGTTTACTGGTTTTGGTAGCTCTCGTCCATCCATTTCTGTCAGAATTAGAGCCCCTCCTGAAAAGGCTTTCTTCACCACATATGGTCCATCATAGTTTGGTATCCATTTTCCTCTAGAATCATGCTGAATGGGTAGAATTTTCTTGAGCACTATGTCACCTTCATGAAATTGTCGTGGGCGAACTTTTTTTATTGTAAGCGCGGATCATCCTCCTTTGATAAAGTTGCCCATGACAGAGGGCCGTCATTCTTCTTTCATCAATTAGGTTTAATTGCTCATATCTAGCCTTGACCCATTCTACTTCTTTCAATTGAGTATCCATTAGTACCCTTAATGAAGGAATCTCAACTTCAATGGGCAATACAGCCTCCATACCATATACCAGAAAAAAAGGTGTTGCTCTAGTAGAAGTACGGGTAGAAGTTCTGTAAGCATGTAGTGCGAAAGGTAACATCTCATGCCAGTCCTTGTAAGTGACAGTCATCTTTTCAATAATTCTCTTGATATTTTTATTGGCTGCTTCTACTGCACCATTCATCATCGGTCGATAAGGTGCTGAATTGAGATGCTTGATCTTGAACTGTTGGCACAAAGTCTGCATCATTGCATTATTCAAGTTCGTGGCATTGTCTGAGATGATACACTCTGGCAACCCATAGCGACAAATGATCTCTTTCTTAATGAACCGGCATACCACCTTTTGAGTTACATTTGCATAAGACACAGCTTCTACCCATTTGGTGAAGTAGTCTATTGCCACTAGAATGAATTTGTGACCATTAGAAGCTTTGGGGGTAATTGCTCCAATGACATCAATTCCCCACATAGCAAAAGGCCAAGGTATTGCTGTTACATTAAGAGGAGCAGGTGGAGCCTGGATCTTGTTGGCATATATTTGGCACTTATGACATTTTCTTACGTGATTGATGCAATCACTTTCTAATGTGAGCCAATAGTAGCCAGCCCTCATTATTTGTCTTGCCATGGTATGACCACTAGTGTGTGCTCCACACATTCCAGAATGAACTTCTTCCATGATCTTTCGTGCTTCATGAGCATCTACACAGCGAAGTAGCATCGAGTCTGGGGTTTTCTTATAAAGTATGTCTAGGTTTAAAAGAAAACCCATTGACAATCTTCGTAGAAATTTCTTGTCATTTTCTGATGCTTCTGGTGGATATACTCGTTCTTGGAGGTATTTCTTGATATCGTGATACCAAGGTTTCCCATCCAATTCCTCCTCCACGCTCATGCAATAAGCTGGGGAATCTAGTATTTTCATTTCAAAAACCGGAGTATGCTCAGGGTCGCTTATCTTGTACATGGCAGCTAAAGTAGCTAAGGCGTCCGGAATTTGATTATCTTCCCTTGGAAGATGATGGAAGCTTATACTGTTAAATTTTCCTGCCAAGTCTAGTATGAGCTTTTGGTAAGGGATCAATTTTGAATCCCTTGTCTCCCATTCTCCATTGATTTGATATATGACCAATGCGGAATCCCCATAAACTCGGAGATCTCGTACTTTCAATCCCAGTGCCATTTGGAGTCCCATAGCACATGCCTCATATTCTACTATATTGTTGGTACAAGGAAATGTAATTTTTGCTGTGAGGGGAAACTGCTCTCCGCTTGGAGAAATGAGTATAGCTCCAATCCCTTGTCCCAAAGCATTAGATGTTCCATCGAATGCCATTTTCCATGTTTCATCATCTTCAGAGACTTCCTGTTCTACCGTGATTATATCTCCATCAGGAAAGTCCATTCTCATTGGCTCATAATCATCCAATGCTCTATCAGCCAGATATTCAGCAATCACACTCCCTTTTACAGCCTTTTGGGTGACATACTGTATGTCGTATTCAGACAACAGCATTTGCCATTTTGCGATCCTGCCTGATAAAGCGGGTTTCTCAAAGATGTACTTGATGGGATCAGTCTTGGAGATCAGCAATGTGGTGTTGTTGAGCAAGTAGTGTCGTAGTTAGTTTGCTACCCATGCAAGGGCACAACAAGACTTTTCTACTACTGAGTATTTTGCTTCATATGTGGTAAGCTTCTTGCTCAAGTAGTAAATTGCATGCTCTTTCTTGCCTGTCTCATCACGTTGACCCAATACGGATCCTAATGAAGAATCCTGTATTGATAAGTATAGAATCAACGGTTCTTCAGATCGAGGTGGTACCAAGACTGGTGGATTTGATAGGTATTGCTTGATTTTCTCAAATGCCTCTTGGCATTCATTATTCCACTCGATCGGATTGTTCTTCTTTAGTGATTTGAAAAGAGGTTCACACTTGGACGTCAATTGTGATATGAACCTTGCTATGAAGTTGATTCTGCCCAGAAAACTTCTTACTTGTTTTGGAGTCTTGGGGGGTTGCATTTCTTATATCGCCCTGACTTTACTTGGGTCAACTCGAATCCCATCTTTGCTTACCATGAAACCCAATAACTTTCCTGAAGAGGCTCCAAAAGTACATTTGGCAGGATTCAGTTTTAGTTGATACTTGCGAAGTCTATCGAATAGTTTTCTTAGCACTTTTAGATGCCCCCCAGCAATGAAAGTTTTGGCGATCATGTCATCTACATATACTTCAATTTCTTTATGCATCATGTCATGGAATAAGGCGACCATGGCTCTTTGATATGTAGCACCAGCATTCTTTAACCCAAAAGGCATCACCTTATAGTAGAAGGTACCCCAAAGGGTAATAAAAGCAGTTTTTATCATATCATCTGGATCGAGTTTGATTTGATTGTACCCAGAAAAGCCATCCATGAAGGAAAAGTAGGAGTTTCCCGCGGTATTATCCACCAGCGTATCAATGTGAGGAAGTGGGAAGTTATCTTTAGGGCTGGCCTCGTTCAAGGGCCGGTAGTCCTGACAAACTCTTAGTTTCCCACTCTCTTTCTTTTCAACTGGAACTATGTTGACAACCCATTCTGTATATTCAGCGACTCCAAGGAATCCTGCATCCCATAGCTTTCGAATCTCATCTTTTACTCTCAAGATCAGATCTGGCTTTAATCTTCGTAACTTCTGTCTGACAGGCTTCGCCCCAGGCTTCAATGGTATTTTGTGTAGCACTATGTCCGAGCTTAAGCCGGGCATATCTTGATATGACCAAGCAAATACGTCCACATATTCCTTCAATAAGTGGATTAGTTCTTCTTTCTCTTCAGGAGGAAATAGAGTGCCAATCTTGACTTCTTTTACATCCTGACTGTCTCCCAAGTTGAATGTCTCAGTTGGTTCCTGACTTGTTGCTCTTTCTTTTTCATCTTGCTCGATCATTTTTAATAACTCAGGAGATATTTGAAGATCTTCGTCATCCGAGTCAGCAGTGTTTACAGGATTATCAAAGTTCATTCTTTCATTGTCATCAAAGAGAGTTTCAGGTCTGCATTAGCCAGAGAGAAAAGAGAGAAGAGAAAATGGCGAGAATGAGATGGATGCAAACTGGTGCTTTATTTATAATGTGCATAAATCACAACTTTATTGGAATGAAAAGCAATAACTAAAAGGTTCACTTAAGCAAAGACTACACCCTATTGATTGAACCTTTCTTTAGGAGGTTTTTACTATTAGATTACTTTGAAAAGCTCTCGATTACAACAGGCAGTTCTATCGCCTCCCAATTGTTCAGCACATCCCGTGGGCTACAGGGTTGAACGAGCTCCTCATTTTCGGGTGAATCACTGATTATTGCCTGAATCGAAAGACTTTCAAAAGACTTGTTGATGCTGATGGTCAGCGCGCCTTCATTGTCATTTTTTGGAATCAAGCCACCACTCACGAATGTTTCAGTGATGTCAGGGATATCCAGATTTCTTTCCTCTAGAGGATGCCCTTTTAGTCGTGCAATCCTCTTTTCTCTCTTTTCAGCTATCGTCTTCATTTTATCTTGCCTTGTCGGTGTGAAACCTAGGCCGTATTTCCCTTCATTTGCAGAGATTTTCAATGGCTCTGGGATTCCTTGTAAATCTTGTCCCAGACCTAACCCTGGTGAGTATCCTCCTTTCATCATGAGTTTGGCAATCATGCGACTTGTTTTGGAGATGCTAGGCACGGGTTCTTCTCCATATTCACTGACATATGTAGCATTAACAATTTCAAAAGACCTGAAAGAGCAATCAGGTATATCTTCATTAACCTCGACGTATTGAGCGTCCGCAGGTCTAGATAGCAGTATGTCTTCTTCAGCAAAGACTGTGATTAACTTTCCTTCAATGATGAATTTCATTTTTTGGTGTAATGAAGAGGGAATTGCCCCGGCCATATGGATCCATGGTCTTCCCAACAGACAAGTATAAGAAGGATTAATGTCCATAACTTGGAATGTGATGTGGAAGACACAAGGGCCAATCCCTATTGGCAGCTCTATTTCTCCAACAACATCTCTCCTCGTCCCATCAAATGCTCGAACGATGATATGACTGTTGTTGAGGTATGATGGGTCTATACCAAGCTTATGTAAGGTTTCAAGTGGCATTACATTTAGAGCTGACCCATTGTCGATAAGGACTCTAGCCATAATTCGATCTTTGTACTTAATCGAAATATGTAGAGCCTTAGAGTGACCTCTTCCTTCTGCTGGTATCTCATCGTCAGTGAATGTGATGAGATTCTGTGCCGTGATGTTGTTGACGAGGTGGTCAAAATTATTCACAGAAATATCTTGCTCAATATAGGCCTTATTCAAGACTTTAAGGAGGGTTTCTCGATGAGCGTCAGAACTTAAGAGTAGTGAGAGTATGGAAATCTTTGCTGGCAGGCGGTTTAACTGCTCCACGATGCTATACTCACTTTGCTTTATGAGTTTGAGAAACTCAGTAGCTTGTTCATCTGTTACCGTTCGAGGCATCTCTTGCTCTTTGGATGTATTTGTATCAAGAGGTCCACTTGTTGGGTCTATAACGTTCTTATCTTGTTGGAGCTTGTTCATTTGCTCCGGAGAATAACATTGACCACTTCTAGTCATACTCCCAACCTCTAACGGAGTTGATGTAATGTTGGAAGTGTAATCATACTTCCATGGAACAGCCTTATCTGATTTGTAGGGGAATGGAGTCGGGACTTGAATCCTTAAAGGCTTGACAGTAGGTTTTGAAATTGGTATGACTAGTGGTCTTGGCATAGCATTGACTTCCCGCTCTTTAATGATTACATTTACATCAACATCTTTATCTGACATAAAAATGATGAGTTGGGATGAGTCTATGAGTCTTTGTAGATTCTCACGGAATTCTGAGCATTCCTGAATGGAATGACCCTTACTGTCATGAAAATCACACCATTCTTCATCTTTGATTTCTTTATGTCCAAGAGAAGGCTTTCCAATGATGACCCCTTCTTTCACAAGGCATGAATATACATGCTTAAGAGGGGTTGTAATGTCGTTGACTGACTTCTTTATCAGTCGGTGTTCCTCTATCATATTGACTGGTTTAGCTTGATAAGGCGGCAATGGGTTGTGATTAACATTCGGTTCATCAGAAAAGTCTAACCACTTTGACTCAATTAATTGTTGGACTATGCATTTTAATGCTATGCAATTTTCCAAGTCATGGCCCGGAACGCCATCATGATATGGGCAAGTTATGTTGGGGTCATACCACCTCGGGTATGGGGGTTCCAATGGCCTTGTAGGAATTGGGCGGATAAGTTGACTTTCAATGTGTTTTGGATACAACTCAGTGTAAGTCATGGGAATTGGCGCAAAAACTTCTCTTGGTCTTTGTGCAAGTACTGGAGGGGTCGGCATAGGTGGCCGTAATTGATTAAGCCTGTTGAGAGGATAATTGTTGGGCCTATTGGGAGGATAATCATTTGACCTATTGGTTGCATAGGATAAGCGAGGCCCAGAAGCCACAGTGCCCACGAGGAGAATCCCTCTTCCGCGTTGTCACGGAACGGGGCCCCAGTGCCCCATAATCTTGTAGGCTCTTAGGGATTATGAATCCCTCTAAGTTACTATTGGCTAACTATTACTCGTCAATATAAATTTAAACAATTTATATGCAACTAGTTTCTTAGCCTACTTAGTTCAAGAGATATGCATGCTTTTGTCCTGGCAATGCAAAAGAATAAATAGATCGTTGGTTAAAAACGTTGCTCGAGCATTTCTATTAAAACATACTTAAAACGTGCCAAGACATTGAAATACTAGTTACTTTGACTACAAGTAATAGTTTGTGCATACAATATACTTCTAGCATGCACCCAAAAGTAACAAGATGGATTTACATCACAATGTATCCTATTAGAGGCAACTTTCTTAGTACACAAGGTACTATATACAAGAGACAAAAACTAACTAACTAAGATCATCTACTTGAGCCCCACCTTGAGCTATCCAAGCTCCAAGTGCAAGCCCTTCCTTAATTCTTGTTCTTGTGCACTCTTAGCCTCTACACTGTAAAGGCACAACTTGGTTAGCACATAACTTACACCACAAGTAACCTAGAATCACAAGGATTCTCAAGAAAAGTACCTGCAAAATAGAAAGCTTAGGCCTCAGCTGTCAACTAGTGACTAGGCCCGGAGTTAGAACCTGCACAATAACTTAAGGGAGTGAGTACTTAAAAGTACTCAGTAAGGGTCCCTTGAATACCTGTAAGAAGATAGCAGCAACCAAGATGCAACCATGGCAAACAAGCAACCAAACAAGTGGATCAACCAACAAACAACTCAAACAATCAACAGACATATATATAAGATATGCAATGCATGAATGTATGATATGAAATGCACATAATGCATGCACTTGGGACTTTCTGCACTCTAGGTGTCATAAAACTTGCCGTGAGCTCAAACGGCGGAGGTACTTGAGATACTGGCCCTCGTATCCCGGATACTTTACCTCCCTTAAGTCCCACCTACGGGTTCTAGAGTAGGTCGTCACCCCTCTGAAACTTACCCGTCTTTACCCTTAACTTATTGCGCAAGGTAGTCATCCTATGTGGTTTAACTAGCCAAACCCTTAAGGTTTAACTTAGAGCACTCATAGTGGCTTGCTTACCAAACCAAATGGTTTGGTCGGGATCGACTTAGGTTTTCCTCCTCATTGACCATAGGTAAATGACGTTCTACTCGGCCAACAAAGAGTCTAAAAACCCCCTTAATCCCCTTAGTGCTCATTTAGAAGCTTAAGCACTTTGATTTTCTTAACCACCAAGTCATACTCTTTCTTAACCACACAACTTAACTACCACTTAAATAATGCATAATTCCCAGCTTAGGAAGGAGTTCTAGACCCAACCGAGGCTACGGAATGTCTTAACTTAGCCTAGGGATGAAAACCGAGAGTTTGAGACACTCTTAGGATGCCCGGAGCTTGGGGGCAAAATGCCTTGGCGGCGCCGTTGGCGACGCGTTGCCACAGGCATCAGTGTTTGGAAAACTTTTTCGTTTCTCGGCGACGCGTCGCCAACGCTTTCCAGCGTTGCGCGACAGCATGCGACCTTGCATGAAAACTGCTCAAACTTTCTCATCCCAAACTCAAATCACTTGGGTCTTGTTCCTAACTCATTCCCACACAAAAGACTACATTTCTATGCATTATTTGAGCTTAATTAACATGAACCCTTACCTCAATTTAGCTACAAAGCAAGCATTGAAACATAACCACCTTAGCTCAATCAAGCTCCTTTTGAGTTCCTCACCTAAAACCAATGTGATATGGCACCAAATACTTCAAACCAAGACCATTTCTAGCTATGGAAACAACTTAGAACCAATACAAATGAACCCAACAAGCTTACCCACAAATTTTTGAGTCGAAACTAGCACCGAAAAGCAAATTGGAGCTAGAACACCAACAAAGAAGCTTGATGATTCCTACTAACACCTTGGGCTTCCTCAATTTGATGAAGAATTACAGGAAAAGAAGCTTTGGGCTGGGATTTTGGAGAGGGAAAGTGGGGCTACGAATTTGGAGTTGAATGTAAATGACTAAGGAAGAAGAAGACTTAGCAACTTAAACTAACTTATACTAAATCCCCCCACTTGGCAAACTTCTTCCTCTTTTGCTCCACAAACTCTCAATTGTTTTAAATGGGTCACCAACTCTCACTCAAACCAACATTTCTTTACTCTAAAGGATGCCAAAAAGCTTCACACACTTGATTTCTTGGACACTTTTGCCACTTAAGATTTAAATGGCTTAAGCGAACACTTAGTGCCACAAATTCTCAAAACTTTCAAAGATGGTTCTAATAGCTAGGATTACTAATGGTCTTGATTTAACTATGCCAAATCACACTTAGGAACTCACTTACTTAATTAAGCTTACCTTACTTGCTTAACAAGGTACTAACTTGAGGTACTTAATTTAATAAAACACTTAAACAAAGTAAAATAAATACTTACTTGCTTAGTCAACTAGGAGAGCCGTCACACGCGTCCTATTTGTTGTACCTCCTCATCTTTTTTTCTGGATGGTCCTCCTCTTTTCATGGTATCATTAAAGGACTCAATGATTTTTCCGGTTCTAATCCCATGCTCAATTCGTTCTCCAGACATGACAACGTCTGAGAAATTGGTTGCCGAATTGCCAATAAGTTTGTCGTAATATGGATACTTCAGTGTTTGGACAAATAAAGTCGTAAGACTTTCTTGAAAAAGTGCAATCCACACATTTTCGTCCTTTGTGAGTGGTTGTAGTCTTCTTAGAAACAACATGATGTGAGTGATGGGATCACCTGTTCCATCATATTTCACAAAGTCTGGCACCTTAAAGTCCCTCCACCTTTGAGCGTATTCCTTGAAGGTTTCTTGCTTTTTCCTTTCTATATTCTGGAGAGTTTGGCGATCCGGGGCCAAGTCCATAACATGTTTGTAATTGCTGATAAAGGCTTGAGCAAGGTCATTCCATGTTTTGATGTTTCTTGGACCTTGACTTAGATACCATTGCAGTGTTGATTTTGTAAGACTTTCTTGAAAAAGTGCAATCTACACCTTTTCGTCTTTTGTGAGTGGTTGTAGTCTTCTTAGAAACAACGTGATGTGAGTGATGGGATCACCCGTTCCATCGTATTTCACAAAGTTTGGCACCTTAAAGTCTGAGGGGATTACAACATCTGGCATTAAGCAGAGGTCATCCACTGAGAGAGATCCGAATATAGTGCCTCCTTCAATGGCCCGAAGTCTCTTTTCTATAGTCTCGAGCTTTTGAGATTCTCCTTCTTCCTTTGATAGTGTCTTCTTCTCTTCATATACAGTATCTTGTTTCAGGTGAATGCTAGTGGATGGACCTGGTTCCTAAAAAAGATTTCCTTGAACTGAGATCCGTGGTGGGGTAAATCCCGGAAGATAAGTGGGATCTTGAGGCTCTTTGACGGGGACTTGGGTTGCTTTCCCCTTGATTAGCTCCATCAATTGTTTCATTTGTTCGGCCATGCTTTCTATCTTGGACTCCATATCTATGAGACGTCCTTCGGTTTGCTCTGCCATTAGTGGGGCTTTTTGCCGTCCACTTAAAAATAAAAATGCGATAAAGTAAATAATTGCAGGAAATTAAATAAATAAAGAAAAATGGGGCCTTTTGCCGTCCACTTAAAAATAAAAGTGCGATAAAGTAAATAATTGCAGGAAATTAAATAAATAAAGAAAAGTGGGGTTTTCTGCCATCCACTTAAAAAAATAAAATTGCATAAAGTAAATAATTGCAGAAAAATAAATAAATAAAGAAAAGTGGGGCTTTTTGGTCATCCACTTAAAAGTAGGAGGTATAACCTTCCATAGAAAATAAGAAAAAATAAAAAAATAGATAGATAAATAAACAAGGGTTAATAGTTAGTTCTGCAAAAAAATAAAATTAGAAAATTAGTGACTTAAATGAATAAACATGGGAAGATGAAGGATTAGAATGGAGTTTTACCTAGAGGAATAGATTTTAAACTTCCTGGGCGACGGGAAACAGGGGTGGTGACGAGGAGGCGCCGGCGGCGTGCAGGGGCGCGGCGGAATGGCTGCCAGGTAAGGGGGCGACGATGGCGGCATACCGGGAGGGGGACGAGAGAAAGAGGGAGGCAAGGCAGAGGAGAGAAAGAAGGAAGGAGGGAAGGCGGCGAGGAGAGGGGGAGACGATGTCCGAGGCGGAGAGAGAGAGGGAGAGAGGGGAGGAGAGACGACGACCGAGGCGGAGGGAAAAAGGGGGGTACGGCGGCGTCGGGCGACGGCGAGACGCGCGGGGGGGGGTGGCTGGCGACGGAGGGCGCGAGAGAGAGAGAGAGAGAGAAAAGGGAAGTTTTTGGTTTTCTGGGAAGAGGAAGGAGAGGTCAGGGATTGTTTCTACAGTTTTCCTTTTTTTTTTTTTAAATGGAGCTCTAATCTTGATTTTTTTTTTTTGTGGTTTCTTCACAGATTTTGACCCCTATTTATAGGGGAAGAGGCCTTGGATTCCTTTAATTAAAAAAATTTAAAATTTAATTAAAAACAGACTTATCTTTTAATTTGTTAAAATGACAGTTTCAGTCTTTTACGTCTCTTTTTGACTTTGGATATGTTCCTTAAACTTCTGATTGAGACAATTTTGTCTTTTTCTGTCAATTTGGGCCTAAAACGTCTGTTTGGTCCAAAAATGACGCAAAAAATTACCAAAATTTTCTGAAATTTTCAGATTTTGTCATATTTTCCCAAATTTCTAAATTTTGTCATTTTTTACCCCAAACTTTTCATTTTTGTTAAATTTTTTTATGAAACTTTCTCTTGTATTTCATACATACATATATACACACATATATCATTTTTTACTAAACCCTTATAAAACAAAATGTCTTTTAAACTAATTAACTTAATTAAAAAAATTTCAGTAATAATAATAATTTTATTAATTTTTTTAATTTTTTTTAATTTTTTTTTTACACACGCATATAGATATTAACTTAACAAAATGCCCCCCCTAAACTATTTAATTTTCTCTTTCTCTTTGTATAATAATTAATTAATTTTTTTTTTTAACTATTTTTTATTTTTTAATAATTTTTTTTTTTTTAAAAAAAGTCGAACGAAATTGGGTGTCAACACCCACGATTCCCCATTATTCCCCAGTCCTATTTTTTGTATTTGCCATGGTGAAAAAAGGAGAACCCATATCCGATGCAGTCCCTAATCCTTCTCTATTCCCTTTAACCAATATCATAGATTCATCTCTTAGAGCCGAAAAAATGCCAACAACACCAGCAACTGTGTTTTTAATGAAGTAAGAACTGTCGCTGATGGTGGTACAAATGGTGGGTTTGCAAAAAAGAAGTAGGTGTGTAATCCAAATATTACTAGATGGGTTATTTTTTTAGGGGGGTGGTTAAAGTGAATAGGTCAATTTGAAATAGTATAAGAGTACTAAGTAAAGACATGGTTTCAACTATTGGGGAAATTGGAAGAAAAATAACTGAGTGTTTGAATGGTCTATGAAGTACATATATGCTTCTAAATCTTATATGTATGTTCTGGGTTAATAAAGAGCATAAATATAAACATATGCTTCTAGGTTTATATGTATACTTCTGGGTTTGTAAAAAACACAAATATATATGTATGTTTCTGGGTTTTTTAAAGAACATGTATATATATGTAATGCTTCTGTGTTTTATATTTATGTTTCTACATTTGTAAAAAATACAGATATATATGTATGCTTTTAATTCTTTTTAAAAAGAACACCGATATACATCTATACTTTTAGAATTGTAAAAAACATAAATATATATGTTTGCTTTTGTATGCCTCTGATTTTTTTTATTTGTAAATAACATTAATATACATGTATGCTTCTAGGTTTTATCTATATGGTTTTGGATTGTTTGTAAAGAACACAGATATATATGTATGATTATGAGTTTTACATGTATGTTTCTAGATAATTTATACATGTGTATGAAATTTAAAATGAATTGTATGAAACTAGTTATTATTATATGAAACTATATGTGTATGTATATGTATTATATTAAACTGAAAGTAAAATATATTAAATTCTTTGGGTTATGTATTAGACTGTATGTGAAATAAATTAAAATGGAAGTCAAACATATTAATTTGTGTGACAAATCATCACATAAAAAAAATGGCATTGCCATGAAAAAAAAAACCACCAAACTCATCACCACCACCAGTACCATAATCATCATCATCACCATCGGCAACAGCTGGATGTGAAATGTATGTAATTGGAAATGAAATGTATTAAACTATGTAGGATATGTGTTAAACTGGAAGTAAATTGTATTAATCTGTGTGTGATATGTGTTAAATTGGAAATAAAATGTATTAAACTATGTGAGATATATATTAAATTGGAAGTGAATTTGTATTAAACTATGTAGGCTATGTATTAAACTGTAACTGAAACGTATTAAATTGGAAGTCAAATGTATTAATCTATGTGACAAAACCATCACACGAAAAAATGACATTGCCACAAAAAAATAAAACCACTAAACTCATCGTCACCACCTATACGGACAATCAAACAATGTAGAAAACTTAAAACACTAACATTAGATATAGAAAATCATTTCTAGTTTGAAACTCATTCAAATTCAATAGCATATTCTCCAAATAATATTGAGTCCCCCTTTGAACCCAATATAATAACAATAAAGTGAAAGACAGAGAACAATGGAGATTGCAAAACAAATTTTGGATATAAAGAAAGAGAAGAAAAAAAACAGAGTCAACTCAAAAAATAAGAAACACCTATAATTGGATACCATAAATAAAATAATGAAAGTTGTAAATTTCTCAAATTATTGACCAATTAAATCTAAAATTTCAACCAATTAAAATTTTCTTTCTTAGCTACACTAGTGGACTCTTCCTCTCTCCTTTCTTTTAACATGTAAATTGTACACCTAAGTATATATCAAACTTTCGCCCAATTCATTCTTCATTCCCATTATTAGCTTTAATGGCCCTACTTTCAATAATAGATAACGTATTATGCAGCAATGACGACCATTTGACGGACTATGAAATTAGTTATTATTATTAATGATTCCGTAAAACTTCAGTGTTAGAAACCCCAGTTAACAGAAAATCCGGCGACCCCATTTCACCGTCGCCGTGAAGAGCAAACGTTCCCGATTTCGAGCACTCGTAAAGCTGCAGAAATCCATGGCTTTCTTCTGCGGTCTCTTTCGCCTCCGCCAAATCCCTTGCGTCCCGATTCCCTTCTATCAGGAAGCAACCTCCTCCTGCTACTCGCTTCTTCTATATCCGACCTTCCGAAGTCACTTCTTCAGCGGCCGCTCCGGCTCGGCTACCGCTGCCGACTTCCCCACCGAGAACGCTTACCACATCTTAGGTGTCTCCGAGACCAGCTCCTTCTCCCAAATCAAAGACTCGTTTCGCCGGCTCGCCAAGCAAACCCACCCCGACCTCCTCCAATCTAGCAAAGACCCCTCCGCTTCCAAGCGCTTCGTCCAAATCCTCGCTGCCTATGAGGTGCTGTTGCAATTTACTAGCTCCTATATGCTGCGAGCAAAGATTTTGATTGTTACTGGTTGAAATATTTTATAATCCCATGCTTTTCGTCTTACACTTTTGGTATGATTAGAACTTCATATGAAAAAATTGCAGTAATCATAGTGATTTTGTGATGAATGAGCGTCGCTTTGTACTGTTAGAGTAATTCTTTGTGTTTTGGATAATGGATTTTCAGATTCTTTCGGATTCTAAGAAGAGGGCTCATTATGATAGTTATCTGCTTTCTCAGAGAAAGCTTGTTCAGAAACTCTCTAGGGAGCGGTCTTTGTTGCACACAGTTGCGTCTTATTATACAACAAATAAGGAGATGGAAGTTGTTGAATGGTTGAAGTGGTACAGATTAGTGGTAAATGATATAGTGTCGAACAGAAAAGTAGTGGTTGGAACTGGTTATCTTGATGTTCTTGAAGCTGATTTCTACTCTGCTGTTCATGCTGCATACTACGGCCTTTCTGTTGAGTCCATGGACCTTCTCCCTGACAGGTTTGAAGCTGAGGAGAGATCTGTGTACGAAACTCCAGAAGTGTTACACTTGGTCTCTGGGAGGAGTCTGTTTGGGATGATCTGTCTGGGTAATAAATGTGCCGAGTTATCTCCTGAAAAGGAAAAATTGACTTCTTTTAGATCAAATGATCATGCCCTGTGTCAGTCTACTGCTAATGCATCTGGATATGTAAAGCCTGGTGGAGAAAATGATGCTGTAATCTCTAAGTTGCAAGCAACAGAGAGCAATAATCTTGTGTCTGATGCATATAAAGATCTGGAATTGCATGTGTCTGGAAAGTTGGTTGCAAGAGCCTCTAGGTTTCCTCCTAAAAGCACTTGCAATGGGATAGTAAATCAGGATTCTGATGATCACATACATATCTTCCTTAATTCATTTAGTAATCCCATGGAAAATGTTGATAACCATCCCAAGGTGGGCTTCTCGGGCAGTGAATCTGAAAACCGGAGTCCATTAGCAACAATAGTTGGCCTTGGAACTAGCCCCCAGGAGGGGTCTTGTTTTGTTTACAACAGCAGTGGAACAAAAACCCATGTCATAATGAAACATAGAACATTGCTGGTTCGTAAAAAGTTTCCCCTTACAACCTCTGTTTCGTTTTCTTCTCCTTTCAGCCTTTTCATTCATATCCTGACAGCATATCAAATTGTTGTATTTCATTTTTATATTACTTTCTCACTGTTTTGTTGTTATTAACCAGGAATAAAGAATCCCAGTTCCACAATGGTTTTTACTTTATGGCACTTTTCATTGGTTTTTTTTCTAACAGTTGAATAGCCTATCCTGATTTAAAGCTGATGTGTTCATGTTTTTTCATGTTACCTTTTATCTGATCTGGAAACATTTGAAGCATATGTAATAGATCCCTCTAGCTTCACCTTGATGACCCTCTTCCCTTCAATATTCCGCACACAGTCAGCCATGTCTTTCTCTACCCATTATTAATTACTATCTAGTTCTGGCAAATGCTATGGATTTGAGCGCTGTATGACTTACAGCAGTCTTAATGCAACATTTTAATAGTCAAATTTTTTGCTTCTCTATAAGCTGTTTCCTAAAAGTATTTTGAATCATCAAGCTGTCTTTACTTTTTGACATTTTTATTCAGTCAAGGCCTTTAATATTTGCATGTGATGTTTTCTATATTTATTCAGTTATTGGCCAAAGAGCAAGATTGGAAAAATTGATCAGACAGGTAGCAGAATTGACTAGATAGGTGAAATCCTTATTTGTGGTTTGTGTTTCTCAGGTGAAGCACATGCACTACTACTGGGTTGGGGAGAAAGTTTCTGTTTGTGAGTGCAGATGCAGTAGAGCAAGATTACCACCTAGCAGGTTAGTTTGAACTCAGGAATAATCCTGAATATGGTTATTCATGCATTTCTTTCTGAGTTCAATATTCGGTTTCAAAATCCGAAGTAAGAATTCACAGATATACTTGTAATCCCTCTTCCAAATTTGCTTGCGTTTCAAGTCAAGAGAAGAGATTGTGCGCTGGTTCTTGGGATATTAGTGAGAGGAAGAATATGTTGGTGTTTGCTTCATGGATGCAAATACTTCTGGTCTGGTTGGATGAATTATGTTTTCAATATGGTTGGTAATTTCATTTGAGATTAGCTGGTAGCTTGATTTTATTAGCTGGCTTTATGCCTGTCTATAGTTTGATGCTTGCCTGATTAGCGAAGTATCCAGGTTGTTACACACTATTATTTACCTTGTTTTCTTCAAATTACCTTTTTGTGACTCGATTTGCACGGCAGTACCTTTAAATGTGTTCTATTGATAACAGATTTTGGTTGTTTGAACCTCGCTGCGGAATGCATGACATAGGGGGTTGGTATATTGAAACTTTTGGGAGAGACGAGAAAGGACGGACAGTCGCATCACAAAGATGGTGGGATGGTCTGGATACAATGGAACATCTTGAAGAGTGAGCCTATATCATCAACACGAGGATGTTTTTCAGTTTGACTTTATGATTCCCCTCCTCTCCCCCATACTTACATACCCTAATGCATTTCTCAAGCAAATCAGCATAAAAAATGAAATTGATGAAATAATCTAGAAGAGGCAAAAAGTTCTGGTTTTTGAACCATCAAACATTTGGAAAATAACAGCCTGTTTTTTTGGGATTAATGCATTTGTGCGATCTCGTTGAGTTGACATGGCACAACCTGCTTTCGGCCAAATGGGAATTGCCCCTGAAGTTCACAAAATTATTTGGGGATAGCTGGCTGGCTTTGACTGTAATTTGTGCGAACTTCAGGTGTCATTCCCATTCGTCTGAAAGCGACCTGACCCGATCGCCTAAACACATTAATTCGTTTGCAAACGAACGGATTTAGGCCAAGCCTTCAAATCCAGAGTGAAGCCTACATGTAATTCTTGCATTTGCTTCTGAAAGATTTGTTCACTAAAATTGAATCATGTGAATTGGGCTTTCTATGGCGAGTGTAGCCTGGTGGGGGGTCATTAGATGATGACTAAGTTGCAACAATCTTAACAGGTATAACCACTAATGTGGCATTCAGGCCCCTTAATGCTGTTTCGAGCAGTGCACGAGGCACTTCATTACTTAAACTAGCAGTTAAGGGCTGAAAAAAATGCAATTTTTTTAAGATCTCAGGTTCCAGTTGGATTTCTTTATCACGTAAGTGCCAACAAGTTTTAAACTTCAATATGCGGTTGTAAACTGGGTTTGACACAGGAAATGCTTGAGAAAAATAAAAAATTGGTACCTAAGTTGCAAATGACTCAGGAAAATAGTGTTTCTGCTGAAACATCAGGTTCTAAATTTTCTAAACCAACTTTACAAGGTTAAACTAGTTCCTGTCTGGCTTAATTTAGTTTATTTTAGTTATTTTTAAAGAATAAATGTATTCTGGTAATTTTCAGATGTTTCCAGATTTGTTGTATTAAACCAGAATTTATCTACAAGTCTTATTTAAATCTATTTAGGTTTTCTTAACCTAGAAGAAATAGGGCTTCTAAAGCTCTGTTTAAGCGTGTAATTGCTTCAGTATTATAGAGAGTTGACTACTTCAGAAATTGAGAGCTTTTATGCCTTCTTGGATTGTGTGACACAATCTAGACCTAGTTGTGATGCTTAGGGATCCTTGGCTTTGGGTTTGACATCCAAGGTTTTTCTATCTTTCTTATCTTTCTGCAATCCTTCAATCCCATCCAACTCTTAAGCCCTAATTTCCAGCCCTATCACAAATGCCCTTCTGCTGCCCTATATCAGGGATGTTACAACTAACTTGCCATGGCCCTAAAAATCATGGCCTCATTGTAGAATGGCCCCTATGTTAACTGCTAGCAATAGAATATGGTGGTTTCTTTCTATCTGGTTCTGAATTTTTTTTGGCTCTTATGATGATTAATTATCCTGAAAGTCTCCACTATCTCTTGTGTAAAACAATATTAAGGCAGTCTTCATTTTCTTTGTGTAACGTTTGAATCATCTTCTTTTATTTATGATACTTTCAGGAGACTCCATCCCTCGGTATATTTGCTTTCTCTTGCATATAGAACTCTTGATATTGAGGATGCAAGAAGAAAAAAGCGAACTATAAGATCTATTGTTGAAGGAAATCTTTCTAGAATGCTTGATTGGTGCCAGAGAATTATCTAGGAAGAATGTATTATCCTCGCCACTTTGTTGGACAATTACATTGTCTGTTTGAAAAAGGTAAAGATCTTCATTGACATGCATGATATTCACTGTCAAGAAATTTGCATTGATTCGATGGGTGTCAGTAGCTGTTTTTCTTCAAGTCCTTGAAAAAGTAACTGAGGTAATGTTACTGTCGCAGATGTTGCAGTCATTTGGGAGAACTGTTACATGAAGTCCTTTAAATAATTTCTCTAGAGATGACTTATAATGTCAAAGGCCTGGAGACTCATTTTTGGAGATGCATTTCTCTCCTGTTTTGCTCGATGGCTTCTCTTGGCAAGATGCTTTCAAGATTGGCACCATAGCAATTGATCAATACCATGATGATAAAGTTCAACGATTTGTAAGTTCATGGGTTCGATTTTCTTCCTTGGGTTCCATGTATATTTTCTATGGAAATACCAATTTCAGGGAATTTTGGGTCATAAGGCCAACCAAGCAATCTATTTAATCATTATCACCATCATAAATCCATAAACATAGCCATCACCATCACCATCACGATCATTGTAATCATCCAATTGAAATTGATAAAAGAGTACTTGAACCTCAATGAACCTATTGGAGGCTCTTCCTTAAATTTATGGAATCGAGGACATGGATTTTGCATATAATCCAAAATTCTATAGATTGTGGATCTTTTTAATTGATTGCTGTCAAATTCATGTGAAAGAAGACCACAGCCAGTGTTTCTAACAGCAAAGCAAATCGTGAAGGGAATGAAAGACATAGGTTTCTTTTCTTACCTTATTGTCTGGTTTCAGATATCTTAAGCATGACATTGGCATTGCATCAGAAGCTGAGTTATGTGAAGATAGAAGATTTGCATGTGCATTTGTATATCAATGTAGGTACTAGCTGGCAACCACATTGATGTTAATCTGTTTTCTGCTTCTGCTTCTGCTTCTTCTTCTTCTTCTTTATGCTTTCTTTTTTTCTTTTTCTTTTGGAGAAAAAACTATGCAGCTTGTGAGAATCTCTCCTTTGACTATCTCTCACGAAGCTTATACTTTATGAGAGATTTGGGAATCTGGAGATATCCTTTATGAAAATAAAAAAAAATCTTAATTCAAAATTGTTTTTGGATCCCTAGGTCTAAATTGCCCTAGGGGTAGAACAGTTAACATTCATTTTCTGGATAGTATAAAGCACATTGACATGATGGAGTTAGAAAGTCAGTCATTTATTCCAGTTTACCTTCTGCAACAAATGCTGAATCCTGCCCAGTTGCTTTGTTGCAGCTTTGAACGTTTGAGGGTTTCCGTGTAGAATTGATGCAAAAAGAAATCCTCCAAGGAGACTTGAAGACAAACCATGCTGAGGTGATCATACAAATTGCTCTGCGACCAGTCTGTTCTGTCATTCTGGTGGACTTGCTTAATAATATATGGACATAACTCGTTTTGATTTCCATGGCCTTGCTGAAAGCAAATCAGAAACTAACAGAGAATTGCAAAATGTAGGTGGCAGCTGCGAAAGTGGTTGTATTCCATTTGAAATGCAACCATTTGCATTAGCTTATCAAGAAAGTGAGAAAATACCTATTTCAGGTACATCGCCGCTTCTTTTGTGTAGCGTATATGTGTGGTTCTGATTGCTATTCTTTTTTTTTTTTAGTCTAATTAATAGCAAGCTATATAGATTACATATATATAGCTTTGTTTTGTGAGTAGTTCGATTTAGCATGAATTTTTTTTTTATTACTCAGAATCAAGTATACAAGTGTATAAGGGTTGTAGTAGTTAGTTTATAGCACTTAAGGAGGGGAATGCTGGCTTGTTCAGGACCCGAAAGGCAATCGAACCAGATGAAGTGACATTTTTGCAAAGTTGGAGAAGGGGGGTAAGGGAGTCAAATCCCGGCTGGGGTGGGGGAGGTGTCCCCTCGTGCTTCGCTGGGCGCTTGGGGACACAAAAAAGTGGATGCACCACACGATTTAGCATGACTTGTATCTGTGCATTGCATTGCCAAATTATTGGTTTCATTTTTTTTCTTTCACAGACCAATTTCTTTGTCATCTCTGCTGCACTAGGGTCCGTAAGGGAAGAAACAAAATGATGGATGGAAAATTGGAAATAACAGATTTCAGACTTTCGCATGAATTTACATCAAATATCATCTGCCTACATTTATCTGCAATGGCCAAGATGTCCTTGGACGTTTAAATATTGGAGTCCCTAGCTCTTCCGTGATGTGAATTGTGATGTAGCAGGCCAGGAGAGGGAAGTAGGAACATCCAGCCTGATTCTGCCATTGCTCAATTGTATTTTGGAACGAAGCTACGAGCTGCTTTTAACTTGAGCCCAGACCATGGATTGAGATGGTGAGATCCTACAGCTGCTGCTCATGGGGGAGCATATTACAACCAAGCGTGCAATGATTACAGGCTTGTGCACTGGGCCTTAGCATTGGAGACAGTGGTAGAGATAGGGAGGGGCTTAGGGGTGTTATAAAACGTATATTTTACGAAATGTTTCGGGAAATTAATAGTAAAAAAAATTATATATAACAACATAAATTGTAAAGAAAATGAAAAAAAAAAATACTGCTTTTAACTCTTTTTTCTTCATGTGAAAACTTATACTTTCATGTGTATCAAAAAAACCTAAAATTATATTTTAAAAAACAATTAACCTTTGAATGGCAACTTTCTCTCATTTTTCCCTTCCAAAAACTCATGTTAGAATTCTTACAAAAAAAAAAAAAAATTTCATTGTTGCGACAATTTTTTTTTGTAAATTGGAAATCACAACTGTAATTTTTTCCATTTTTCATATCAGCTACTGTCTAATTTCTGAGTTACATTTTAGTTTTTTTTATTTCTTTATATGTTTTTTATTATTCATTTTATTGAATGCCTGATTGTTTACATTAAAAATGAAATAATAAATTTTTTTTACAAATAAAATTATAATTTTCACTCGATGAAAAAAAGGCTAGCACAACTCCATTTCTATACTATGTGACATGTTTCTTTTTAATTTTGGGTTAATGCTCTTGCTCTCGTGCTCTTCTACTACTCTCAATTGTTGTTTTGATTTTGTAACACTTTTAACTATTTAAAGTATAAAAAGTAGCAATTTTCCTGTTTTTGTTCCTGCTCTAAACACGCTCTAGGTCACTTAAAAGTTGATAAGGTATATATAGTTTTTCTTTTTTAAGATAACAATAAATCGTATCTATTTTCTTAAGTTTTGACTATTTCTAAGTTACAACAAAACTTGTGATATAACATAGAACTAATGTTTCAAATTGCTTCATAAATTGAGATTAATAAATTTCAATATTCTTAATCATAAGATCTCGAGTTATAATTTTAGTATATTTTTGTATATAAATTCTCTATTAAAAATTTTTTAGCCACACCCGAAACCTGAAAATCCTAGCTCCAACCGGAGAGTATGTACCAACCGCGAGGTGCCATATAGGGTTTTTCTTTGGTTCAATTACAGGAGACATGGCTGCTTGATAGGACTGTGAGCTGTAACTCACATGTATTAACGTGTGTAAAAGCAAAGTTCTGAAGGATTACTAGTGCCTGCTGATTGTTACTGTCACCTGACAATGATTATCTTTTTGGATTGTGTTTGAATTTTGACCATAACTTAGATATGGGGCGGGCAAAATGGATTCGGCTGTTACTCAAAACTTTTGAAATTTACAATTTTTTAGGATTATTATTCTTCTTCTCGTTTCTTTACTTTTATTCTTTGTTATTGTTATTTTGATCCCATCTATTTCTGTTGCCTTCTCAACTCCTTATTCAACCTTGCTATCTTCTTTCATCACCTCCTTCCTTGATCTCGTCTCTAAAATCACATATCTTCCTTGCCCTAACCTATTCTTACTCACCCAAATTCACCTTACATGTCCTTTTGTAAATCGATGTAAATCGAATAAGAGAAGAGGAAGGTTAACACTTCAATGCTTCCAGCTGCTTTAATTGATTTTTTTTTTATCTAGAATTATATCATTTAAATATCTAATTAATAATCACTTGAATAATATTTTTGGAAAAAAAATATATCTAATTAATAATTATTTGAATAATATTTTTAGAAAATAATTTTTTTGTAGCCAACTAAGAAAAATAAAAATCAAGAAAAAAATACCAAAAAAAATACTTTTTCAACCTTTTTAAATATAAAGTTTCAATCGATATTATTTAAGTTGAGTGAATAATCTCTATATATCAAAATAATTACTAATAACTCATTTGTTAGGATCATTGTCAAATATGCAGCAATGTTGCTTTATCTCATATTTTCAAAATAAATTGGTTTTCAACGTTTCTCATTTTAATTTTTTTTATTTTATTTTGAATTCACTATATGAGGAACTAGCTTTTGCGACAAATGTAATGGGATAAATAGCGCATTTATCTATAATAGCTATATTTGAAATTTGACGCAAAAACTTAGAAACATATATTATATTTGTCACTAATTAATATACATTGGAGATAAATAAAATGAATCAAATAAAATCTTTGACTCCATAAACTCTATTAAAAAATAGAGGCAAATAATTAGAACTAAATATTATATTGTTAATAATTAGAATATGATGCACAAATAAAAAATTAAACAAAAATTTATCTCTAATAATTAAATTCAAATAATTAGAGGCACATATTGTCTTTTTCACTAATATGGGTAGGAGTGTTTTGCATACTTCCCGAAAATTTGATGAACTTTACAATTATTATATTGACATCATTATTACATGCTTGTTTTATTTTTTTTATATATAAACAAATCTCATTCTTGGTAAGACCTATATAGATGACTTGTATAGCTCTTAGTCAAGAAACAAATTTACATTTTTGAAACTGAAAAACCTAATAGAAATAACCCAAATTTCACAAAGCTTGAGGATGGCAGAGTTAAGCTGAACTAGGGTTGACTACTGAGCTTCATATTTGCATTTTCAGGTGGCATTGGCCGCCGCATTGACATTGTCTATTGTGGTGTTGTAGGAATTGAAGTTGAACTCATTGTTAGTGACCAAAAGCTGAGAGGTGGCATAACTGTTGCAATCTCGACATGTTTGGAGTATTACATGATCGGCAGTGTAGGTGGCACCAGCGAGGAGAGTGGAGATGAGGCAGCCCCAAGTTAGTGGCCTTGGTATAGGCAAGTCTCAATACAGCAACTACAAGGTCGCCATCAAGGGCTTGAGGAGCATTGGCAAGGGAGTCGAAGGAGAAGTTGTATAAAGAGGAGATGAGGGGACAGAGATAGGTGGGTCGAAGTGGAGACAGGGGAGAATAAAAGTGGGGAGATGAGGAGGGGAAGAGCAATCTTGGAAAATTGTAAATTTCTAAAGCTTTGGGTATAACTGTAAACCACACTAAATTCAATATGCTTGGATGTAATTTTGACTGACGATGTTAAAAAAACAAAGGGGGTAAGTGTAGATTTTCAAACCTAAAGGGACAAGTATAATATCACCTAATGTTCAAGGGTAATTGTAAAAACTTTTATTTTAAATAACATAATTTTCTTATTTCCGATGTCATTTTGCTCTTCCGCTCTGTGCTGTGGCTACTCATCTTATTTTTATAATATTTTTACTCATTTAAAATTTAAAATGTGATTTTTTTTTATTACTTCTTGTGTCCCCTGAAGTTTTGGGTTTTCTCAAGTGAAACTTTATACTTATGTCTCAGCCGATAGTTGAGTGCTTAAATTTAAGCACATCCTGGATCTATGGAAAATAATACTTTCTGCCAAAAAAGGATATAATATACTCCCTCCATCCCTTGTTGTTTGGAACATTTAAGATTGGCACGAAGATTTAGGAATGATGAAATAATGTATTTTTTGTCACAATTACCCTTGATAACAAAAATTGTTAAAATTGGTTTATGTTTAGCGGCAGAGTCGGCTTTGAACTTTTCAAGCGTATTATGGCGGGAAGACATTCTTTCATAAATTTAACTCATTGTCATAAATGTCGAATATAAACTTCAGCTTTCTGAATCATCAAAGTGCAACATACTTGAAAAATACCAGACCTCTGTTAATCACAGATTGTACATTATTTCTCTGTCTTGAGGCCAACATTGATGACTTCTGGGTTGAATCAACAAATTCAGAAGCGGCAACACCATGTGTTAAACAATGATGAAAGACAATCAATATGTGTCGCTCTAATGAAGGAGATCAATAGCAGGGGAAAAATTAAGAAAGGATTAGTTTCACTTATTGGAAATCAATTTTCCGTTAGTCGACAAACTGTATGGCGAATTTGGAATGCGGTGAAGGACGGAATCAACAATAACAGACCATTTTCTATTGAGACAAAGCTTGCTAGTAATACAGGTCCAAAACCAATTCAAGTCGACTTAAGAAAAGTGGTTACAGTCCCATTACATCGTCGAACCACCATTAGAACTCTGGCAACAGAGCTTCACATGTCCAAATCAACTCTTCATCGACGAGTGAAAGAAGGAGTTCTTCGGCGCCACTCAAATGCCATAAAGCCTTACTTGTCCGATGAAAATAAAAAGGAAAGATTGAGGTTCTGTTTATATATGATTGAAAAGAACTCTCTCATGCATAATCCTATGTTTATTGACATGTTTGATTATATCCATATAGATGAAAAATGGTTTTACTTAACAAAAGGATCAGAGAAGTATTATCTCTTACTTGAAGAATCGGAGCCTATTCGCAGCTGTAAAAGTAAACGTTTCATAACAAAAATCATGTTTTTGGCTACCATTGCTAAACCTAGATATGATCCAATAAAAGGTAGAGAATTTTCAGGCAAGAATTGAATTTTCCCATTTGTGTATAAGGAAGCAGCCAAAAGGAGAAGCAAAAATAGGGAGGCTGGAACAATGGAGACAAAAGCCATAGTTTCAGTCACAAAAGATGTTGTAAAAGCTTGCTTGATTGAGAAGGTTTTACCTGCAATTCAACAAAAGTGGCCTCACACAACTCCTAGGAAGACAATATACATTCAGCAAGATAATGTAAAACCACATTTAAAGGTTGATGACTTTGATTTTCATGAAGCTGCAATCAGAAATGGACTTAATGTGCAATTGGTTTGCCAGCCCCTGAATAGCCCTGACATGAATGTACTAGATTTGGGGTTCTTTCGAGCCATACAGTCACTACAACAACAAGAATGTTGTAAAAATGTTGATGATTTGGTTAAAGTTGTTGAGAAAGCCTTTGATGAATTCCCATCCACAAGTTTGAATCATGTGTTTGTCACTTTACAGCTATGTATGCTAGAAGTGATGAAGTCAAATGGCTGCAATGGTTATAAGATACCACATATAAACAAGAGTCAATTAGAGCAAGAAGGGAACCTTCCAACACATGTTGTCGTGCCTCCTAAACTTATTGATGCAACAAAGGCACTTTTGCTATAAAAATCAGTGTAAATATTTACTCAGGCTATGGTATATAACATTATGGCTGGAGAGTTAAACATGGCTTCTGCAGTAGTTGGTCTTTGCTGGTTGTAAGTTTGGATTAGTTTATTTCTTATGGTTGAACTTTTGCAAATGTAAGTAGTGTACGCAGTACTTGGACAAGATGTCAGCCATTTTTTATTAGATATTTTGTTAACTTTTGTAAGTAATCTAGTTTACAGATTTTGTAAATGATGAACTTCATGTACTATTTTCTGTATTAATGTGATTCCCAGCCTAGTGAATGGATGGCTAACTTTTGTGGTCAATTTAAACTTGTGCAATTGTTAATTTGCATGTCCCTAACACAAGCTTCTTTTTATGACAATCTTGGCCTTAAACCAATCAAATTAGTTTAGTGATTCTATATTTTAATCATAGAGACTATAGAGTTATGGGTAACTTCAAATAACCTAAGAGCTAGATTGAGAAAAGATTTGTTGAACTTCAGTGAGGAAACATGGTATAAGCCATTTACTGGGTTTCAGGAGTTAAGAAGTGTACATGAAGATAATGAAACATTATTGCAAAGTTTTATTGAGTTATGACATGTAAAAGTGAGTAAACTCAACAAAACCAAGTGTTTTAGCTCTTAAGCCTGTAAAATTTTTCATGCTTTAAACTTTAATAGAATGGCTACAAAAATGAGGAATAAGAATTATAACAAGTTTTCTAATTCAATAGAAAATGTCCTCCAAGTTTTGGTTAGGTTTGAACTAGTGGAAAAGTAAATGACCGCCCTAAGTCTAAATTTTGCTACATTGGCCTGTAGGTGAAAAGTTGCTTCAAACTTTAGGAAGAAGAGTCCTAAATGGGATTTAAAACTTCAAACAAATTTCTAATGGTTAAAATAAGAAGCCCCCAAAGTTTGGTATGAATTGGAGCAACAGAACTCTAAAGCCACCCTTAAGATGAACATTTATGTCAAGACATTAGCAAGAGCATTGATGCTTCAAATATAAGAAGGAAAGCCTCATAATTAGGATTTCTAAGTATGAACAACCTCTAAATAGTAATGAAAAGATTCTAAAAAAATTTGATTGGATTTGGAGCACTAGAACTCAATAAGACATTTTGATTTCTTAATTTCTGCTAAGACTGACAGCAGAAGAAACATGCTTCAAACTTTGGGTGGAAAGCTTCCAAATGGGTGTTTTGGGCATGAGATAAGTTTATTATGACAAAGAGAAGATGACTACAAAGTTTGGAGTCATTTAGAGCCTTGGAACTCAAAAATACCATTAAAACCCAAAAATTCTGCTAAGACAGCCAATAGAACAAAACATGCTTCAAACTCCTTGAAGAAGAGTTTAAATTTGAGGGGTTAAAGATGGAACAAGTCTTAAATGACTAAAGGGATATAACTTGAAAGTATGGCTAAGTTTAAAGCAGTAGAACTTCAAAATGACCCTTGAGTTGTGGGCTGTAAGTTGAAAAACCTGCATAAAATGACATATTGAAGCAGGTCAAACACAGGTTTGACTTTGAAAAGGAAACAGAATTTTGGCTTGAAAATTTCCAAATCAGTTTATGACTAAAAAATGGACTTGTTCATGTGTTCACCTTTAACTTTGCTACTGCTATAACATGGATTTAATTCAAAAGTAGCTTCTCCTGCTAAATGTTGCTTAAGTTTGACTCATGCTTTGACCTTTAACCCCACTGTCTTTGTTCAACTTTAAAACCTACTTCTGATCATCTTTTAGTAAATGAAATTTGATTACTAACATAGTTTGGGTTTATGTGAACATTTAAATCATTTTTGAAGTAAATTATGTAGTTCTGATAAAGTAACATAGTAGTGACGGTTTTGTTAACAATTTAACACCTTACTCAAAAAGTCAGCATCCATTCAAACTCTTTCACAAGTTTGTGAGACATGCCCTTTCTCAGTCAAACTTAATAGGCCAAATCTATAGTAAAGACAGGGAATGAAGTATCCAGTGTCTTCCACAAACACACATATACACAAAATAAAAATTATCCAACACAATGTTAGGAACACAAATCCAACATTTGTTACCAAGGCTAACATTCTAGTCAACCTTTTTCTCCTAAAAAACAAATTCTACAGTAAACCAATTCATATAGCAAAGAACATTAGTTCATTTGATAGTATAAAAAGAACAACACAATCCAGTTTAGTTACATTAAACTCAAAACTAGCTTAGGCTGCTGGGTTCACAAACATTACTCAAAGTCCATGCACATGCAAGATATCTTCTAAAAATTTGGTACTCTAGCCTGTAGGGTGAATAAAAAAACTGAAGCCTACAAATGGAATTAGAAGACGGAGAAGATAAAGAAGAAGAAAAAGAATAACCAACAACAACACAACAAAGTTAGTTGCCCAAGAACTGATCTTCATTTCATTACTGAACCAAGGTAAAGTCATTTAAGCTTACATGAAAAACAGGTTCAACAAAAACCTATTTGCCAGCAAAATATACACAACAAAAGATACAGTAGAAGAACTAATTCTTACAACTTAGCCTAAATACATACTAAAAGAAGCAACTCAAGAGAAACAATTTATTTACACTCTTGATAAGCAAACTTAACCTACTTCTACTACCATATACCAACATACAAGTACTACAATACATTTTGAAATTTTGCACTTGATTACGTAGCCATTTTATCCTTAGCTTTGGACATATGGCCTCGCAAGCTACAAACTCTCTAGCAAGCTTTGATGTCACCAAATATGAAGCAGCCTTCATCCAGAATTCATCTCCTGCAACTACAACTGGGAGACTAGATAGTATGAGCACAACATTTCCCATATTGCTTGGCTTTACAGATGCTGGAGCACAAGTCCTGCCTAGTGGATATGTGCTGGAATCCGACGAGATACAAAAAAAGCAGACTTGCTGTGGTGTAGTTTGCTGTGGAAAAATGGCAACCAAGTCTGTTGCCTGCTTTGAAGGAATCTGAAGCATTTCTGTCATTGTATCCGGACATTAGAGCATGGCATTCCCTCTTCGATCAGAAGTTACTGAAATGTTTTGGGCACTCATAATGGTACTTAACCTACCACCACAATCCAATGGAAGATAACACAAACATGGTAAAAATATTGAGTTAGGACAACCATATATGACAAAAGGCAAAGAAAGGAGAAAACTGGAAAAAAAAAAGTCAATATCCTAAGCAAGCACTTTAAGTTTTGATTTCCAGATCCAGTTAAATCAATTCTATTGCCAAACCCCACATACTTTAACAAAAAACTAAGCTTAGGTGATGACAGAAAGCTTCATTAATCAAGAGGCTCAATAAAATTTAAGCATACAGTATGATTTTCCTAAATAAAATTTATTCTTGTTATCCTAACAGCATAGCTACTGCCAAGATTAATACAATCAACATAGTCTTCCTGTTTCTTACTTTTCAAGTTTTATCTTCTTATCCCATCCCTTCTTCAAGCAACTAAACCGTATCTTTTTAGATGGTACAGAGAGCCAACTTACTAACTAAATAAACTGACTAACTAAAGAATATAAACTATAACAAGTGCAAGCTATGGAAAGAACAACATATCAATCTATCACTTTGATTAATCGGTTTTGGTGGCTGACATTATATGGATAAAATGCCTATCACGAGATGAGCATGCAAGCAACAAACAAAGGGAATTACCACCAGAATGAGAAGATTAAGTGAATAGCAATCATGTATGCCTTCATATACATCTATTTTAAAAAAAAAAATTAGCAAAGACATTGACATTGGTGCAGGAAGAAAGCTATTTTGAATGTAGCCGACTCTCCATCTACACCTTTCCAATTTAGCGAGCTCAATGCAACAAATGTCTACAATTGGGATCATAAGGATTTAGGGAAAAGCCGACCCACACATTAGGTCGAAACCCAAATAAACTCTTAACAATTCATCAGACCACATTAGAGGCAGTCATATTAACAGGTGACAAGCACAATCGATGTCAGAATGCACTACAAATACCACACATAATCACAATCGGATCACACAGAAGAGCAAAATTAAAGAAAAAAACCAAAGAGAAACCAATTCGGCCATATTACCTCAAGTCGAGCAGGGCAAGGGGCAACGAAATTGAGCTCGTTACTGATCTTTGCTGGCACGCCGGTGCTAATCTCAGCCTCCTATTGCCGGCATTCAACGGAGCGATTAGGATTGACATCAATTTCTTGTTCAGTCTAGAATGAGGTAGATGGAGTTTAGGGTTTTTGTCGAGAAGTTTGGGGATGATTTGGGGAAACATAAACAGAAGCTCAAGGAATTTTTGGCATATTTATGTTTTAAAGCTGAGGTTAATATAAGAGTATTGTGGTAAATTGAGTGTGAGAAGTTTATTAAATAAGGAAATGTTGCAAAGAAATTGAGACGGCCTAAAAAGGAAATTGTTACAGAGAATATGGGACGGAAGGAATATTTTATTTTAGGCCATTTTAAAATTGTACAACATTTTATACTCTGTCTATCTTAAGTTCTTTGTACTATTTTAGCTTTTTATTTAAATTTATTTATATTATTACTTGACAATTTTTAAAAAAATACTCAATCTGTCTCAATTTAGATAAAATGCATTCTTTTTTATGATGTCTCAAAAAGGCTGAAATGTTTCCTTTTTTTCAAAATTTTAAACAATCAATTTACTTTCTTACCTCTATTTAAACTCTCATTGCACAAAATCCAATAATTTTTTTTTAATCTTTATTCAATCTCTCACTGCAAAAACCCAAAAAAAGAATATTTTCTTTTTTAATAATTATTTAAACTCTCACTACACAAAATAAAAAAATATAATTTTAGTTCTATAGGTAAAATTGAAAAAAAAAACATAAATTACATATACTTTAATCTCCGTACACAGAAAAATGTTTCATCTAGTTTAGGAATGAGAGAGTATATATTTTAAAAACTATAATTTTCATAATTTCTAAATATAATTTTTTAAAAAATTAGTAAATAATAAAAATATATTTAACTTGAAGTCAAATTTAAGTAAAAAAAACTAAAACAGAGCAAAGATTTTGGGTAAATTACTTTAACATAATACCATCCAAGCTATTATTCCAATATTTATTTTTTATTTCATCTCTCTTGCTTTTCTATATAAATAATGAAGGATAAAAATAAAATTCAGCACACAGATTTTTTTATTTTTTTTAATCTTTGTGTCAAACCCGAAATATTTCAATTAAAATGGGATGGATTGAGTCACCGACACTCCCTGGTGCATGGCCGGCACTCACAGGTTCCAGCGACTGAAGTGCCTGCATATAATTATGTTGCGTTGTTCTGAAATTGCTTGTATAAAAGCTTTTGTGACATTAACACTATTCTATTCTTTTTCTTTTTCACTTACCAAAAGTACAGGCGGTGATTTTCTTGTGTTTTATTTATTTATTTATTGATTTATTTGTTCATTTGAAAAATTACCAAAACTTCCTTATGTTTTCTCAAACCTACATTGTTATTCCTATTATTTTGAATACCTACACTTACCCTTCAAAATTTAACATAGCTTTTACCCCTTCAGCATTAACTCCATTAATGATGGCTAAGACAAAAATGGAAAAACTATGCAAATCAAAACCTCTAACTACCACACTACCTGACACTGCTCAATTACTTGCTTCCTTGCTTTCATCGCCACTATCCGATATCGGCCCAACCTGACCCAGATTAATTGTTGACTAATATTCGACCGACCAAAGTTATGGTTGCACAGGGACACAATAGTGTCATCACAAGCATTCGCTTGGTTAAAAACTTCCCAAGTGGTGTGAGATCTTGCAATATTTAGGTCGAACAGCAGCTTCCTTTCCCAGGCGTTTGAAAAGTTTTTTGATAACAAGCTATTCATCATTATAACTTCTCTTTTTCAAGTGTTTCCTCGTTATAACTTCTCAGACCCTTGTGTCATCATATATTGGTCTATGATAGATCTCAGCCATTAGATATGTACGGTTCATTGTAGGTTTCACACATTCAATGGCCCAAATTCATCACAGATTATAACGATATGTGATGATGATATTTTTCTAAATTTTGTTTATTTATCTAACTTGGATAAATTAATTACTGAGCTGACTATCAAAAATTGAAATTATAGAGACATTATACCATCCATTAGGATGGATGCCAACTTCTAATTGTGAAACTAATGAATGTTAGATAGTTATTACTAAGAGAGGAGAAGTTACCATTTTAAATAAATATATGTAATAATGGAGTAGATAAAGTAGTTATTATTAGGTGAAAAAGTTGTTATTCTAAATAACTCTTTGTAATCATGGGAGAAATAAAATTTAAGATTTTAATTATTTCTATAGAAAACAGAAAAAAAAATCTCTTATTTTCAAATGAAAATGCTAGCATCATAGAAATTTGGTATGTAGTATATGTTGAATTGGTATTATATTTTGGTTGAACTTGTATCTAGAACTATGGTTTTGGTGTTTAGACATGTTGTTCTATTGTCAAATATTATTTTTTTAGTGTCTAATTATATTAGATTAGTGTATAAATTAGTTAGTCTAATGTTTAACATTACAATTCTGGTGTTTAGTACTACCGTTATGCATAGTATCAAGTAATATTTTTCTAGTGTTTAATTATGTTAGGTTAATGTATAAATTAGTTAGTCTGATGCCTAAGACTGCTGTTCTGATGTTTGTGACTGATATTCTGATGTCTAATTATGTTAAGTTAATGTATAAATTAGTTAGTATCTGTGTTGATCGACATTAGTTAAAATATTAAAAGTTTAGTGTCGAAACTGAGAAATTGTAATTCATCTAGATCCTAGTAGGAACAATAAAAGAGATTTTTTTTCTATAAAATCTGCTAAAAAATATTATGGTTATCTCCCAACTAATGACAAAATTTAAAATTCAAAAAACTATCTTATCTCTCTGATTTCCCCTGTCAATCTTCCATCCTATTGTGGATATCCTCTAGGGTGGATGCAAGAAGTTCTCGAAATTATAAATAAAAAAAAAAAATTAAACCATTAATACACAGAAAGTTGCAAACTTATTTAATTGACATCCTCAGTAGATTTAAATACAAACCTTATTTATGATTCCTCAATTGTCAAACTATTAATTCTTGAAGACAAACAATGCAAAATAAAGATGAATATTTTATAATTTCAAAAGTTATTTTGACCATGATACCTAATACATTTTCAAAAGATCTAATGAGCATTTGCTAATTATTATTTCTTTAAATTCTATCGCAAATGCAACTCTTCATTTTTCATGATATTTTTAATTTCACAACTATAACTCTTTGTTTTAATTGAATATATATATATAACGCAATGTCACTTTCACAAAACCGTATGATTAATCTAAATCAAGTAAGTTTATGCTTGTGTTGGAGCCAATGCATTAAGTATCCTACCTGAGGGAGTATGTTTGCAAGAATGGAACTCAAAATTGAATTTTTGGTTAAGAACTTCAAACTATTCTTTGTACGTAGATTATTATCCATTCTATATATGGAGATTAATAATTTCTTTTAAGATATATTAGCCAATCAGTATAAAGAAAGTTTTGGTACAACTTTTTTTTTTAAGAAAAGTCATTCTATTAACTTAACTAGAAGAGTTTAACATCAAGGCTAATCAATCCAGAATAGGGTCCCCCCATGCAGACCTACTAATACACCAAAGACCTTTTCTAGCGAGGACATGGGTAGCACTATTCCCCAGATGACACAAAAAAAAAAGGAACAAGATGAAAAGAAACTAGCTAAGACTCAAACTTCATTTAAAATAGTACTAAAATAAAATAAAGAAGGGGCCACCCCATTCTTATGCACTAATCAAGTACAAAGAGTCTGACTCGATGATGATATGTTGGAGACCATGGCAATGAGCTTCTTTAAGACCATTAAGGATAGCAAGGGCTTCTAGGTATGTTGCATCCCTACTCGAGAATTGGAGACCATAGTTAACCATAAAAAGAACACTTCTAACTACATTTCAGCCTATAACTCCTAAGCTTCCTTGCTTCAAGGACAAATCCATAGCTGCATCAACGTTAATCTTAACCTCCACCCCAATCGGTAAAGGCTAACTGTTTGTGAGTGTAGGGGCATTAGGAACCTTCAGGGCACCTCTCTCAAGGCTTTGCCTTTAGCCCTCCATTTAGCATTTTATCTTCAAAACAATCCTACCAGGTGATTGGAAGAAAGGCTCATGTACCATTTTATTACGATTAAACCATAATAACCATCCATACACCGGAAGCATTAGTGCGAGATGGTTGTTTTCTTCCATCAATGACCGTAAGTCTTCCTACCACTTGTGAAGGTCAAGAGAGACACAAATACCTAACTCTTGGCATACCCTTCCCTCCAATAGACAATCAAACATTAGGTGCAGAGCTGATTCCTTTGAGCTTTCACAGACCGCGCACAATGCTGGAATGTCTAAACTCTTTTTCCTTAAGTTGTTTTGGGTAAGAAACACGTCCATGGATAACCTCTATAGAAAAAGATGAATACGTGAGGGCAAAGGTAAATTCCAAAGTCATTTCCAAAAATTTGAGCAAACAAATGGATCTCGGCAATGAATGAGGGCATACTTAAGAAAATAAGCTGACTTCACTGAGAACTTACCACCATCGGTCATACCTTAAGTTAAGACATCCTTCTTGAACCTTAGGAACAATGGAATAAACTTCAATATAACTGAAGTAACATTTTATTCCATTGTGTTGTGATTGATCAAATTCCCCACATTCCAATGCTCAGTACCTTGTACTAGGCTTGTAATAAGATTTAAGGACATATCTATCTTGCCAAAAAGAGATACTAGTCCCACCACCAACCCTCCAGGAAGTACCAGCCTAAAGAACTTCATGCCTAGCTAAGAATCCCTTATAGATAATTGACATGCTCTTCGACTTATCCACTCTCAAGAATGTCAAGGATAATACCACCCTTTAGAGACATTAGCTACCAAGCCATCCAGATTACTCACTATCTTCCAAGTTTGTTTCACCAGCATGGCCATATTAAAACACTCTAAGTCTCAAAACCCCAAGGCCTCTTCATAATTAGGCACACATAAGCTATCCCAAGCATGCCAAGCAATTTTCTTCTCCTTTATATCTAATGACCAGAAGAAACGAGAGGCTAAGGATTGCAACTTACCATAGGCCTCAATAGGGAGAAACAGACAACTCATCAGATGAGAAGGCATTGCTTGAACGAAAACTTTAATAGGCACACTTCTGCCGGCCTGAGAGAGCAACGATGCCTTCCACCTTGCAAGTTTTGCCTTTACTGGTTCAATGAAATACTTGAATTATGTTGTCTTTTTCCTCCCCAAGAGGTAAGGAAAACCAATGTATTTATTTGCCTTTAAACAATTTTATGTACCAAGCAGGTGAAACAAAATTCTCCTTACTCTCAGGTGACAACTAAGGCTAAAAAAAATAGAACATTTCTGCATATTCACAATTTGTCTTAAGGCACATTCGTAAAGCCATAATAAAGTACATTCGAAAGCCGTAATAAAGTAATTAGGTGGCTCACACTATTTTCTCTAGCTCATAAGAACAAAATGCTGTCACTTGTGAAAAGGAGGTGGGAAATAGTTGGGGTTATACTAACTTAGCACCATTTCTTTGATTTTGTTCCTCACCTTAGCTTCTTTACGCAATGCAAACAAACCTTCTGCACAAAATAAGAAAAGAAATGGGGACAAGAGATCACCTTGTCTAAGCTCCTTAGAGGCTCTAAAGGATCGGGCTACTTGCTCGTTATCCAATGTAAAAAATGAAGAAGTCTCCATGCAACACATGATCAGCTCAATCCATCTGAAGAAGAATCCCATTTGAGCCATAACCTATATTATAAAACTCCACTCCACTTGGTCATATGCTTTGGACATATCACGTTTTATTGTCATCAAGTATGTGCCCTACCCATATATCAAATTAATGAAATGACACATCTCTAAAGCAACCAAGGCATTATCCAACAACAACCTTCCAGGAACAAAAGCATATTGATTTTGTGAGATAATTGTCGGTAACAAGGATTTTAGCCTATTTGCCAAAACTTCCAAAATGATTTTTATATAGAACGTTGCACAGGTTAATAGGCCTGAAATCAGACATAGTCTTTTGGGCAACCCACCTTCAGAATTAGAACCACGAAAGTAGAATTTAAGATCCCCAGGATAAAGTCAGTAACCTTACCCCCGAAAAGGTGCCAATACTTTTGATAAAAAAAAAAAAAGAGTAGAGGCAGACCATCAAGACCCGGGGCCTTCTTTCGAGTGCATTTGAAACCATGTATGCATTATCTCCTTAGCTGAAAAAGGCCACTTTAACTCTTGATTCATACCATTCGATACACACCTCCTAATCAACGGTATGACCTCATCAAAATGCATCAGAGCCCAAAAAGTAAACAAAGACTCAAGGTACCAAGCAAATTTATCTTGAATATCACTAAGTTACGAAAGTTCCCTCCCAGCATTGGACCACGAACTATGAATATAGCTCTTACTCCTTCTACCTGAAGCTACCTAATGAAAAAAGCACGTGTCACAATATCCTTCTTGTAACCAAATCTTTTTAGCCCATTGACTTCGGTACTTCTCATTTATCTCATATAACATATCTAGCTCTTTTCCCAAGGCATCTCAAAGCATTACTATTTTTTCAGACATGACATTGCACACATCTTTTTCCTTCTCCATCTCGGCCTTTTAATTTTCTTAGGGAGAGAGTCCAAATTTAAAGACCAATCTAGCAAGCCATTGTAACATTCTTTTAGCTTAACAAGAAAAGGAGCACCCTGATTACAATTATGCCTTGCCCAAAATACCTTATTACAATTCTCCTCTAAGATCCAAGTCAATTCAAAGTGTTAGATACGTTGGTCTCTTTACTCCTGTCTTTCTAACAAATGGATCTAAAGACCACAGTGATTCGAGCAAGTAAAAGGGAAATGCTCCACATGCACCTTCAAGAAGAGTGACTTGAAGTTCAAGGTTACTAATCCTTTATCCAACCATTCATGCACAACAGCACCACCTGAACACACACGGCTCCAAGTAAAATAAGAACCATGGAACCCCAAGTGTAAAAGTTGCACGTCCATCACTGCTTCTTTGAATTCATCCATTTTTCAAAGGTCAGAATCATTACCATCCTTCTTCTCTAAAGACCAAATTAGCTCATTGAAGTCACTAATAACCAATTAGGAAATATTAGACTAACCAGCTAACGACTGTAGTAAAGACCAAGACTGATGCCATAGGTTTCCATATTCTTATAAAATCTTGTTAACCTCTAGATGAGGCCCATAGCAAAAACTTTAATGTTAATATAGAACTAAGAAAATGATAGTAGGTCCACCTGCCAACCATCCCACCACAATAGAGCTAGTCCCTCTTTTCGACCACCACATAACACAACAAAACAATGTTGGAAACTTGAAGACCTTCCTGTCTTTTCCATCTTCAATACAGTTTTCCTGGTCTCTAGGAAGAAAACCACATCGGGGGACCTTTTCCTAATTTCCCTTTTTAGGGCTTGAATTGTCTGGGGCGGTCCCAACCCCTGACAATTCAAACTAAATAGACTCATGGGGACCGATAGGGAGAGTCATTGCTCATCCCTACCTGAACAAGACTCACAGCACCCATTCTAGCCTTCATTGCACAACCTTCCTCTGATTCCAATAATTCTTTTTGCTTTAACGGTGTTAGGGAACTCATCTTCTCTTTCTTTTTTCATACCCAATTGATGTCAAACCGACTCTCTCAAGTGACTCCTACATGTACCCCCTACCCTAGCCAATGCCTTAACTGTATGAACTTGCATGGTTGGTCTATTCCTAGATGGACCAGAACCCACATCCTACATGGATAAGAACACAAAATCGGAACCGCCAATAATCCTCACATTGTTTTTAACAAGGGATGTTTCCATATGAACCAAAGCACCCATTGTATTTGGCATATTTTGAACCACCTTCCAAGATTGAGTAATAATCCCCAGAACCTTTGTTTGTTTCCAGCTGAGATAATGTCTCTTTATCCATAACCAGCATGATAAGGGATGGGCTAAAGATCATGAATAACTTCTCATTAGTTTCTAGAATAGGCACCTTATCCAAGGATCTTCGTATAGAAATTTGTGGGTCCAAGTCATATCGGTGTTGCCCAAGCTCCACAGGTTCTGACCCTACTCCTTTGAGCTACTACATACCAAAGCAAGTCTTCATATTGAGTCACCATGCCCTCTTCACCACTTGAACCCACCAAGCACTCCCTTTCAATGTGATCCATTTTCCTACATCTATAGTAAAAATCTAGCAGCCTTTCATATTTTAAGTAAAACCATTATTTCCCTTTTCATCATCTATCGATAGGCCATGCATGAGGAGTTGAGAAATATCAATGAAGACCTTAGTGATGTTCCCAAAATATTAATTCTAATAACTACCCTTAGCCTGTTTCCCAGAGTTTCGGCTATTGATTTTGTAAACCAATTAAACGGAGTGTCTATAATATTCACCCAGAAGGCAACACAATTGAATTGCAATGATGAAGGCCTATCTCCCTTATATAGTTGCCTCATAACAACAACCCTATTGTTGAAAGACCGTGGACTGCCCCTAAAGGCAGCCGCACTATTGTCTACCTTCTTAAAGCTTATGATAAACAAGTTTTCCCCTGAGAAAAGGCTAGCCATCAGAGTGAGAATGAGATTTGATAGCACTAGGCCTTGCAGAGGGCTTTTCTCAAGTGTTTCGGCCTCATCACCCTATTCAAGAGAACCTTCATCGCCACCATTAAATCAATGAAGTTACTACACTTAACATCCTTTTAAGTTTAGATGGTACAATTGCCCTTCCTCCTTCGATAGCCTTATGGTTGTAAAGTAGTTGTCAAGTGAATCCATGTTCACAATCTGAAACAAAACCCAAGCAACCTATTACAATACCACGAAACAACCCACTACCAACAACTGGAACAATGACATAGAGTTGTAGACAAACGAAAAGCAAGTTGCATATGAATGAAAAACTTTTTGAAAGATTTATTCAGATAGAATATTAGTTATGAAATAAACCAAATATTAGTTTTCAAATAAGATTACTTTAAATAAAAAATAAGAAAAAATAAAAATATAATTCCCTTGTCCTTTTTTTATTACACCATTTGGGTTTAACAGAGTTTTTGGTGAGGCCTTTGTCTGCACTTATCTTTCAGTTTTGCCCTCGTTAGTTTCTTCCCATTACTGCCTAGCTTGGCCTTTGCCTTTATCCTAGCCTTTGGATTTCGCCTCAACCTCTATTTTCGTCTTCGGCCTTTGTCCCTACCTTTGACTTTTGTCTTTTCCTTCGATCACCGTCTTCGTCACTTTTATTTGAGTAGATTTGATGCAAATCACGGGCAGTGAAGGAAATGACAACATTGGATCTAGTGGCAGTGGAGACAAATTTTTGTTCCTTTTGTCTTCTTTGGATCCATTGATTTCAACTTTGTTTGATTTCACAAGTACTTTATTTGAGCCATTTGCTAGTTTAGTTGGTTTTCCATTTCAGGTTTGGAATATTTTGGAGATCAAATTGGAGTTTCTAGGGATGATTCTTGTGCATAGAATTTTAATTTGTTGGTCTTTTCCAAGTTTTAGAGTTCTAATTGGAAATTGTTTGTTTTTTTTTTTGGGCTCTTATGTTGACCTTTCTAAATTCGTGCAAGGGAGGAAAAATAAAATAAAAGGAAAAGATGAAGGGACAAACAAATATGGTATGATTGTCATTTTACTTGCTAAAACTTACCAAAAGAAGAAATGTTGCAAAGACTTCAAGACAACCTAAAAAGAAAAGTTGTGCAAAGAAGATGAGATGAAGGAGTATATTATTTTATTTGTATAAAGAAATTTTGGTACAACTTAATATTCAAATTTCTTTAAAAGAAAATAGAAATTTAAAAAAAAAAAATCACACACACACACACATAGGTGAAATGTGGTGTGACACGTGGTGACCTATCCTTTTTTAATAAGGGAACTGCAAATTTGTATACATGATCTACCAAATATACCCCTAACTTTTTGAAGCAACAAAGAAGTAACACGCGACAGTCAAACCTATAATTATTGACATAGATAAAAAAATTAAATAAAAAATTAACAAAATAAATTTAATTTTGATAAAATTCTTTAATTTAATTTTATCAATATCATTATTTAAAAACTCAAAAATAAATACAATTTTATCTTCTTTAAAATGATAAGATAATTATCTAACTTATATCTTTATTCTTTTTTCAAATAACTAGATTTTTCCATAAATAACAAAATTTTAAGGATAAAAAAGAAACAAACGAATGAAGAATTTCTAGCATTAGAAAATCTGTCATTTAAAAAAGAAGGAAAATTAGAGAAATAATCAAATCCTTAGCCTAATGGCGAGTAGAGATGGCAATTGGGTGAGTCGGGTTGGGCTTGGATCAGGTTATTTAGGTTCAGGTTTAGTATTAATTTAGGTTCAGGTCGGGTTATTTGGGTTCGGGTTGAGTAGATTTCGAGTTCAGGTTGAGTTTGGGTCAGTTTTATTTGGGTTTAGGTTTAATTCAGGTCAGGTCAATTTTAGTTTTGGGTAACTTCAAGTCGGATTATTTTGCTTTCGGGTTAGATTCAGGTTGATATTTGGGTCTAATCGGATTATTTGTGTATAAGTTGAAATAACTGGATTAATTCAATTTGTTATTTAGATTTTTCTAACATTTAAATTAAAGAATTTGATTTTTGATGCAAATATTTGAAAATTTTATAGACCCATGTTACAATTTTTATGAGTGACTAAAATGAAAATTCTAAAATTTAGGTACCTTAGAACTAACAAATTACTAGGTATAAAAAATAATCTAAACAATTTAATTTAGCTACATATAAAAATATTAATATATAATTTTTTTAATAAAAATACCTAATTCAAAACTTTGCAAATTCGATTCATGAAACTATAAACTCGATCATTTTAAAACTTAAAAAGTTGGTAGGATTAGACGCATTTAAATTATGTTGTCACTTCGAGTTATAATGTTTTAGAAATTTAGAATCATTATTTAGGGTCAAAATATGAATTAATTTAGTTTAGGTACTAATTTGGAGCCATAGAGGTCGTTTGAGATCAGTGTAGGCGAAATGAAAGAGTTTGAGTATGAATTGAAGGTTTTTAGAAAATTTTAAACAAAATTGAAATTTTTGGGACAAATCTGTTAACTTTCAAGAGTTTGAGGTAAATTTAGTAATTTTATAAGGCAAAATCTGATTATCTCATAAAATCATAGGCTAATTCAACAAATCATAGAAATCGGGTCTTGTCGGGTTTAGACTCAGGTCTTTTCAGGTTTGAATCATTTCGGGTTCATGGCCAATTCGGGTTTAGTCTAATTTGGGTTTGGGTTATTCCGGGTTCGGGTATTTCAGGTTTTGGGTTTTTTTTTGTTTCACTTTAATCGGATTCAGGTTTGAGTCGGATTGGGTATAACTGGGTTTAGGTCATTGACTTTTTTGGTCAAATCAGGTCAGGTCGAGTTTGGCTTCAAATGGGTCAACCCAGTTTTTTGGGTTAGGTCAAAATTTTTCACCCATAATGAAGAGGGATGGGTCGTCAAAAGAAAAAAGAAATACAAAACTATGAACAAATTGAGAGAGGGGGTAGAGAACTGGGAAAAGAGAGTTTATAGGTGATTCCTTTTTTTTTTTTTCAATTTGAATTGATTGGAAAAACCTCATTTTAGTAAGTTCATGTAATTCTTCTTAATATGTCAATTAAACTTTTTTTTAGGTAAGTAATTTTAACTTTTTTTTTATCTCTCCTGGGTTTTTGACATATAACTCAATCATATTACTTAAATTAATTTTATAATTATTTTTTCTAATTAGATGGATATATTGTTTTGGAATGTTTCTGATGGATCATTTTGGAATGACAATTAACATGAAATAAAAATGTCAGAGAATTTGATCACTATAAAAATAATTGTCAAAACTAACATGCATGCTTATCATCAATCACATCTTAGAGTGTGTTTATTTTTATTAATTTGATCAATAAGTTTAGTTTTGGAAAATAAGTTCATTTTCAATATTTTATTGTATTATAACGAGAAGAGAATGGTGATTTTAGAATTTTACAACCAATTTCCCCATTTAAGGTTTGCCCCTCTTAACTTGTTTTATTTAGGTGCATGAGAGCATGTCATTGACAAGATTAATTTCATAGGTGAAATTTTATACTGGTTTAAATTTGAATCTTAAATTTAGGGTGATTTGAATTTATTTATTCTAAAACATTTATGAAATTCAAGTAATTTTTCCATAATTGTATTTGTTGATTAAATGAATTTAGGTAATGCACATTTTTCATGGGCGATAGAGTGAGAGTGGTAGACTAATTATATTAACCATTTTAGAATCATTAAGTTAAATTAATGTTCTATTATTATTATTATTATTATTATTATTGATGGCCGAAGTGCTATCGCCCTGGTCCACTGACTTCGGAGAAAGAGGTAGCCAAACACCTGAGGTATACGACCTCGGAAGCCCCATCGTACCAACCTCGGAAAACTCCCATATCGCCTCTCCAGTAGAGGACGAATGAACCGACTTCGGAAGAATAAAGAACACCCCGAAGAAAACGGTATCACCCCGGGGAGAGGTCCTTGCTCGTCCCCCTAAAAGGTAACGTCGGCCAAAGGGGCCTCGGAGGAGCGATGGATGCCACGAAGAAGTCTCTGACATATTCGCCCGTACGCACTAGATGTTGACCTCAAGCATTCTGACAGGCCACTGTAGTCCGTGCTCTGGCACACTGAGACACGATTCTCGACAAATCACTGCCCAAGAAAGCCTGCATACGGCTGGCCTCTTTTTTTGCTTAGAGGTACGGAGGCATCCGTCCATACACGTGTCACAATCAGAGAGGCTCATTTTCCCCTATTTACAACAGGAAAGGCTCTTGAGAAAAGGGGGACATCAGACCTTTTGGAGGGCTCTAGAGTTCTAGCCATCTCTTTTCTCTCTAAACATGCCAGAAAAGCGCCTCCGGCGAGATTCTTCCCCTTCTGTGCATACCAGAGAAATACTCCCGGCAAATCTATTTTGTGCTTACTCCTTGTCATTTAGAGGCACTGACTTGGGTGTCGGAGGCTCCTCCCCGGAAAACCACTCCGGGGACCTCCTAACCCCTGTTTTCTGTATGTTTCAGGCTGGACTACTTGGGGGCGTCCCATTTTCAGGCTCTCTCCAGCACCGGAAATCCTTCACGGCCCCCGCTATCCACCATCGGACGGCCACACACGACATTCCTCAGGAGGTCCCTATGACCCCCGTCGTGGAGCCACGGCGGGAACACAAACGATGGCCAACCCGATGCCATCATTTGGCGCCGTCTGTGGGAAATTTTCCAGGCAGCCGTGGTCAAAAACTCAGCGTTCTAAGGACAAAAGGCTCCCTGAGGCCCCCGTCCGCGCCGGAGACTCGCCCGGCGGCCGAACAATTAAGGAACAGGGACTTCCCATCCCGGGGATGATCATCCTCCGGATATCGCCGTGGCTTTCCTGCATAATTTCCCACGCGTCGCCGTGGTCGAAATACTGCAGCGGATAGGCCGAAGATGTTCGTGTGCAAATATCGAGCCGAAGTCTCCTCTCTCAATCCTTTCGACGAGGGGAGTAGGGGTGACCCAAGAGCTCAGGGGGAAACAAAGAGTAGTGGGATGAATACCCAAAGGACGTGCTTTCCTTCGGAACATGATGGACGGGAAAGGTAGATTCGGTGCCGTCCAGACCCCCCCCCCCCGGTCAAGAGAGTTCGGGCCAAAGAAAGGTTGTTGTTCCTCAGACAGCAACACCAAGCCCACTACCCTGAAAAGACGCCTACGCGTTGATATTAAACAGGCAAAAGGCTATGATCCTACTCCAACGGACACACTACCATCGTCCAAAAAGGAGTCACCCCCGCGCGACGTCAGAGGGAATAGAGTAAACGGGCAAGTGCGCCGAACTCCAAAGATACTGCATCGCGCACAAGTCTAGAGGGGCAATATAACCCCAGGCGTCAGCAGACTATTGCCGAAAGTCCAGAAACAGAAAAAGGGAAATCCAACGAAGACCGAGTATAGGCGAAAGCCAAAAGAAAGAACTCCCGGCCGAAGGAATCCCAGGCGCAAAAACACTGCGACACTGGAACGGTACCTCGGAGGCCCGAGGATGGGGAAGTCACCTGAGTTAGCATATTCGGTTAACAAAGTGTTGAATCACCCAAGCCCGGCATTGCTGGGAACAAAAACCTGGGACAAGGGAAGGAAAAATGCCCCACAAAGAGGCATCTTCCAAAGATCCTGATGAAATGGCAAAAAGTACAGAAAATGTTCCGGATAGTCTTCCTTGATTGAAGAGGAACAACGTCGGAAGGGAAGCTCAGGCCCATTATAGAAAGGCATCGGCAGAAAGAGGTGCAGAACAACGCGCAAAAAGAGGTGCGAACAAATGCGTCCAAAAAGGATGAGAATGGCCAAAAAGAAAAAACGCACCAGCACCCGAAAGACTGCCTTCGGAATAAAATACCCGAAAGACTCCCGTCGGAGTGGGTAACCCCGAGAGACTGCCCTTAGCCCTCGGCAAATACGGTTCACTGCCAACAACGCCTGAAGCAAAATGCTACGAGAAAACAGTAAACCACCTCGTTTGGCGAGACAAGACAAAACCCCTACTGATCAAGCAGGCAAAAGGCATACAAAAGCCTGCTTAAAGGAACATGATGCACGAAGATGGCATATTATTGCCGGCAGCATAACGGCTTCAGTCTTTAGACAAAGGAGGCCAAAAAGTTCGCCATTAAACTTCGGAGTGAAATGACATTTCGGTTCACCAGCTTAGTTCTAAGGCAACAAGCAAGTGGAAACCCCGAAGTGGAGCCCCCGAATAGAAGTATGCACAAGGGACTATGGAAAGGTTGGGAGAAGCAGAGGGGAGAAGACCCAGAATGGCCGAGAAAATTCCTTGATAAAATTGGGAATTATCAGACAAACTTCCCGAAAAACCAAGGAGAAAAAACCTTCCTTACTCGCCTACAAAGACCAGTGCCCACTTGGAGCAATACAGCTACCAAGTGAAGCGCGAGTGATTCGGCGGAAAGAGGAAATAACCTCGGTTTGACAACTGAACTCGACCGATTAGCCAAACACCGAAAGAAGAACGAGCTTGGAAGGAATGCTTGGCAAAAGATTCTATATCCTCGAATTAGGGGAACGAGCTCGAGCCACTCCCTGGAGCATGAACGAGCTCAGGAGAGGTGCCTTCTCCGAAAAAGGCGGCCGTGGGCACAAAATTGTGCCAAACGCCAAAAGCAGATCTCGTTCTCCGAAAGGGCAAAAACCGAACCTCGAGAACTACCTCAGAGGAGAACTTCGGCCGCTAAGAAAGAGGACCTCGCTTCCCGATTTAACAACTGAAATCGACCACCAAAAAGAGAACAAGCTCGGGAGGAATGCTCGGCAAAGAAAGAAATAGCCTCGAAATGGCGAACCAAACTCGAGCCACTCCCTGAAGCGTGAATGAGCTCCGGAGAAGTGTTTTCTCCGTAAAAGGTGGCCGTAGGCACAAAAGTGCACTGAACGCCAAAAGGAGATCTCATTCTCCGAAGGGCCAAGACAGACCCCCGAGGACTATCTCAGGGGAGAACTTCGGCCACCAAAAAAAAAAAAAAGGACCTCGCTTGATTCAGGGCAAGGTCCGAAAGAGAGCATTATCAGCTTGGCAGCATCAAAGGGAGAAAATTGAAGAGTTCTATACTTAGAATTTCGTTCTATACTTAGAATTTCGTTCTATACTTAGAATTTTTAGGTAAACAGGCTGTACTTAGAGAAATTTCTCTTTTCTCCTGCACAGGTTACCCGCCGAACAAGGCTGAAGCACGCATGCTCAAAGGCTACGTTTTCCTTCTCTAAAGAGAAGGATGGCACGGCGTCCATCAAAGGCAATCTAGTGTTCGCCTGAAAAGTCTTTGATAGCCGAGAAAATGAGATCGGCCAGCAGAAAGGCCAGGGAATGGTTTCCCGAAATCCCCTAGCCGAAAGTAGCCAGGGCAACTGGAAAACAAAAAATTGCTCAAAGTGAAGAAATGAAGAAGAATCCATTAAAGAAGGTCTTTGGTACAAGAGGAGTACAAGAGAAGCACGAAAATGAAAAACCCTAGGATGTCTAAGGATCCCCAGCGACGCGAGAAGTTCCGGCTCCCGTGTCTCTAGCCGTCGCCTTCGGCGCAAGTAGAGGAACAGGTGGCAGGTTGAGGTGATCAGCTTTCGACCAAGTCCACCGAGGACCCTCGGGAATATCCAAGGCCGCAAGAAAGGAGGTCTCGAGGTCCGGGTATCGTTGCAGAAATTGATGACGAGCTAGACAGAAGCCGTCCTGAAAGGACACCTTCGACATTTGGACGGCTTTGTCCCTTTCTACGTCTAGCAAGTCCGCCTCATTCTCAAGACCAGCAACCTCTTTCTCGAGACCCAGGATCTCCTCCTTAAGATCGGCAATCCTCCTCACCAATCCCTTTACGTTCCTTCTCTTCATCACACTCCTCCTCAGAAAATAGACCTTGGCTTGAAGAGCCGCTTTTTCGGTAAGAGTTTTCTTCAGAAGGGCAGCTTCTTCTTCTTTCTCCTTCTGAATAACCTCATTGGCCAAAGTCAAACGCACAACCTCCTCGCCAAGGTCCCGCATTTTGCGGGAAAAGTCCTTCAGGAGGTCCGATTGGCCTATCAGGAACTCATCCCGGAGCTGGACCACCTCCTCCCTGGCTATGAGCCTCAACTCGACATTAGCTATGTCCGAGTTAATACAGAAGAGCCTGGCCTTCTCTAGTTCACATTCAGCCCGAGCTCGGGCAGAAGACTGCTCGGCCGCCCAAACTCGGAGGTGCTCATTGTACCCCAAAAGCTACAAAGAAGAAGGAGAAAAATCCTCAATAAAAGCAGCATAAGGAAAGGCAAAACACTTGGGCAAAAAAGAGCAGGCCAAAAAGATCACCTGAGCGGCGCGCTCAGAAACTTTAGCGGCGAGGATATCCCCAGAAGCACACTCCTCGGCAACTGCCTTAGAAGAAGCCTCGGTAAGAACACCCCTCGCCATCTGGGGAGCCATCTCTTGATAATCCCTGGAGAACAAGTTCATGTCCTCCGTGAAAGACCAAAACGGCTCCCTCGGAACCTTGTCATTCGGGAGAAGGGAGTCCCGGAGAGCCCGTCTTCGGGCATGGTCAACCATCCATACTGGGGCCGCTCGGTCCTCTGTAAAATGGAGGGGCGCAAGTCAGGAAGGGCTCCCTGAAAGCACAAGTTATGAGGGAGGAGGTGTCAAAAAAGAATCGGACACAAACCTGGCGCAACCCCGGTAGCCTCCTCCACAAAGGCCGGAATGTGCTTGCCTTTGTCCTTGCGACGTCTCTCCAGCTTTTTAACAGTAGGACTCTCGGGCAAAGAGCCTAAAAGCTCCACCGACGAGGTAGGACTCGACGGAGTGAAAAGGGTGACTACTCCGGCGGGCACCTCGGCTGCAGCAGTAACAGCCTGAGAAGATGTTGCAGCTACTTCGGAGGGGGCAGCAACCCTGGTGGATATCGGAGTGACATCAACCATGGCGAAGGTTGCAATCGCGTCGGTGGAAGTGGCTATCGCATCGGTTGAGATATCAACCTTGGTGGAGGTAGCAATAACTTCATCGACCTCCACCACATCTTCCGAAGGTGGAGTAAGGGCTCTCTTCTTTGACTTCTTGGCCGAAGACGGTCCGCTCCCAGTAGACTTGCGTCTTTTGGAGCCACTTTTCTTTGCTTGTTCTCCCTTCTCTACCTGACCAAGGAAGAGACTCTTGTAGTAGGCGGCAGAATCGTCAGCCATCTCTGAAAAAGGGGGAAAAGCATCAGTATGAGTCCAAAAAGGGGCACTGAACCTGAAGATGTGAGTTTAAAAACGGTTAGCCAAAAAAGGAGCTTCCGGGAAGAAAGGAAAATGTCAACAAAAACCGAAAAAATACGACTTCAGGAGGCTGAGAAGTTAGCAGAATTCGAACGATTCGCAAGGAAGGCACTCACGAAAAGCCTTGCCGAAATCAGGATTCCTGGATGCCGTCGTAAATAATGGCCGGAAATTGCTCCGCCGTGCAGACCGTCGCTGAAAGAGATGCCGTCGTAAATAATCACCGAAAATCGCTCCACCGTGCAGACCGTCGCTGAAAGAGATGGAAAAGGCGAGAGAAAACGAGAACAAGGGTGAGAGCAAAGAAAAAACAAATGAGAAGAATGGCAGGGGAGGCTTATATAGAGCAGGGAAGGGCAATTGAAAAGGCGTCATAACTGCTGCGTGGGAGTGAAACATCACCGTGATTACTCTTCCCGCACAAAAAGAAGTGCCATCCCATATGACGCTTGCCACGTGTCGATCATCGTGAGAAACTAGGGCACGTTTTCTGACATCCTGAAGATTTGGGTGCATCCCCAGATTGACACGCCCAGTTTCAAGGCATGACAGTCCTCTAATTTAAGACAGAACAATTAAGATTGGAAATCTCGAGGACGCCGAAAATCAGGTATGCGACATCCGCCCGAGCGGACTATGCCCTTAAAATGGCGAAGTAACTTCCTTGCAAACGATATAAGCCGGATCCTCTGAAAAGTGCTCCTAAAAGGGCTACAAGCCGAAGTTACACTCCGGCTTTCCGAAGGAGGGCATGTGATGGCCGAAGTGCTATCGCCCTGGTCCACTGACTTCGGAGAAAGAGGGAGCCAAACACCTGAGGTATACGACCTCGGAAGCCCCATCGTACCAACCTCGGAAAACTCCCATATTGCCTCTCCAGTAGAGGACGAATGAACCGACTTCGGAAGAATAAAGAACACCCCGAAGAAAATGGTATCACCCCGGGGAGAGGTCCTTGCTCGTCCCCCTAAAAGGTAACGTCGGCCGAAGGGACCTCGGAGGAGCGATGGATGCCACGAAGAAGTCTCTGACATATTCGCCCGTACGCACTAGATGTTGACCTCAAGCATTCTGACAGGCCACTGTAGTCCGTGCTCTGGCACACTGAGACACGATTCTCGACAAATCACTGCCCAAGAAAGCCTGCATACGGCTGGCCCCTTTTTCTGCTTAGAGGTACGGATGGCATCCGTCCATACACGTGTCACAATCAGAGGGGCTCATTTTCCCCTATTTACAGCAGGAAAGGCTCTTGAGAAAAGGGGAGACATGAGACCTTTTGGAGGGCTCCAGAGTTCTAGCCTTCTCTTTTCTCTCTAAACATGCCAGAAAAGCGCCTCCGGCGAGATTCTTCCCCTTCTGTGCATACCAGAGAAATACTCCCGGCAAATCTATTTTGTGCTTACTCCTTGTCATTTAGAAGCACTGACTTGGGCGTCGGAGGCTCCTCCCCGGAAAACCACTCCGGGGACCTCCTAACCCCTGTTTTCTGTATGTTTCAGGCTGGACTACTTGGGGGCGTCCCATTTTCAGGCTCTCTCCAGCACCGGAAATCCTTCACGGCCCCCGCTATCCACCATCGGACGGCCACACACGACATGCCTCAGGAGGTCCCTATGACCCCCGTCGTGGAGCCACGGCGGGAACACAAACGATGGCCAACCCGACGCCATCAATTATTATTATTATTATACTGGGATGTGAATAGTAACTTTGAAATCGTTTTTTTAGAGAAATAGTAATTTTGAAATTTTCTTTTGGGTTTTTATGTGCATTTTATATGTCAATCGTAATTATTCTACAATAAGGAGCCAACCATGTGTTGCTTTCAATAAACTAATCTAACATAATATATTTATTTTTTAATATATATGAATAATTTTTTTTTATCTTTTTGTATCTGTGATGAGCATAGAACTATTTACAAATATAATACAAATTTTTCTATGAATAAAACATTTGAAAACAGCATCCTTTAGAAATAACTCTTATTATTTTAGAGTAAATTGCATAAATGGTTCCTAACTTTTAGTCATTGTTTCCTTTTAATTCCTAATCTATTGAATGTTCTGTTTTGGTCCTAAACCTATTAAAATTGTTTCATTTTAGTGCCTCACCAAATGAAATAACTCAGAATAATCATTTGATAGAAATTTTTAAAATTCTAATTTAAATATTCGGTAACTGTCTTCCAGTAAATTTAAACAGTTTAGTATTTTTTGACAATAAATAGACAATTTAAATTAATAGTTTTTTCTTTCTGAATGAAATAAGTTCAATTTACAGAGAGAAAAAAAAAGTGATTTAATTTTTTTATTAATTATAAAAAAATTATTATAAAAATTAAATTTATTATAAGACAGTTATCAGATAATTTAAACTATGATCTAAAAAGTTGTTATCAAACCAATATTTTGAGTTAACAAATGTCATCAAATTTGGACAAAAATGAAGTGTTTTCAATAGGTTTAGTACTAAAATGAAACGTTTTAATAGATTTAGGACTAAAATAGGATATTCAATAGGTTAAAGATTAAAAGAACACAATGACCAAAGGTTTGAGACTATTTATGAAATTTACTCTATTACTTTATCACTTTACATTTATCTAATGTTATTTTCTCATGTTCTTATATTCAAATTATATTTATTTTAATGATTCTTAATAGTGACTGCACTAGAGTGTAGGGAAGTCAATGGATAGGATTTGGGCTGAGCATAACTAATTCCAAATCCCCCCCTCAAGTAATCAGGTTTAGGTAGTACCTATCCCATGAGTAAGTGGATACTACCCATCTACTCATTTTAAGGTATATGTTTGACTTTTTTAGGCATTCTTTTTATATATTTACATCTATTTTCAAAAGAATGTGTATATTGATAATTAATTAATACTTAAAAAATCATAAACTAAATTATATAAGATAATTAATGTTAAATTTTAATTTTAATTTTGAAATAAAATAATATTTTGAATATAAATATACTAATTTAAGAGAGGTGCAAGTAGAGTCAGATAAAATAAGTTAAACTCATACCCTACTCATGATTTTGAGGGTAGGATCGAGTTCAGGTTTGGGTAGTCAGATTTGGAAAGGGTAGGGCTGAGTAAAGTATTTTTTGACATCCCTACTAGAGTGAGGGTGATAGACTAAAGTGTTGTTTTTCTGATAATAATTTTCTTAATAATATTTTTATTTTTTAATATTGAATCTAATTTGAAAGGCCAAAATGCACATTTGATCCCTCAACTTTACTGATTCAAGCGAGTTAGTCCTTTAACTATAACTCAGAGAGACTTAGTCCCCCAACTTTAAAAAATTGTGCGAGTTAGCCCCTCATTGTATGGAGGAACAAACGATGTTTCTTTCCAGTCTCACCGTCAACCTTTCTTCACCGCCGGCTTCGCTTCCACCATCATTGATTTCCAAATCAAGCACTTCCTCCTGCCAGAGTCCTCGTTTCTTAATTCATCTCACCCAAATCGCCACTATCCTCCATCATCAATTTCCCCCTCGACGCCTTCGATTACCTCTCTCCCGCCAGAGTATTGGTTGCATCACCGTCACCCACAAGTGCGTCCTTCAAGGTCATCCATGGCTGCGTCTCCGCCCTCATCAATTTGGTGCCACAAATCAGAGGCAATTTTGCTTTCTTGAAGCAACAAATCAGAGGCAGTAAGTCAGGCACAACAAATCAGAGGACATGAAATTGAAATCCATAGAAAACAAAGGTATATGAAACAAGGAAGCAATGGTTGTCAATTGGTGAGGGAGAGAAAGAGACCTTCTCTGGAGTCTGCTCTGCTCATAAACAACGTCTTCCTCCTGATTCACCATCCCAGCCATGCTCTTGTCCAATTGCAGCAAACTTTCTGCGGCAAAATCTCGCCTTTCTAACTTCTTGCCACTACCTCAAATCCCTCTGGCAGCGAGCCGCCTCATCCCCGTGGCTCATCCACACATCCACTTCTCTCCATCACCGACACCTCTGTCACTAATTTCTTCTCTCCATCCTTGACCCTCTCCTCTGCAGCTGCCACTCGAGCAAAGCCCCAATTTTAATCCACCTAAGCATCTAACACACGGTGTTAAAGGCACAGGCAGCACAACTGGATGCTTTTTGTCACCCCTGGACTAATTCGTTTAGTTTGGCAAAGTTGAGGGACTAACACGCTTAATCTAGAAAGTTAGAGGAATAACTCACACTGAGTCAAACAAAAAGGACTAACTCGCTCGAGTTTGTCAAGTTGGAGGACTATACGTGCATTTTGGCCAATTTGAATCCTGGGTGTAAACTGGTTAAGAAAAAAATGTAGGAATATTAATTAGCGGTCGGTGGGCACTTGCCTTAGAAAATCTCCCGCCCCATTTCCTTTCCCGTTGATTAACGCACCCAGCTTCGCTCGCTCTTACTCGTTACGAATACCCCTCCGCCCACAGAATTTCCGTTTCATTCCCCAGAGATTTCACTGATCAGACAAGCCCTTCAACAATGGCATTGGATCTGAATTCCCCCGATCATCACAATCTCAAGGCCAAGCTGAAGCCGTCGAAGAACCCGTTTTGGTGGCCCAGAGCTAAGCTGAGCTTCCCCGCTGCTCTTCTCCTCTCCACCTTCTTCTTCATCGCTGGTCTTTTTGCTTCCTTGCTCTTTCTTCAGGTTCCCGAATCTTTTCCTCTGCATGATTTCTGATGTTTGCGACGAGTTTGGAGATGATCGAATTGAATTCGTCTACAGGAAGCTTGTGGAGGAGTTCGACATAGAGAGAGGCGGCTCGAATCGGAGGAGTTCCAGTTGGTGCCTTGTGGAGAAACCGGGGATGATTCTATTACGATAATCCCCTTTCAGGTGTCTTCCTGTAGCTTTTTTTTTTTTTTTGAAGAAATTCCTTTTCTTCCCACTTAAACAATTTTAAGAATTTTTTCTGGTGATGTTTATCAAATTGGATTTTCTAGGAATTCTTCATTTTTTATATTATTTTTAAACTGGTCCGCCTTTGTATCATTTGAGGTTAGGTTAGTTCTTTAACAGGAACAGGTTAAGTGATGATCTTACTGTTCTGTTACAGGAAAACAGCCATTTTTCTGTTTTACTTTTGAGGTTTAAGGCATATGAGTTTAATTTTTTATTACTACAATTACAATTTTATTGATATTTTTCAGAACTTTTTGTGTTTTGCTTGGGAGTAAAATTTTTCTCAATGCTTCTGATAATACTAGATTCAATGGTCATGCTCAAATCTACCGGTGTTTTTTTTATTCCCAAGTTTCAATATTTCATGACTTAAACTACTCAATTTTAGTTTCTTGTTCCTCTCTTATGTTTTTTGATACATATGAAGAAGACCAAGAATCTTGTTGGTAAAAACAACAAAATCAACCATTAGGCTAGGCCTTCAGTTTTGTGTGTGTTTTCATCTTGTAATGGTTATAGTTAATGTAGGTTCTAAGCTGGAGTCCACGAGCTGTGTATTTCCCGAAATTTGCAACTCCAGAACAATGCAAGGCCATAATTGACATGGCAAAACCAGGTCTTAAGCCCTCAAAATTAGCTTTACGCAAGGGAGAAACTGAAGATAGTACTCGTGGTATCAGAACAAGGTATGTCTCACATATCTGCTAGTCTGGATCTCTTCATTTGCACCCTTGCAAGCCCATGAATCTTGAGGCCTTAAATCTTGAACAAATGTCTCGAAGGACAAGAGTATGTTCACAAAATATTTGCTTACAGTTCTATACCTTGATGATATACATTTGATGACAGAAAGTTATTTGTACTCATCTCTCCTCGTAATTATATGGGTGCAGTTGAAAAGCTGAAATCCTTTCTGAGTATCCTTAACTAAAATTAAATATGAAAATGATTTGGTCTTGATTTTAACACAACAAGTTAATAGTAGATAAAGCAGTTGTTTTATGGTTTTCATCTCATTGCAAAGAGTGGCAGGAATGTAATAGTGAAGTGAAATGATGGTTGTCCAAAATTTTTGGTGGTTGTCTGAAACTTGCTGATGAAGGAGATTTGTTTGAGATATGGTTGCAATTCAATGTTGTGACACCTCATACATATGAAATGTAAGTTCCAACTTAATGAACAAATCAGAGAACTGAATTGGTTGGCTGAAGTTCAGTGGTTGTCCTACAATGGATGCTTGAAACAAAAATCGACAACTAAATATCAATCTGAATAGATTTAATCTGCATATTCTACAGCTTGTAGCCAGAGACCTTGACTAATGATTTTTGTTGAACAGTATGGGCATGTTTATTAGTACCTCTGAAGACGATGCTGGTATTCTGGATGCGATCGAGGAAAAAATTGCAAAGGCAACTATGCTACCTAGGACACATTATGAGGTATTATTTGTCATCCACTGATTTAATAATTTCCTTTTCAATGGAGTTCATATTGTTCAGCGATCACAAAGGTATCAAAACACTTCAAAACTCTCTTAAGATTCATCAAGTTATCAATGTCCCACTCACAAAAAAATAAAGTATCATCTGCATACTGTAAGTGGGATACCATCACGCCATCTGAACCTAACTTTTATGCCTCTAGGAATACCATCATCGATAGCTTCCTTCACCATGACATTCAAGGCCTCTGCCACCAGTAGAAATGAAAAAGGAGATACTGGATCTCCTTGACGAATCCCCTTCTTCATCACAAACTCAGCTGTTTGACTCCCATTAACAAGAAGACCTTAGACAAGTCATAATCCAAGATCTTCATTTGTCTAGGCCCTTTCAGAATCTACTTTGAGCATCAACATCTTCTTTCTGCCTGTTCTTACATAGTCCACTGATTCATTTGCAATTACAACTCCATCCAAGATTTGCCGGGCTTTTAGAAAAGCTTATTGAATGTCTCCAATCAACTCAGGAATCACAACCTTTAACCCTTGAGCCAATATGTTCACCACCACCTTGTATTGACAGCCGATTAGACTGATCGGCATGTAGTCTTTCAAACTAACTGGGTTAGACTTTTTCGCTACCAAAGTTATGAAGGATATATTGCTTCCCTTCTCAAACCTGCCATTCAGTTCAAAATCTCTCACAAACTTAATAAACTCTTCTTTGATCCTCCAAACAACCAAACCACTTCTTTCACTTCTTTATCTGATATCGGCCTCTCTAAAATTTCACTCAAATTATCCAACAACTTCTGAAACTTATTACTCCTGGAACACGGTCTGAATCCATGATCTTTTTCAAAATTGGATTTGGAAAATTTTAGAACCTCTCAATAGCTGCAGCCCCTTAAATCCATCTGCCATTACATAGTAACCCGAAAATTCTGTTCTTCTTTACTCTTCCTTTTACCACAGCATGAAACAATCGGGAATTCTCATCACCTTCTGCTGCCCATCTGATTCTAGCCTTCTGCGTTAACATATTTTCTTTTGTTTTCTCTTTCTCCTAGTATTCAACAAACGACTCCATTTTCTGATGTTGCTCCTGGACAAACACTCACAATCTTAGTCGACATTCCATCCTGCATTGTTTCTTGTAAAGCCAAAAATTCCACCCTCTCCTTACCACGTATCTCATGAACCAACCTCCTTTTGAAACTCTTCAGTTTAAAGACATCCGCATTGCAAAAAGACAGAGCACCTACCTTCTATGAACTTCAATTTCTCCATTGTGACCAATCTAAGCAATTGCAACTGCCCCATCCATCTTTCTGAATGCATCTACCACCTCATCGACGCCCCCATTGAAGTCAATCCCAAGCTTTCTGCCGATCTGAAACGTCTTCTCTGTTTCAGTACTTTTGCTGTCTTCCACGCTGCTTTTTCCTCTTGATTTATCCAGCTCTTTCCATACACGATTTACCCCTGCTTCAAGATCACCATCTGTGATCAAATTGCCTGCAACATGTTGGCCCTCTTATTTTCTTCAGACACTGAATTACTAGAATTCTTTCTTTTAGTTCCACACCTTCAATTTCTCTTATTCTCTGCTGCAAGCTCTAGTAATGTTGTGATTTACAATTTCTTTTGGGCTTATATTTAATCATAACATCTTGGCTCACATCTTCCACAGACTTTGCTCCTGGTCAGTCTGTGTCTGTGAAGCCACTTCACCATTTGAATTAGTTTGTTCGACAGCCACAAGAGAGTCCTCTCGACCAACTTTTACCAAAGCCACACGTCTTACTGATCTCCGCCTCCCTGCTTCTTCCATGTTAGTCTCCGCAACAAAATCTGAATCTGATTCTGAATCAAACTCCTCAGACTTGGTTAAGCCGACAATGCTTGGGCTACTTCTGAAGCAAGTAATTGCAGTCTGACTAAGAACCTCCACAATTCTGACATTATTCAACTTGTTATCAACTTTTAACTTAATAATACATGATATAAACTCAAAAGAAACATGTTAAAACAAGTACCTTGCCAACATGAACTGAATTCTTTTTGACCATGTGTGCGATGGAATGTCTTTGACGTACACTAAGTTCCTTCTCGCATTGCATTGTCCACTCAAACCACTGCTCCAGCCATTCTCCGCATTTTCCAGCTTTATGTCAACCAATGTTTTGATAAGCATTTGAGCATCACTCTCATGCCCCCAATATACTTCACCTTGCAAGGACCTATCCCTTCCGAATCACATAATTTTTGCAGCACCATTCATTTAACTTCTCCAACCTCACATCTCTGAAGCCATAAAAGCTCCTCATCACTAGACTCAATCTCCACTTCTGCCTGGTCTTATCTCCAGTTAGAATTTGAATGCATCCTACCATCGTTATTCTGTAAGATCTTCCATCCTTTTCTTGCGTGCAACTCCTTGGCCATTCCCTTGAACAAGCAGCTTGGCTTTTTTTATGAAAATGTCTCCACTTCTGCCTGGTCTTATCTCCAGTTAGAATTTGAAAGCATCCTACCACCGTTATTCTGTAAGATCTTCCATCCTTTTCTTGCCTGCAACTCCTTGGCCATTCCCTTGAATAAACAGCTTGGCTTTTTTTATGAAAATGAGAAATGTTGACTCTCATTTTAAGTGAACCGATGCAAATAGAATTTAGTTCTTTCTCCAGCACCTCCACCTTACCAACGCCTTTGAATCTAATGAAACCAAGACTGCAACCTGACTTAGTTTTCTTTCTCGCAACGTACACATCAAGAACCACTCCAAAACGATGGAAAAACACCCCACAAATGCTTGGCAGCGCAATATTCTGGAAAATTCATGAAGAAGAAAGCAGACATTTTATTAACCACCCTGTTAATCTCTGTTAGAATCTCCACCCCTAGACAGTTTATCCGAATCGAAGCCCCTAACTCTTGCAGTAGTTCTTTCTTTCAGACTCTCTGTCATGACTTAAGGTTAATGACATATTTGCTCCTTTTGCCTTATCCTTTTTGTGCTTTGAAATTGTTTGTTTTAAATTTAAATCACAATCGTATAATCTTTGTTCTGTTATTGTTTCTGTAGACTTCGTTGAGTATGTTAACCTCTTTTTTCAGGTCATGTCTTAAACTGTCTGAGGATGTCACCATGTTTCAGGCTTTCAATGTGTTGCGCTATGAACTGGGGCAGAAATACGGGTCTCATTACGATGCATTCGATCCTGCTGAATATGGTGAAGTGAAGAGCCAAAGGGTAAGTGAATCTTAGAAGAAATCAGAAGTTCATCTCATTGGTGCTCCTTGATGTTATTTATTTAGCAAACACACGCATTCCCGTTTGTACAAAACCCTTATCACACTTCCACTTGGATATCTGCAAACTATAATTCTTCAGTTCCGAACAGTATCCTGAATCGGATACACATGCAACAGAAATAGGCTCATAACAACGGTGGCTTTAAGGTAATACTTTCTGTAGCTTGCTTATGAATGAGGTCTTTGGTAGTGAAGTCTTACCACTCATTTGTCTCACAAATGCAGTTACCAGTCGTTCTGCATTTTTCCTTCTCCCTTTCCCTGCCCTTTTCCCATTCATGAGAAATCATGGAGACAGATGGACCATGACCCTTTGCATTTTATTAAGATAATTTTTGTAAGTAAGAATAGTCAAATTAATTCAATGATCGCGTTTATTCTGTTTGTTCGCTGTCATATTTTGCTTTTCTCTGCATCAGTAAAGCGTGATATTGGTTACAACTGTAGCTTTCCGCTACCAGCCTACTAGACCATCACCTTGAATTAACTTTGATTTGCAACGAGAGAACATTTATATAACAGATGAAAAGGTGTTGAAGATCCTGAGTAACGTATATAATCCTCTAGGTTGCTTCTTTCTTGTTGTATTTGACCGATGTTGAAGAAGGTGGCGAAACCATGCTTCCGCTCGAGGTAAGCTGCCTTTCTAACCTGTCCTCTTTTCCAACAGCTTTCCCGATGTCAGGAAGCGGTATGACTTGATGCTTTTTATCTGCAGAATGGGGTCTATACAAACGCAAGCTATGATTTCAGTAAATGCTCCGGTTTGAGAGTGAAGCCGCGGCAAGGGGATGGTTTTCTCTTCCATTCCCTGTTTCCAAATGGAACCATTGATCCAGTAAGTAGTGTTTCTATGTTCCACACACTTTGTTAGCTTCATCGACGTTTGGTCTCTTACCTGCTTGTTTTCACAGGCGTCGCTGCACGGGAGTTGTCCGGTGATCAAGGGAACCAAATGGGTGGCAACAAAGTGGATTAGAGATCAAGTAGAAAGTGAGTGAGAAAACTTGGTGTGGTTGGCGCACGAGTTTTGCTTCTCGGTCACCATCTCATATCTCTTTTTTTTTTTTACAAAATAAATTACGGTGAAATATTTATAATCAATTAACCTTACGTTTAGTAGAAAAATAGTGATTGAGTTGCAAAAAAAAATAAAATAATAGAAATGGGTGGTTATGCATAATTGCGCAAAAAAGACCTTAGTATATAGAAAGATGATCATATGCAATGCACTTTTTTTTTTAAATTTTAAAAGGGGGAAAAATATATATACTGCATGGGATGGGAGAGTGAGTATTAACTATTAAGGAAAGAAATACTGATGGGAAAGTAATACTCAATTTACTTTAACTTAAGTCAATTGATTACAAAATGACTTAGTTTTATTCTTATATCTTTTTTACTTGAAACTAATTTTTATTGAAAGCCAATACTATGTAGCTGTAATAATAAATTGAAAATATAATTTTTGTAATCTTATTAAAATTTTATAGATTTTTCTAGTTTAAAGCTTTAAAAAATAAAAATTTATAAAAATTTAATAACATTATAAAAAATTACTTTCAAATGGATTAATTACATTTACATAACATTAGTTTTCAAATAAAATTAGTTTCAGGTTAAAAATATATAAAAATAAAAATAAGTCAGTTGACTTAAATTAAAATGAATTAGTTTTAAAATTTAAGACTTAAAATCTTTGTCTACAGTTGCCAGCTCCGCTGGCTGAGCACGTAGACACCCCCAACCATAGTCAGGGTTCGATTGGCACCGCATTTTTAAAAAACTAGGCAACTTAAGATCAATTGTAGCTTTCGCCCTTCAGGATTTGCGTGACAAATACATCATCCTATGAGCTTTCATTAGGTAGGTTCTCACATTTCATACTTGTAATACTTATAAGTACTAAAAAAATGACTTAAATCTCTCACAACAACCTGGGTGTATTAGGGATTACTAACAAAAGATTATAAGTGATTATTTTTTATAAGTAGTATTTATTTACTTAACTCATATATTAATTAAAACTTCATATTTTAAGAGCTCCAAAAATCATGTTTGAAATAATTTTTTGCAAAAAGCAACTATTATTTTTTTTTTTCGGTTTAAGCTGGGAAAGGAAAAAATTGATTAAAAAAAGAAATTACTTTGTAAAAAACAGATGATTCAAATGGTTCTTAGGTAAATAGAATATTGAGTTTAAAATTACATTAATTGTAGACAAAAAAAAATTGTAGTTTTATAAGTGATTATTTCAACTGCAAAGAATGCAGCTAAATCTCTACTGTCTGGTTAATCTCTGATTGTCAAAATTCTTCAAATTTTAAACGAAAAATTAGTTATTTTTTAAAAATTAATTAAAAAAAAAATACTTGTTTCTAGATATAGATATGATTTTTTCCTCTGACTTCTAAAAGCATTTTTAGTGATAGTCTTTTCAAGATTAATTATCTTTTATTGATTTTTTTTTAAAACCTTAAAATGGTTTATTATTATCCAAACAAAAGCATTGTTCAATTGTTAATTCAACAGATATAGTATTGATTTTCAAATAGTACTGTGTTTTTAAAAAAAAAATCAAAATGGAAAAATGTTTTTGTTTATGGGAACCGAAGCAGGCTTAAAGAAATTTTGTGGAAAAAGATGATGCTCAAACGTAAAAGTTGAACTAACGACCCCTTCCTTCCTTTCTTTCTTTTTCAGTTTCTTTTTTTTTTTTTCCCATAAGAAAAGGAAATAAATATATTGTGTTATTAACAGAACAGAGACTACTGCATCAGTTTGCACGTTTGCATCTATGGCAGATCCGCTCTTTTGGTTATTAATAACAAAATAATTTTTGCTAGAGACTAAACCTGAGTCACATAAAACGCCACAAAAACAAGAGTGGAGAGAGGGAAAGTGAGCAAAAAATATTATTGTTTAAAATTTAAATAAGTAAAGGTGTTGTGAAAATGAGAATAAGAGTAACAATTGAGCACAAAAGTAGGAATTGTGGCAAAAAATAGAATAATTATGTAACTTAAGACTCGGGGGTAACTTTTATTTAAAAACAATGTGAGTAAATAATATGTAAAATTAAGTTTTAAGACCATTCTAAAATTTTTTTGGATCCCACTATTCTAAATAAAAATCTTGTAAAAAAAAGCAAAAGTCACTTATTATAAATTATTTTTTGTCGTTCATCTTTTTTATAATAAAATCATGGCTTAAATGTAACATTACTTTTTGGATTTCACTTAACTGAGATAATTAGCTCTCAAATTACAAGTCAACCTATTTTAGTCATTGAACTCAAATCAAGGCAAGTTTAAGCGTTTTAACTATATCATGTTAATTCTTAATAGAAGTGTCAACGTTGTTAAAAAAAAAACCTTTTCTATTTTTTTTTAGTATGAAATTATAAATTTTTATATGTTTAGATTATTTTATTCAAAAGAAATTGGAATTAGTATGTTTTTTTGGTAGTCCACCTTAAGAAGTGGGATACCACCATTTGATTTTTAAAAAATTAATTAAATATCTTCATAATTTACCTGAAAAAGTAATAATAGTATTTCTCTTTCAAAATTTATTTATAAATTTTTTAAATAATCTTAAAAACTAATTCAATTCAAACTTAAATACAAAACATATATATTTAGTGACTTAGAAGTACTTTATTTTGAAAATCAATAAAATTTAATGATTTACTACAAATTAGAATTAAAGGGTATTCAAAATCATTTTTATTTGTACGTATATTATTAGAAATTAGCTCAAAGATTTTTTACTTAGATGGTTCTATTTGTTTTTTTTTTCACTATTAAAAAATTTACAAGGGAAGGGTTACAAGCTAGATATTTTCTTTAGATGATTATGTTATAGTTTAAATTTTAACTTTTCATCAATTTAAATTTAAGAGTGATTATAATTTAGGCTTATATATGAACCTCTTCTTTAAAGTACTTTAGATCTGCCACTGTTAGAACTAGACTTGCAACTAATTGATCAACAACGTAAAGTCAAGATTAATGGATGTAACTTTGTATTTTTTAAATATTGTTGGAAAATATGTAGCTCGACTAGGGTTTTGCAGTTCATCTATACTTCCAACTTGATATTCCCCGTTAAGGACATAGTTGGAGACTATCAGCTATATGATGTAACAATGATAACATATGTAAATGAAGTTATTTATTGGTTTGATGGACCAATTTGGATCGCTTGAAGGCTTGACTGCGATTCAGGGGCTTGTGGTTACTGGATAGTCCATATTGATATGCCATTTTAGTGGATTGTGGGCTAAGGATTTTCCTTATTTTTTATTTACAACATTTGATTAACGAGACATTTCTTCGCAAATTATGGAACGTTGCTCAATGCTCTTTTTTAGTTAGCTTGAGCTTAACTATCCTGTCTTACAAAATGTTCATTGCTACCAATGTATTTTTAACAATTTTTTTTTAATTTTATATTATATATAGTATGAAAGCACACATTTCAACAACAACTAGATTGGTACAAATATGGGTTTTAGTCATAGAAACAGATAGCATGGATGCATTCATCACATCCGTCTTTTGTCACCCGCTAATTTTTGTACAAATGTTATGTAATTGACAAGGACTTGAATAAGTATCAAGAAATTGTGATGGAAGCCATGACCATTCTTTCTGGCCTTATTGAAGCAAGGGCAAAGAGGGTTTCAAAAGATCATTGTTGAATCTGATACTACCACTTTGGTTCATAATCTGCATGGTGAGGATGACCCCTCTTTTCGGGCTTTTAGGGTAATTTTGGATATATTCATTGTATGTGCTCTCTTTTTTATGTTTTGTTCTTTTGTTTATGTTTTGCATTGTTTAGGCTCAGTTGTTCACTTAGTTGGTCATCGAAACCGCAAAAAATAATTCTAGTATTACTAACAACATAGAATAAATAAATTTGTAGTATAGCAGTAAAAATCAAAATTCTTCAGTACTTTAAGATCAAAGTTGTTTTTATTCAGTCAATTAACATTTTGAGTATTGGATGTTCTTCTATGATTAATTTCATAATTGTTTCATTTATATGTTAGGAGGCTTGCTAGTTGTTATTCGAATTTAATTTATTGCTGAGTTAGAAATCAAATCCGTAATTGTTCGGTCTCTTTAATCTATGAAGCAACTAAGGTTTATTGATTTGCTGTGTCAGAAATCATTAGGTCTTAGGGTGAACATTCAACTAAGTTAAATGCCGCTTGTGTTTGCGTTATTTAGTTTCATCGATCTCTCTAATTTTTAATGTAATTGTTAAATTAAATCAAAATGTTTGTCTTAAGTTGTTTAGTAGTTAGGTTTAATTAGATTGCTTGGTTTTTGATTAACTACGACTAAGGAAAAGTAGGAAAATAGCTCTAATGATGAATATTTAAAGTCTTGATTAATCTGTCTATACATTGATGATCAGTTGTAGGAATTTGGGGTTTCAGTCTCCTTCAACTAAGAATAAAAAGAATCAGTTAGACATGGCAATGAAAATCACTAAAAAGAAAAGAAACAAGAAAAGAACACAAAGATAGTTGGGGAAGAAATAAGGGGGGCCAGCCACTGGAGAGAGACAAGCTACTATTCTCCAATTCTAATAAAAACTAACCTAGTGTGTTAAATTCACAAGATCTCCCTAAAGTTTTTATGCTGTTACAAAATTACCCTACACAGATAAAAAGATTTAAAATAACTAGAAGGTTTCAAAGTAGTGAGCCAAACAATTCTCCAAAATATCAACAACAACTTCAAGCTAAAATTTAACCTTAATGCAGTCATTATCTCTCAAAACTCAAAACATAAAAGTTATAGATAACTTTCTTGGATTCGAAATGACACCTGATTCACATAAAAAAAATATCTACAGCTAATGATATGCCTAAAATACCGTAACTGCTTCTGAATAAACGATGACTCGTAAATTGTGACTTTGAAGCTAAAGTTAACCCCCTTAATGTTCAAATTGGGTTTTATGGTGTGTATATGATTTGTAGCTCCAGATGTTAGCTTTCCAATGAATTAAGAATCACTTCATTTTGATCTCTGTAGCTCAAAATATGATTTTTCTACCGGAACATTGTCAATCTGTCAAAATCTTAAAGAACATAACCAAATTAAAACTTGTAAAATTGCAAATTAAATCCACTTGTAATCAATTGAGTCTAGATATGATTTAAGCTACAAAACATATTGAAAAAAGATCTCTAAAGTTCAAAACACATTAAAATAAGCTAGATATGAGAAAGATACATATAACAAATGTAAGTTTATCATTACTCGATAACCCATTTAGGCCTCTCTGTAATTGATTGTATTGATTGATCTTGTCCACACCCTCTGTGGTTGGACTCCGCCCTTTCTAATTAATGAATGCACCTATCTTACCTAAAAAAATAAATCAAGAAATTATCATAAATCAAGCTAAGACCGCACTTCAAATAACGAGATTAGCATATATCTTGTGGTTAGATTCGAGTCCAATACCTTCATGTCTTATTTATTTATCAAAAAAATAATCGTTGGATTAATTACTCATAATTTTTTTGTTGCTTATTTCATCTTTACATCTTTGAGTTTTGCATGTTCTTTGTTTGTGTCTTATATGCTACAAATTTATGTTATAGTTTGTACCCTGCTCATTTCAGATTGGCAGGTTATGTTCAAGGTGATCTTTAAATTTACAACATAACCCTAACCACTACATCCTCCTCTCTTCTCTAGTTTTCTTTACACCATTTTCCTCATCTTTTCTCCACATCTTTAGCCAGGTTTGGATTCCAATTCAAGCTTGATTAGTTAATTTATTATTTTTTCTTCCATCCAACCAACCACCTCTCATTTTTTTTTTATGGTTTCTTCTTCCTCCTAATCCTTCTCAAAACTTTATCACTATTAACGGGAGTATTGTCTGTTCTTCCGATACTGTACGGGAGATAGATCTAAGTGATCTATTTTCAGTATTATGGAGTTAGGCAATAGTCAAAGGCTGAAAAATGACAGACATTGATGATGAGACATTCTCGAATAATTGAACAAGTGATGACATAAAATTTTTTTTTTAATCTATTCATTATATTAGATTTTATATTGGTTGATCTAGTATTAGAGAGTTGATCCATCTTTTATTTGATTGAATCGTCTATTATTTGTTTTGGTTATTTGGTCTTACTGTATTTTGGTTTTGTTCCTATTGTATTTCAATTTAGATGGAAGGTTTAATTTGATCCAATTTTCTTCATTTCATTTGATATTCCAATAGCGAGTAGCCTTTTTAGTGGTCAGTTTTTTTTAAAACAAAAATTCCTGCTTGAATTAATCAAACTACAACGCATATAACAACCAGTTTGGAAAGGAACCTCGCCACGACACTTGACCAATAGTACTCAAACTTCTTTTAGATAAAGTATGTGCCACCTCACTTCCTGAACGCTTAACAAAAGAAATGAACAAGAAATAAAGGAACTACCTAAAAAACGATCTTCGTCTACAAGAGCCCAAAATAGAAAAGAGAAGGGTTATCCTCTTTATTTAGTTCCGAAACCGAAATGGATGAATCCGATTCAACAATGGTAGAAGATAAACCAATCTGATGAGCTTCTTTTAGACCCCAAGAATCGCCAAGTTTCTAGATAAAGGGCATCTCCAACTGAGTAATGTATGCCAAAAGCCACAACGAAATAAACCTCTCCCCGAGCATCCTGACACACTACCTTTCTTTGCTGCACAATATCATGGCTGTGCATCATCGTTTATTCTATGAACCCTAACAGGCGGAGGCACCCAAGGTACTGAAACCACACGCTTCAGTACCTGCTCACGGTTCTTCTTTTTTGCATGTAGCTCCTAGTTCTTCTTCCAGTAGCGGATAGCAGCAACCACCTTTAACGGATGTTGGCACACCTGGTCATGCACTACAGTGTATTTGTTGTACCAGATGAACCAGGCAAAAAGGACTGAAAGAATAGAGCGCTACTCATCTACTTCTAGATAAGACTTCAAACTTTCTTGCCAAGAAACATGAAAGAGGGGAAGATTTATTGGCATTCCCCACTACACTGAAAGTGAAAAAGGACAGTAAAATGGCAAATGCACCACGGACTCATCACCCTTCTCACAGACTAGACACACCTTCGGAACCTTCAGACCTTGACTTGGCAGGTTTACTTTTGTAAAAAGGGCATCAGCGCACAATCTCCAAAAGAAGAGATGGGCTCATAGAGGTAAGAGAAAAATTCTACACCCATGTCCAAAAATCAGATTTCATCCTAGGATCTTTCCCATATAACACTACATAAGCTAGATAGTAGGCCGACTCAACGTAAAGTTACCGCACTCCATCATACCCCAGGTGCATACGTCTTCTCTGAACTGAACCGAGAGGGGAATCTACTTCACAAGCTCTGCATCTTTAGGATGGAAAAAGGCTTTAATGGTGGCATGGTTCCATTGACATGCACTATGATCAATAAGGTTGTTGACCCGCCACAAGTCTGTGCCCAGGGCATGACAGGTAATAGGTTTAAGGCTCGGCCCTAGGATCCAATTGTCTGACCATATAAATATGTGCAAACCATCCCCTACTCACCAAAAAACCCTTTTTCGGACAATTTCATGGCCTGCCAGTATGCCTGAAAAAATTGGTGAACAATGGCTTAGAGCGGGAGCTTGCAAAAATGATGCATGATGAGAGGTGGTATCTCTAGCGGAACACACGAGCCACTAAACTAGCTGGCTTAAGCATCAAATGCCGAGCTTGCTAGGCAAGCAAAGCATGATTAAATGCTTCAATGTCTATGAATACCAACCCCCTAGCTTGCTTCAAGGTACATAATTTATCCCAACTATACCATGCTATCTTCTTTTTGTCCATGTCCGAAGACCAAAAAAACTGAATGGCTAAGGATTTGAGTTTGTTACACATTTTCGTCAGGATCAATTTGTAGCTCATAAAAATGGATGGGCATGGCTTGCACCAAGGCTTTTATCATTATCTCTCTACTTGTTTGTGACAACAAGGACATTTTCTAATTCACCAACCTTTGCTTGACCCTTTCAATTAAATAATCAAATTGGAATTTTTTCTTCCTTCTGAGAAGCTAGGGAAAACCTAAGTACTTATCAGCTTTTAGACAATTACTAGTACCGAGTAAGTGAGAAATATTTGGTCTTACCTGAGGCCAACAACTAAGGCTGAAAAAGATGGACGATTTCCTCTCATATTTACCATCTGACCTGAGGTTTGTTCATAAAGCTTTAGGAGAGCCAATAAATGCCTAACATCCTCGCCCTTCATTCATAAAAATAATATGCTATCATTAGCAAATAATAAGTGGGAGATGCGGCTGGACTATAGCAACTAATCGCCACACCTTTGATCCGCCCCAACCTTTCAGCATTTCACAGTAATGCAGATAAGTCTTCTACACTGAACAAGAAAAGAAAAGAGGATAGGGAATCCCTTTGCCTAATACCCCATGAGAGTTTTAACCATTTTGACAGCTGCCCATTAACCAACATAGAGAAAGATGAAGTCTCAAGATAAATCATCACCAAATTGACCCAGAAGGGATGGAAGCCCATCTGATGCATTACAGCACTCAAAAATCACTGCTCAACCTAGTCATACACTTTAGCCATATCTAGCTTCACAATTACTGCCCCATTCACCAAGTCCATGCAATCCGTTGATATAATGACAAGTCTCCAGTGTAATAAGTTTATTATCTGTGAGCAATCAACCCGAAATGAAGGCATTTTGGTTATTTGAAATAATCGATGGCAATATGGTCTTTAGTCAATTAACCAGAAGCTTCAAAGTCATTTTATATAGCACATAACATAAACTAATTGGTCGATAAGCTGACACTGATTTTTAATTTTGAATATCTGGAATAAGCACAATGTACATATGGTTGAGCTCCTCTACGATCAAGCCATCATTCAAAATACCAAGAATATATTATGCGACATCTGAATGTTAGTGGCTCTAATACTTCTGAAAGAAAACTGGGGGAAGACCATTTGGTCCCGGGGACTTGGTTAGAAACATTTGGAATAAACCTTGTCAAATCTCTTCAGCAGAATAAGGTTGTAATAATTTCTCATTCATTTCCAGCGTTATCGACTTAATGATGAATGGAACCACATCATCTAGATCAATCAGTTGGAAATATTCAAAAAGAACCGAAAAAGATCGCACTATCTCATTCTGAATATCCCTTTGATCCCGTACCTTAATGCCCTCCCTTCGAAGACACCGACTATAATTACGCTGGTTTTTCCTCGATGTGGTATGATGGAAAAAATGAATGTTGCAATCTGCCTCTCTTAGCCAATTAACTTTAACTCATTATCTCCGAAAGTGTTCCCCTTAATCATATAGACACTCTAATTCTTTTTCAATGGACTTTTGGTGCCTAAATGATTCAACTTCCATTGGTTATGGCACCTTCCTCTCGGCCTCCTTAATACGAGCATAAAGTGATTGTGAGCTGCTCCTCTACTCCATAAGTTACGCGCACAAACTGCAAGTTTCTCAAGGAGAGAGCAAATCAAAACCTTCTATGCTTCTGTGAATTATTTCCTCACATTTTGACTCAAGGGTCCACATGGATTCAAAATGCCAAATACCTCTATGGAAAAGATCAGGCTGCCTGAACAAATAGACCTGAGGGCCATAGTGATCAGAATACGGAAAGGGAAAATGCTCTAAATGGGCTCTCGGGAAAAGATTCTTCCATGAAATGGTGGTGGGGCCCGATCAAGACGTTTCTGGACCTAGATACCCCCAATGCATATGTGGCTCCATATATAGTCAATCCCGTGAAATACTAAATCTAAGAGATTCACATCATTTACTGTTGCCTTGAAGCCCTTCATTTGCCCCATTATTCTTGGCTTACCGCCTTCCTTCTCAAACGCCCATAACAGTTCCTTAAAATCTCCAACCATAATCCAAGGCAGGTTAGATTGAGAGGCTAATGTCAGATAAGCACCCATGACTCAGATCAAAGCTCATGTTTCGATGATCGTAAAATCCTGTGAGCTTTCAAAAAGAGTCCTTACCTACTATCCTTACATCAATTTGGTACTGAGAGAATGAAGAAAGCTCAACATTCTAATCCACTGTCCAACACAGTGCCAAACCTCTTTTACAACCTTTACACCGCACCGTCAGATATGACTAAAACCTCAAAGTTTTTCTGACTTTCTCCATCTTGCATATTATCCTTTAGGTTTCAAGAAGGAAGACAATATATGTTGTCCTTTTTAGGATTGCCCTGATGAAAGGCATGAATTGTCTAGATCAACCCTAACCTTGATAGTTTAGGCTCATTATGCTTATTTATTTAGTTAGGGCGAGTCCGAGCGTAACCCTGCCTGAAAAAACTTTTCTTCCCCTATCCGTGCTTTGGTAGCCCTCCCCTCCAAGAAGTCCAACCCTTCTCCCTTGCATTTAGATGGCATTAGTGGTGCTCGATCATACAATGGGACATCCATTTATGTAAGACCCTTTACTAGACTACTTAATTCTTGTGTTATCTTCCTATGCCTCACTGCCTCTTTTAGGTTTTCAACAAAGGTGGTGCATTTACCTTTTTTATCCCCTCATTCATCCTATCTGTACCAAAGACAAAGTTTTTTGGTTTCTTCGTCAGACCAACAAGCTTTGCCAAAGCGTCCATCCTAACAATGGCGGTAACCTCATGCTTGGTTCCCCAAGTTGCATGGTCCACATGATCCTCATGTGCATTAGTATTCTCCAATTCTTTATTGGCTATGACTGGTATTACTAAGGTAGTACTCTTAATGATAACCACTGTATTTGGCAAACTCATATGCTCTCTTCGTCGGTTCAAATGTGCCATTGACTTTTGAAAAGTAGTATCATATGGCACAAAACCACGCTCATTAGCCCAGTTATCATAGGCTCACCAAGGACTAGCCCTTAACCACTTACTATATTGCTTGATGGGCTCTTTCTTCCCTTTAGAGACTCCATGCACTCCCTTTCCATGTGATCCAATTTCCTACAAAGATATCAAAATTTAGCTAAACCTCTCATATGTTATGTAGCACCAATGTTTACCATCTTCCCTTTCCACCATCAAGCTTGTCCTCAATGGCCTTGAAATATCCATTGGTACCCAAACTTGTAGCGATGGACTAGAGCAATCAATGTACATGGCCCCCTCTTAAGCGACTGCTTAAAGCTTCCCCACTTTCAGTTTAAACCATTGAAATAGGGAATCAACCATGAGCACCTTGAAAAGTGCTCGATCAAATAAGAACAATGATGGGCAGTCTTTTTTTCTCAAGATTCTCATCACAATAAGTCTGTTATTAAAAGACTAGGGCCCATTCTAGAAGATGATGCTCCGATCCTCCACTTTCTAAAAGGTTACAATGAAAATATTCATACTCGAAATAGGACTTGCTGCCCGTATAATGAAGCGAAACTGGTATCTCCATGCCTTATTGAGCGAGTCCCTCAAGCTATTCACCCTTACTGCCCGATTCAAAAGAACCTTTAATCCAACTGTTAGGTCCAACGTAGCACCACACGATTCATCCATGAGAACGAGGCGACACAAGGACTTATTTTTTGATGTGAGACTCATGTTTGTAAAGGTTGTGCCCAAAGCATCCATGGTCATAATAACCCTTAAGCACACACGCCCACTCAAGAAAACTCCAATTGAAGACATATATGTTGACAACCAAACCCAAATAGAGAAGAAAACACCAATCACTAAACCCTAGCATTCAATTAGGAAAAGTCTTACTAAAACTAAACCTTGAATGCCGAGGGGAAAGCTTTCATTCCAAGAGGGTTTCTAGGTGCAACCTTTCATTATAGTGGTCAGTTTTATGTTTCTGTTGTTCCTTAGAGATTTATACAGTTATTGGATTATAAGATATTGTTTGGTTCATTATTGATTGAAATAAAGTATCTTTTGTAAAAAACAAAAAAAGGCAATTCAGATGAGCATGTTGCTTTTTTAGGAAATATCATTGTACTTTACATGTTTCTCATTTAAGCCTGACATGTTACTAGGTTTCATTTTGCATCTTTGCTTTTTGCATGTGTTTCACTTTAATTTAAAATTTTGCTTTTTTTTTTATGCATATTGATCATCCGTTTTTTTGGACTTTTATTTTTTTTAAAATAAGGTAATATGTTATTAATCAAGAAAAAAATTGATGGAAGAAATCTAGATTAGCATTAAGCATCTTATAGACCAATAGATAACAGCTAACAAACCTATAGGAAACAAGCCAAGGCAACAAAGTAGAGAAAAAACAAGAAATAAAGCAGCGAAAGACCAAATACAGAATAAAGTCAAATAGGAAACAAGTAAATTCTATTTTTCCATTGTAGTAACAAACTCTTAAAGATGAACTATTAACCCTTAAAAATGAATCATTCTCTAAATAGTTTATTTTCGAGGAGATAATGATTTATTTTTAGGTCCTGTTGGCATTGCGACAAACAAGTTGCCAATGCTGCAAAGTAAAGGCCCTTACAATAAAGCTCATCTAAGTAACACCATCCATTGCAAGCTTGTTGGCTTTCGCCTTCTATTTCTAATATAGAAAACTGTGTTTCTCCTGCATTACTTATATGCCTTTAACTTCCTCTTACCAAAACAAATAAATCTTAAAGAAAACACTTATTAACAAAGAATAAACAATTAAATACTTTATTGATTTAAACTAGAGTATATTAGAAGGCCTTGAAATTTGCCAACTTGTATAAGCTGTTAGTTCTTGAACTAAGGCTTGGTTGATAGAAGCCCCTAACTTTCCAACTTGTTATTATTTCTCCCTATTCTGCTAGGGTTTCCTCTTCACCCTTAAGGTTTCCTATCCAACTTGGACCCTAACACTTCATTCATATTTGAGCATTTTCCTTGATTGCTTAGACATAGCTAGATTTTCTCTAATGGCTTGATTGTTTCTTATGCAGTTTTGTTGTTTTTCCTTCCATTTCGGGTGTAGTCTGATCAACAGAGGCATTGGGGGATTGTTTCACCAATATGAGTTTAATTATTAAAGAAGAAGGCGGAAAGTACTAGTTTTATGTCAAGTACGAAATTTTGCGTGACTTTTATTATCTATGTGGTATGCTAACTGATGTGGAATGGGAATGCATGGGTATGGAGAATGGCTTTGAGAGGGATATTTTTTTTAGGGAATAAGCATGTACAAGAGGATTATCATGGGGGTGTCGGAGGGGACCTCACAAGAGTCCACAGACTGAACCCCAAAGGCCAAAGAACACCTTAAATAGGATACAATACTCAAAGTTGTCAACCACTCACCAGTAGTATCAGTGATGGTGGCATCTCCTAGGAGAAAACTATTTTAAGTAGCGGGATAGGGATCCTTTTCCCTAGGTAGGCACTTTCCTCAAGCGGATCTAAGGGCAATTAGTGCTATTGTTTGAGTGGAAGAAGTGTTGCCAGATCTTGTTCCATGTCAACCACTAGAAATTGGGTCATGTTGTAGGATTAATTTAGGAGTAAATGTTTGATCCAACCAAGGTTGGCTTTTTTGTGGGCTTAGTTCAAAAGTAGGTTCCTGGTCTGACATTAATCATGTCAAGCACAAGGGTTAGAATTTTGAAGCAAGCAACTAGAATGTGTGGATGACAAGCTTCTAAGGCCCTTGAGATGTGGGTAGGAACACCATAAGCTTCCCATAGGGTGCAACTACCTATGAGCATTACATTGTCCAAATGGAAGGTCAAGCAAAACATTCAACGGCTGAAGCGAGTTTTGAAGGTGTAAAAAGGAAGTGATGCTCTATTTTCGATAGTGTTGAGCTCTAACTTGCCCTGCTAGTTGCTTTACCAGTTGCCTAGACAATGCATGCCCTGTGAAAAGCAGTTCTATGAATGACCCTAGATGTTGTTTTTCTTATGGAAACCCAGAGGACATCATCTAAATTTGAATGGGTTTGAAGAAAGCTTGGGTTCCAATTTTGCTTTGTTGTATCATATGGAGGTTAGAAAAGATGGCTGACTTTGTATTACAAGATGAGTGATGAATACTCATAAGTGTTTTGCTATTAAGGGTTTAAATCATTATTATACACTTTGAGTATGATTAATTTCTATATTCTGAGCATTTTTCCACTGGTTACTATTCACATGCATTTTTACTATTCACTGACTTACTATTCATATGCATATTTCACTGTTCATATGCATATTTACTGTATATACACGGTTTACTGTTCATTAATATTAAAATATATATTAAATAATTATTTTTTTATGTAGGTAAAATCATTACTTGGCGACCCTTCTCAAGAAAAATCATATCTAGAGCTGTAGACATCGAAACTAAGTGATTCTAAATTCATCGAAAAGCCAACACATAGATCTTTAACTCTACTTTATTCCGTTACTTTTATCATGACTAACTAATATTCCTTCTGCTAAGGTGAAAGGATGAAGCTTTTGGTATACAGATTATTATGAATTTGAATGGATCACAACGTTAACGGTATTTTCTTTCTTAATCTATTTAATTTCTTTCCTTGTTAAGTGGGAGTCTTGATCCATCATAGTCAATCATTGGCACAAAAGCTACTTGATTCCCTCTGTAGAACATGGCTCTTCTGGCTATATTGGAATATTGAGTTATTGTAGACAAAGGTTGGCATGATGGATACTTGAACCCATTAGCAAGCATTAGTGTTTAAGATCAATGAAAGTTAATACTAACTAAACTCCCTGATTGGGACCTCCTTTATGTGTGGATCCCAATTGAGTAGCAAGATAGACTAAAATTAATCATAACTGATATACTAAAAGTGGATCCCCTAACCTTAGTTATTTTATTTGAATTTGAATTTTTAATCAACACTTGTTCACACTTTTTATGGAAACCTCTTTTATTAAAAATCAGTAATTTACATTTCTTTATTCACTTCCCTGTGATTCGACACTCAAACTCCCGAGATTTTATTACTTACGACAACCTACACTTGGGTTATAACTGTTAGAGTGCAGTAAGTTTTTAGTGCCATTGCCGGGGAAGTAAAATTAGAGTACAAATTCAATTATTTTTTTTCTTTTTGTTCTTTTTATTTTATTTCATCCCTTTTTTGTTTTTTTGTTCATTATATGGAAGGCTAAGCCTCCTAATTTTTATTTTCTGTTCATCTTACTTTCATTTTATTCATTTTTTTATTATTATTTAACGGATGGTTAAGCCACCTATTTCTTTTGTTTATTGTATGGAAGGCTGAGCCTCCTACCTAACTTGTTATTGATATTTATTTTTCTTGTTATTATTTTGTTAATGCATGAAAGCTTGGTCACGTACATCAAGTGGTAAACTGGTAAGAGAATATTCAGCTTCTTCAAACATGGCTAAACACATTAATGCGCAAGAAGACAACCATTCTCTGCATAATGACCAAGATCGACCCAGGACACTTAGAAAACACATGAACGCTATAAGAAATAGCACATCATCATGTCTAATTTTTCTTGTTGATGCATGTAACTTCAACTTCAAGCCAAATATTATTCAACTTTTATCAACTTTTCATGGCTTTGATTCCAAAAATCCTTACTTGCATATGAGAGAATTTGAGGAAGTTTGTCACACATATAACAACCTAAACTGTAGCATAAATACCACCAGGCTTAAGCTTTTTCCTTTTTCTTTAAAAAATAAAGCTAAAACTTAGTTATAGAATCTTAGATCAGGCTCCGTTAATTCATGGGATGAACTACAACAACAATTTTTGAAAAAAAAAATTTCCTGCCACAGAACAAATTCTTTCAAAAGGCAAATCACCACTTTCACACAAAAACCAGGTTAAATTTTTTACCAGTGTTGAGATAGATGCAAGGATTTACTTAATACATTCCCACACCATAGTTTTGAAACATGGAGATTAGTCTAACATTTTTATGAAGGTTTGACACCTAGAGAAAGACAAATGGTAGAAATGTGTGAAATGGAACATTTGAGGATAAAGATTTTGACGAGGCAATGAATTACTTAGACTTGCTAACAAATAATGCATAGAATTGGGATATCACTGGTACTTACGAAGCTATAAGTATTCACATTATAGATTAGATCTTCGAGGTCTAGAACATACAACCCATTGCTAAGTTGAGCACTACCATAAAAGATTTCATTCAAATAAATAGAACAACATTTGTCCTTTATTATAAATGAAAAACCTTTCTTGTCCAAACAAGAAACAGAAATCAAATTTCTACTAATAGTAGGCACAAAGTAGCAGTTGTCTAATTCTAAAACTAATCCACTAGGTAAAGTGAGAACATAAGTCCCTACGGCTAAGGCAGCAACCCTTGCTCCATTTCCAACACGTAGGTCCACTTCACCTCGGGCCAATCTTCTACTTCTACTTAGATCCTGCACATTTGCACAAATGTGAGATCCACATCCAGTATCCAATACCCAAGATGAGGAAGTAGAAAAGTTAGCCTCTATAACAAGAATACCTGAAGTGGAAGTCTTACTTCCCTTTTCCTTAGCAAGTTCTTCAAGATAGAGCTTGCAGTTGCGCTTCCAGTGTCCAGGTTGCTTACAATGGAAGCACTCCCCTTCCTTTGCCACACCACCCTTTGGTTTCAGTGCAGCTGAAGAAGAACTAGCATTGGACTTTCCATTAGCTTTATCCTTCTTCTTGTTGGCTTTTCCCTTTCCCTTGCCCTTTTGAACCATCAAAATGGGCTTAGCCTTCTTAAGGTTTTGCTCAGCAGTTCTCAACATGTTGAGCAATTCAGGAAGGGACTTGTCAAGGTCGTTCATGTTATAGTTCATGACGAACTGACTGTAGCTTTCAGGCAACGATTGCAAGACTACATCGATAGCCAACTCTTTCTGAAGAGCAAATCCCAAATTCTCAAGATTCTCAATGTACCCAATCATCTTGAGCACATGAGGACCCACGGGACTTCCCTCAGACATCTTGCACTGAAACAATGCCTTAGAGGTCTCAAACCTCTCATGCCTAGCTTGCTCTTGGAAAAGCATTTTGAGATGTTCGATCATATCGAACGCCCCCATGTTCTCATGTTGCTTCTGAAGCTCAGATTCCATGGTAATAAGCATGAGGCATGCAACATCCAAAGCATCATCAGAATGCCTCTTGTGAGCATCCCTTTCAGCTCTTGGAGCAGTGGCAGCAGGCTCATTCGGAATGGGCTGCTCTAGGACATAAGCCTTTCTCTCTTGTTTGAGGACTATCCTCAAGTTTCGGTACCATTTGAGAAAGTTGGTCCCATTCAGTTTTTCCTTCTCAAGGATCGATCGCAACGAAAGTGTCGATGTGTTTTGTGCCATGGTTATCTACAACAGTAAATATGCAGTGTAAGAGTCATGTATTTTAATTCATTTAATAAGGACTTTTATTAAACGATACTCCCACTATTTTCCTCAAAATAATAACCCTCGATATTATTTCGGAACACCTCGGCGCTAAGGTATTCTAGTGGGCCAAGATCCATATTTGACCACAACCTGAGTCAGCTTTGGCTTTTCTCTCAAGTTACAGCTATTTAGGTAGGCAACTCCTTGCCAATTGCATCTTATGCAACTCTTGGATAGTTGGGTGAACAACACTTGTCCAAGCTCATCTCATGAGCTTAAGCCCAACTCTATGCCTCTAAGTCCCTAATCCTATTAGGATGACTTAGTTAAGTCGAACCCAAAGTTAGCAATTTGGATATCACTATTATCCCATCGCGCCTTACCAAGATGAACATAGGTGCTTTGCTTTGGCAAACCCACCTAATGTTGATCAAAGTCTTGACGAGTGCCAACATTTGGAAGGCATCACATTTAATGACTTAATATTTGTTTGAGGGATTTTTTTCTTTTGATCTCACCAATTTGTTATCTCCGGTTGTCTTATACATGCATCACATACAAATATAAAACATGCATCTCATGCGTACAAGAAAGTAAACGTGACATGGTTATAGCCCAAACTATGCGATATTCTCAAGCCAATGAGAATATCATAAAAGCCTAAGAAAAGAAAAGAGTCTTCACAAGCTCCTTATCTTCCTTTCTTGGCTGCCCTTTTGTTGTCATCTCCTTGGACATACCTCCTTGGATGATCCTTGGACATACCACCTTGGATGATCCCATAATGCACCATTACATCAATAATAGAAACCTCGAGTTACATTCGAGGGGAGTAAGGTGAGAAGAGAATGTACAATGAGAGTGATAAGAAAAGGCACGACTCGCAGGCCGTATTTACAAGTACAACCAATCAAGGGCTATAACCATGCACCATGCTTCAAACACCAATCAGCATATCATGTCAAATCTCATTCAACAAAGATGCATGCCAATTTTCGCGTGTTGATTAACCAGTTTTTATTTATGTGGCGCTTCGCATACGGCGGTCCCGCTGGCCTGTCAGTGGGCGGTGGTTCCGCTGACCGGTCAGCGGACGAGGTCAAGGGGAGCCGCCCTTGCGGGGGGCGTGGGGGGCAGCGCCCCCCGGCGCAAAAAATTGTCTTACAATTGCTTAGCCCGAAATCTTCTATTTCGAGCAAGTAGGCACCCGAGACTCCTCCATTCGAGCCACCAAAAATACCTTACTTTCGGTGCCCGAATAGGCCGAATCCGAACAAAGCTAGGGTTTTTGCAACTATTGCAAGAATCCTAATCCATATAGGTATCTCATACCTATCAATTTCGGGTTAATCTCATTAACCAATTTGTGTCGTTTCTTCATATATCTCATATGTTCATTACGAATTCCAGTTTCATGCATCATGAATCAATCTAATTAATCATGGCCGAAAAGCAACCGAACACATAGCATCATGCGATTCAACACTCAATCCCGATTTAGGGTTTCACCAGTAGCTCTGATACCACTGATGGGTTTCGGGAGCCAAACAGCGCAGCGGAATTTAACCGAAACCCTCCAGGATCCAAGTGAAACGGGGTAAACCGGGTGTTCAAAAATTTTCATACCTAATTTTCGGTTGAGATCTCTCACTCAACTGTAGAGTCGAATCACAAAACTTGAACAGTTGACGTGTTCAGGCTCTCTATGGTATCCACACGAGCCTCTCGGGATCACCACGCTTCCACCACGTCCCGGCAGATGCGTTTCTCTTGCGCTCGCAGTGCTAGCTTGCGTCCTCCAAGGAATTGCAAGAGAAGAGTGTGGCTGTCCTTTTTGGAGGCTAGGGCAAGGAGACCTGCGAATTTCTCACTTAAAAGTTGTATTTATAGTGAGACTCAACTTCCAGGCCTAATGGGTTTCAAAGCCCTAATCCAATTAGGATTTAATTTCAGGCTTAATAATGGCTCAACTCTTGGGCCCATTATTAATACGAAATTAAAGTGAAACCATAACCCAAATAATTAGCCCATGCACTCTAATGATCCAAATAGCTCTATGTGTGCGACCCAATAGGCTCTTACCACGTTGGCAATGATCATAAATCACATTTATGATCATAAGCAATGAGCGGTGTCTAGCAACACATCATTGCTACCCAAGTGACAAGATTGTCGGTGAATCGACTAAACCTTTATGATCATCACCGATATATGCCATTGTCCCTTTGTCCAAGATATCAAGACTAAGCACGAGACATGGAATGTGTCACTCTCGTATAGCCCAATCTTTGGTTTCTTGATTACTGAGTAGACCAACTTAAACTAATGACATTGATATCATATATCAACTCATCCGAGCATGGCCATGCATTTTCTAAGTCTCACTCTATCAAGGGGCCCGAAGATATCACTCCCGTTACATAGGAGGGACAAATCCCATCTTGATCATACAAATCCCTCCGCATGATATGTGACATACCCAATGACCTCCTTCAAGTTCACTCAGTTACGAGCAACAAAGGAAAGTATCAAAGTATGTGACTCACATGTAGGGAACCTTGATGATCTTAGGTCGAAGGACTACATATACCATGATCACTATGAGAATCACTTATGACACTCATATAACGATCCATGTAGTGTTCTCATGGTGGGTCGGTCCAGTACACAAGTTCTCCAACTTGTACCCATATGTAGACTACATATCTCATATTAGTCTCCACATATGCTAGTCGTTATGTATTATTGCAACCCGCTCCACAATAATACTAGACCAGGGACGTTTAAGAATATCATTATTCTAGGGTTACGATTATGTTTGTTAAGTTACGCAGAAACAAAACAACAAACATAATTGTTGGATTAATGCCTTAATAAAATATCATGACTCAATGTGCAAAAATACAATCATCTCATGATTGGCTTTTGAGCACAACACTAACAATAAGTTCTATTATTCAAAATAACACTACTTTAAAATACAAGGATCTTGGTTGTCTAACGATTTCATGTTTCATTGGAGAACATAAAATTGAGCAAGCATTACTTGATCTTAGGGCTAGTGTAAACTTACTTTCATATTCAGTTTACTAAAAACTAAATTTTGGTGAACCAACCTAGGTAACTCTTTTGCTTACTGACAGATCAGTGAAAGTGCCTAGAGGAGTCATTGAAGATGTGTTGATAAATCATATATCCTGTGGATTTTGTTATTTTGGATACACCGTCAATGGAAATTAAAAATTCAATACCTGTTATTTTGAGACATCCATTTTTAGCAACATCTAATGCTTTGATTAATTGCAGGAATGGATTGATAAAGCTAACATTTGAGAATATGAAATTGAAGTTAAATATTTTCAACTTGCTTAAGCAACCGCCTGAAAAAGAAGATGAAATGGAGTTAAATATTTTGAAGAATTTTTGTACTGTTAAAAAAATATTGAATATGAAAAAGAAAGCTTTCTTGGCCGAGCAAGTAAGTTCTATTATTCAAAATAACACTACTTTGAAATACAAGGATCCTGGTTGTCCAACGATTTCATGTTTCATTGGAGAACATAAAATTGAGCAAGCATTACTTGATCTTAGGGCTAGTGTAAACTTACTTTCATATTCAGTTTACTAAAAACTAAATTTTTGTGAGTTAAAACCAACCTAGGTAACTCTTTTGCTTGCTGACAGATCAGTGAAAGTGCCTAGAGGAGTCATTGAAGATGTGTTGATAAATTCATATATCCTGTGGATTTTGTTGTTTTGGACACACCGTCAATGAAAATTAAAAATTCAATATCTGTTATTTTGAGACATCCATTTTTAGCAACATCTAATGCTTTGATTAATTGTAGGAATGGATTGATAAAGCTAACATTTGAGAATATGAAATTGGAGTTAAATATTTTCAACTTGCTTAAGCAATCTCCTGAAAAAGAAGATGAAATTGAGAATGTTTGCCTCATTGACACTATTGGGAAAAACCACATCGAAGAAGGGAGTATCTCTGATCCTCTAAAAAATTATCTGGTTAATTCATTTGAATCAATTATACAAATGGATCAGGATACATCTAACATATGTTCATTGCTTGATTCTTTACAGGTGAAAGGAAACACATGTTGGAAGCCGAAAATTGAAGAGCAAAATAAAATTCACACAATTGAGTTGAAGCTTTTACCCAAAGAATTGAAATACCTAATGTCAAAAAAAGATGCTAAATCAAGGCTGATATACTGGGTCATATTACTCCAAGAGTTCAATATTATAATCAAGGATAAGAAGGGCATCAAAAATGTTGTCGCTAACTATTTGTCAAGACTGACAACAGATTCAACAATTGAGGCTGCACCCATAAATTATTGTTTTCCTGACAAATTTCTATTTTCTGTCACTACAGTACCTTGGTTTGCTAATATTATCAACTTTTTTGTGACAAGACAGATACCAGCTCAATGGAGTATCCAAGATAAGAAGAAATTTCTACATGAGGTGACAAATTTTTATTGGGATGACTCTTATCTTTTCAAATACTGTCCTGACCAGATATTTACGAGATGCATACCTGAGGATAAGGTAAAAAGTGTCATTGAATTTTCTCATTTTGAAACGTACGGAGGTCATTTTTTCTCAAAGAAAACAACTGTAAAGATTTTGCAGTTTGGATTTCACTGGCCCTTTTTGTTTAAAAACGCACATGCATTCTGCAAAGCCTTTGAAAATTGTCAAAAAGTAGGATCCATTTATTCCCGGTTAAGTGGCCGATACGGTACTCTGTGGCTCTCAAGTTGGTTATCTCAGTTTCCCATAATAACTAATTTCTTTCTCTCCTCTCTCAACTTTTTCTCACCAATGGATTATGTTCTTTCTGCTTTGCGAAAATACTTTCCTTCTTTCCCAGTGAATGTTCTTAAAAGGATTTACCAAGCTAGATGTAAACGATTAAGAGTTTTAATGCACAAAGGCATTCCTGAAGATGTGCGTTGGTTAATTGAAGCTAAGGTCCGTTTGGCTGGTGAAATCCCAGACGCATTTATGTCTCATATGCCTGGCTTAGGCAAAAGCTCTTATGTCAAAAAGCGAAGAGCGAAAAGGTTATGAGTCTGTCACAAATGTGGTCGATGGACTTGTGATACTAGATGTCGTTCTTTAGGAATGATGTCTGATAATCGAAAAGATAAAATACAATTCATTAAGAATGGCTTGAGTAAGGATTCTTTGGATAATATCCGATTGACTTTTGAGACGCATTCTTGTGGATTAGTGCAACATGAACTTCTTAGTTTATGGAGTATTTTTCATAAAGAACGAGAGCGTTATAGTCATAGGAATTTGACTTTAAAAGACCCTATTTGCCAGTTTGTAAGAAAACTGGATGGGAAGTAAATCCCCATATATGACATCAAAAATTTTGTTTTGCGACCAAATTAGAAAAGTAGCATTTCCTGAAATTAAACTTGTTACAGTGAAATGAATCAAAGAAAAGAAATTTTAGCATTAGAGGAAGCGCGAGAGAATCCCATCTGTGACCTCATCATCTGTTGGCGCAGCGAGTCCCTGTGGTTACAGTGGCCGGTGGAAATGGTCATCTCTTGTAATGCCTTGCCGTGCTTCAGCAGAAACTTGGCCAGACTCACCTCGTTCTCGCACTCAAGAAATCCATCTATCTTCACCACGTTGAGGTGGCTCAGGAAGGACTTCAAACTGTGAGCCTCGGCTTCCCAGAATTGCTCCTCCACCGCTGCCATCTCCCACAAGTCCTTGTTCCATTTCTGCTCAAAAGCAAATAACATGCATGACCTTTTTTTCTTTTACCAATTTTCATAAAATGCTACTATTGCTTAACAAACAACTGGCATATATATGGATGCAGCCTTGTACGTACCCTTTTTTCAATTTTGTAGTCATTGATAATCTTGAGAACTAAAGTGTGAAGCCTGGGACAGCTCTTAAAGAGGCAAGCCAGGCCAAAAAGATTGTTACCTTAATGACCCTTATAGGTGGCAGCATCGAATTGGAGATGGGGGGTTGGGTCAGTAGTAGAGGAGTTAAAGTTGAAGGTAGTTAAAGCATAAGAAGAGCTTGCATCAGGGAGGATGAACATGTGTCATTTCTATGGGTGAAAACTAGAGCTTCCTAGCATATACTATGCTCCCAGCTATGTTTTTCCTCTTCTTGAAGTGTTCTTTGCACAACCTATATCTGCAGAAAGGATAATAAAGATTAGTACACCTCAGGAAGGAAGAAAAATGGGCATATTAAATATTTATAGACCTCTTTGTGCTTTGACCGCTATCTTAAAGGCCTCGTTTAGCTGGCTCTTTGTCCTCAATTCATAGTTAGAGGGATTTAGCATCCACTTGTAGCTTAGATGGGCATAACTTATGCCCACGTATTGAATGGTTGGTTTTTTTATCCTCTAATAAGGCAAAGCAAAGAGATCCTCATAGTTCTCATTGTCTACAATGGATTTTAGCCACATAAACAGCCCCCTTGTATGTTTTCTTTCCCTCCAAGCCCTCAAACAATGGGGGTTATTTGTTGATGTCTTATTGAAAAAGCTCAATCCACTGGTAAGGGAATTGCCACTAGAGGTCATTGAGGGCGAAGAAAAATTGATCCTTGCTTGAACCTTACAAATCCTTATAGATGGTGAATGCAAAAGATGTGTTTTCCCCACTCGACACTAGAGCTACATGAAAAAAGGCTGACCCCTTAGATTGAGTAAGGTTGTAGATCTGGAGGAAAGCATTAAGTATGGTTTGACATCTACTAGATAACAAGAGATGATAAAGAGATTAATGTGTATGAAAAAGTTAGGGGCCAGATAAATAGTGGGAATATGGAAAAACTCATAGAACTAGTTGACAATTGGTGAATAAGAAAATGGGTGCACCTTGAAGCTAGGTAAGAAAGATAGCAATGACATCCTTTTTGACGTCGATGGCTTTAGTGTCCTTTTTTCTAATGGCAATCTCGACATCTGTTAGCCAGAAGCTAGAACCACCTCTAGCGAGCAACCTTCATCACCTTCTAGGTTAGCATAATCTTAACATTGCACAACTCCCCCAGGTTAAAGGAGATCAGTACCTTTACCTTCTCCCCTCCAACAAAGGATTCCATGGTGGTGGGAGACTGAGCAAGGGTTAATTCCTTTCCTAATGCAAGCTTATAAAGTGCCATCTAAGGCAAAAAAAAAAAAAAAAGAAAAAAAGGTTTTGAGATGATGTCTAGGATGGCGGTTGGCTATCATGGAGAAAACAAGGAAAAAAGTAAAAGAAAATAAAAAGTGGATGAAAGAGAATAGAAGTTACCTTTGATTGGCAATGATGAGTACAAGATTGCTTGAGGCACAAGTGCTGGAACAGTCACCAAGAAAGAATGATAAAGCAAGAGAAGGCAAGAAATTTGGTTAAGAGTTTGATTAGCAGAGAGAATGCTAAGAGAATGATTGTGGAAAAAGCAGCCCTTATAATCCTAAAAGGTTTTTTCATCTCTCATCTCAAAAATTGCTGCCGTCATTACCTTTTGAAGTAGGCCAACAGCAAGGTTCCATGTGGCTCTTGACTATTGCAAAAGTCATATGTCTATCAGATGCACCTGATGTTCATTTAATAGGCTTAAGTTCAACTCCTACTGTTGTGAAACGGCACATGTCCAATAGATGCCACTTTGCCTATCCATTGTCCAACAAGTGTCAGTCCATGTCCTTTTTTCAAAAGAGATGTCGTTCTACCTCTCCAATAGGTGCCGCCTTGGTCCCACTTTCAAATAGGAATCATTTCAAACAGGCATCATTAAAAATGTAGGACCAATATCCCACATTTGTTTAGGAAGGAACATGTTGAAATTGTACTAAGCCTATAGCCTAGTACCAAGGCCTGGATTGTCTAGTAGAGCCCGACTCATTATACATTTAGCACAATAGGTCGATGCCCAACCCAAAAAGGAATAAGACTTCTACATTAAAAGGGAACCCCACATCAAATAGAATTCCTAACATGAATAGATTACATCGAGCTCCATAAAAAGGGACCTGCACTGCACCTCCAAGGTATGTTCTGCAACCCTACACCTCATAGCTATTTCACCATTTTCGGTTGACAGTCGGAGGCCCTAAAGGTGTCTTTGCATACAAGTTCCTGATTCAATTTGCCCAATAGCTTGGAGGCTGATCCGCCCAATTTGGTTATAAATAAAAAAATAAAGATAAAGTTAAAAGATGAACTGATTTATTCCAACGAGTAAAAGCAATATTTGCTTCTCTTCTCCAACCTTGAAAATACAGAAAATGAAAAATAGGAACAAAAGCAAATATTTGCTCGGTCGTTGAACAAATCTACTTGTGTAGCCAAGCTAGCGTCTCCATCATTTGTCACTTCTCGAACCTCAAAATCTTGGGTCACCGGAAACATAAAAAGAAAAAAGAAAATAAGAAAACAAGAAAACGGACGGCAGCAGTGGTTGGGGTGCAATCGACGACGGGTGGAGCGACGGTAATGGCTAGGGGCAGACGCTGAACTACTCTGGGGGAACAATGATGAGTACAGAGCTGAAGGATTGAGAGATGATGTTATAGGAACAATGCTCAAATCTTGTAGGAGAAGAAAATGACACGCTGAGGATTAGATAATTCTAGTAAGTGTAAAAGAGTAATCTTACCTGTCCAACACACTTAAAAGTAACATGCTTGTTCGTCATACCTTTCACAGTGTGATTGTCATCCTATTTAAGATTACAGATCATATGAGTTCTCGAGCAACAAGCTCTATTACAAACAATATGTTATTGTTACCTTTAGATCAGCACCAATTGACATATCTGAGACAGACATAGTAAGTGCTGGTGCTACTACTAGAAAGCCAAATCTCATACTTGTTCATTTATTGAGCAAATAATCGGTATCATTTTGGGACCCATTCCCATGTAGAACGTGATGGAAGTCGACTGCATTTGGAAATAAAAGGAAACAAGTTGGAATGAGCGTCCAAAAATACTCATACATCTGGCCCAGGCTGCATGATACGCCGCTCCACTTGCAGCCACCACAAAAGAACCAAAGAGAGCGACTTCCAGACTTTGTTGTCCATCCCAACCATCCACCATCAGTATTAAGCAACTTTCCTCTTCGAATTTGCGTTTTTGCACCCCTAATTTGAGATTAGGATCCTCTGCAATTAACAGTAACACCGATACCCAATTTATTTTAATTTAAGTTAATTTAATTTAAAATAATTTACTTTTATTTTTATATTTTTTTACGTAAAAATAATTTTATTTAAAATTTAATATTATATAGATGTAATAGTCCATTAAATGTAAATATCTTATGGTGTTATTAATTTTTTATTAATTTTTCTTTTTATAAGTATTAAAATATAAAAATTCATACAATTTAAAAAATTCTAAATTTTTTGAATGGATTATTACACCTACATAATATTAAATTTTAAATAAAATTGGTTATGGGTAAAAAGATATACAAATAAAAATAAAAAAATTAAATTTAAATTGACTTAAATTAAAATGAATTAGGTGTGACATTTTACTCTAAGGTAAGCCACCTCCAATTTTTTTTTTTTTTTTTTTTGTAATTTTTTTTATAATCACCTCACTTTGATTTCTGCGTGTGATATATATAATCTGGTTTAATGTTTGAGTGAAATTATAGTTTCTATACTCTTATTTTAAAAATCTATATTTTACCTTCTAAGAAAATTTATAAGGCATAAAAAGATTTTTCAGTCAAATCCGAGTACATGCTCTTTTTGGTGGGAAAAAGTTGCTATTTTCTTAGAGAGAGAAAGTTATGTATTAAATTTAAAAACAAAAAACGGAAAATATATCATTCTTTTTATGCACTCAAAATGAGGAATGTGCTCTTTTTCTACAACTATATCTTCCTTTTTTCCCCCAAATGTTGGGTTATTTGGGTCAAATCTGAAGCTTCAAGGACCTGACATGGATTAGATTTTGCGTGGTACACAAGTGTTCTGAGTCCTAATTAAATTAGGCTCAGAAATCTAAGATTTGTTCGCTTGCACTTGGAGGCAATAATACTCATTTTTTCACGCTACAACAAAATATCGTAGAGCTTTTGATACAATTATTGTTCTTTCGGATGAGCAGGTTCTATTCGTGTTAACTTTTCCTCTTCCTCTTCATCTGGATCACACTACAGAGGAGTTGCTTTGCTCAGATATTTCAAATAAACTTTCATGTGGCCAATTGTAGCATTTTCTGGCTTCATTTACCTTTTTAATGACGGGTATTAATCAAGTAAGTATTTTTTTTTAGTTTATTTAAGTGTTTTAAATTAAGTACCTCAAGTTGTCACATTGTTAAGCAAGGAAGACAAGCTTAGCTAAGTAAGTGAGTTTCTAAGTGTAGTTTGGCACCTAAAGATCAAAAAGGGACAAAATGGTAATTTTGACCCAAGTGAATAACATGACTATAATTTTGATGAAATTAGGGTCATGTAAGAAATTTGGCCTAGTTAAGTCAAAACCATTAGTTCTCCTAGCTATTAAAATTGTCTTTGAAGAAAAAGAGTAAAAAGTTGCACTAAGTGTTTAATCGAGTCATTTATATCTTAAGTGGCTTAAGTGTCCAAGAGGCCAAGTGTAAGAGGCTCTTAGGCATCCTTTAGGACAAAGGAAATATGGTTTTGGGTAAGTGTTTGGTGACCAAAGTAAAACAAATGAAAACTTGAGGGTCAAGGAGCAAGAAAACAAGAAGTATGCCTTAGTGGGAGAGTTAGGATATTTTTGAGTTAGTTGACTTCCTTTACCATTTGCTTTCTTTCCTAAAATTCGTAGCTTCCTCTCCCCACCAAAATTTCTACTCCAAAGCTCCCCAATTCTACAAATTCCCATTGAATTCGAAGGCCCCAAGGTGATTAGAAGAAGCTTCAAGCTCCATTTTGGTGTTCTTGCTTCAATCTAGCTCTTTGATGCTTGTTTTGGACTTGAAACCTTAGGTAAGCTGCTTGGTTTTATTTAGGCTGGTTCTAAGTTGTTCCCATAGCTAGAAAGGGTCTTGATTTGAGGTTCTTGGTGCCATATCACGTTGGTTTTAGGATTGGAACTCAAGAGAGTTTGGTTGAGCTAAAGAGAGCATGTGCTTCGATTCTTGCTTCATGGCTGAGTTTGTGATAAGGCTTCAAGTTAATCTAGCTTAAATAATACATAGAAATATAGTGTTATGTGTGGGAATGAAGTATAAACAAGACCCATGTGAATCAGACTTGGGATGAGAAAGTTTGAGCAAGTTCGCACGCCGTCGCGCAATGCTGTAAATGCATTGGCGACGGCGACACGAACTGGAGACGTGTCGCCGTTAGACATTAAAATTTCTCGAGCATCAATGCCGCGTCACCGACGGCACCGCCAAGGCATTAGTCACTCAAGCTCAGGGTATCCTAAAAATGTCTCAAACTCTCGGTTATCATCCCTAGGCTAATTTAAAACGTTCCGTAGCCTTAATTGGGTCTTAGACTGATTCCTAAGTTAAAAATTATGCATTAGCTTCATTTACCCTTGAAAAAAAAATTAGGGAAGTAACTTTTTAACTAAGAAACTATAAATCTCTAGGACCTCATGGTATCCTTCTAATAGTCTTCAAAAAGCATTGGAGCTTTATGGGACATTCCATTATATACGTTGCTCTATCTTTTCCTAATGAGTTCTCCTCAAGCGGCTTAACCATTCGTATAATACTCTTATTCTCAAAAAGGTTCAGCCAGAATCAGTTGAGGATTTCAGCCTGTGAACCTTTGCAACACCTCGTATAAGATTATTTCAAGGGCTTTGGTGAGTTGCTTGAAACCCACTATATCTTCCATTGATAAGTCACTCAAACTCAATTCATGATAATATAGGTATTGCTTATGAATTGTTTAAAGCCATTAAATCTACTTCCAAGAGTAGCAATTCTAGGCTTTCAAGGCTACTTTGAAATTGGATGCCTGAAACATATATGATAACCTTGAATGGTTATTCATTGAGAAGACTTTTTTCCACTTTTAGGTTCCCTGTGAAATGGATTTGTGTTATTATACGGTATGCCACCAGCGTCACTTTCTCCATCCTTGTGAATAAAAGCACATTGGATTGGTTTACACCCTATAAGAGCCTTCGGCAAGAAGATCCTTTTTCACCATCCTTATTTATTCTATGTGTGAAAGCTTTCAATTCATATCTTCTAAAGCTTTAAAGGAATAAGTAACTTATCAGTCTTCAAGGCAATATTAGAGACCCTTATATTAATCATCTTTTGTTTGCAGATAATTGTCTCCTATTCTTCAGGCCTTCATTGGAACTAGTGAATGTTCTCTATGATGCCTTGAACTTGTTATGCTCAACTTCAAGCCAACAAGTAAACTTCTCATTGTTAGATTAGGTGTTCATCTATCCATTATGGCATCATTTCTCACCTTTTCTCAGCTTGTCTCATTGTTCAAACATGATCTCATCATCTTAACAATTGTTGTTTTTCCCATAGACTGCACAAAACTGATGCCTGATGATGGTGAGTGGGTTGCAAGGGACCTTAGAAATGGCTGAACATGCAATGAAAAACAATGTTAGGGGCCCTGGAGTTGTGTGTCTATGAAAACCCCTCTAATACCAAGTCAGTACAAGTTCAAGAAGAGTATAAAAAGTTCCAAGAGGTATCCAAAACTTACAGAAGGATTTTCTCTTATGGCCCCTTATAGGCTTGGAGAGATGTTTGCTAAAGGAAGAGGCTCCCATAAACTTGGAACAAAATCCTATAGTTGAGGGATTTAATTCTTTATTCAAGTCTTCCTTTAATAACCATGTTAATTATGGTGCTTATGGTTGTTGGATCCATGAGCATATTTGTAATGGACCAGATCCATGAGAAAGCCTCTACTAGGCTGCTAAGGTTTTGCATTTGGGACTAATGTGGTATCAAGAAGAATTGAAAAGGTAGTTTGTTTTCTTTTCCGAATGAATTGAAAAGTAGTTTATACTAAAGAAGTAGTGGAGCTTTTTGTGCTTAGTAACTATTGATCCTAAAGATTCTTTTCATTCATTTGATGTAACAAACATTTTGCAAGCTTACCTTGAAACATTATCCTGGAGATTCTAGTGAGCAAGAGATGAAATATCTGCCATATGAGTTGACTGTATCAAATTGATGTGTCATAAAGTTCTGATTTTGGAAAATTTTCAAAACTTTTAGAGTTTTATTGATGGCCAATGCAAAGTGGGAAATCAGAAGAAATCTTTTTATTGATATATTGATTTGACTTGTGCTTACTTTTCTTATTTATACTATATCTACAATGTGAGAATTTTTTGCTATAAATATTGTAAGGATTTGACTTTACAATAAGAGAGATATCAATTTTCTTAAGAACTTTTTATTAATGTATCTTGAGATCGAGTTTGTTGCAAAATTGATACCGAGATAATTATAAACCATTTTGTTCCATACAGGAATAAAGAGCACAATTTAAATAAGTTGTTCTAATGTATTTATTTTGGATTTCTTTATTGTATTAAAATATTCTAAGATCTTTAATAGTAGCCCCTAATAAAAATTTCTAGGTCTACACTGTATGTAATACATTATACATGTTATTATATCAAGGGCAAAAAAAGGACAGAAACTCTTATGATGTATATCCTTAGGGCAAGATGAAGTTGTAACATTTTCTTTCTGTCTAGTTAGCATTGTTTGGGAAGGCCAACTTAACTAGGGATGTCAATGGATATCCAGTGCGGCAAGCATCCAATTGCATCCGATCTGACAAATTAGTTTTTTTTTTTTTTGCAATTAATCGGGTTTGAGTTGTATATGGTTTTTCCTTTTTCATTCGCTGACGAGTTTGGGTAAGATGGTGATTTAGGGTTCGTCTGCCCCTCATTTGATGTGTGTGTATGTGCAACATATTAGTATTAGTTATGAGCTGAAAATAAAAGTATAATGGATAAGTCATATAGAATTAGGAACAAGTGATGGTTGGTTTAATAGATATGTTACAATAGATGTTTCTAACAAAAACAAATGTATGGCTAAATATGACATGGTTTAACAAAATTGTGGCTATGAAAGTGTGTTAGGTACGTAGGTGAGGTTTACTTGACCCAATCCGTAAAAGAGCGAATAGGATATGAATGTAAAAATTATTCACCTGATGAAAAATAGGTAAGATACGGACAGAATGTCCAACATAGTGAGTAGGATATGGAAATACCCTTATCAAACCCAAATTTGATCCATTGACATTCTTAAACTTAATTGTATGAAAGCAAAAATGCTACTAGTTTTTTCTTGTTACTTTTCATCCAAACCAAAAGTCTGGCATCTGAAGCCTGTTGTGTGATACTTAATGATTTAAAATATCAAAAGGCATCCCCCTACCTTTAACACAATTGCTAAGGTGTTAAGTGGATGTGGGGAGATTAGAGTTCGAATTCTAACCTCTTTACCTCCTAAATCACGTCATAACAAAAAGGGTTTAATTATATCTGTGACCCCAATCTTTTATTGTTGTACTATTCTGAACCCTAACCTCAATTCTTTTACATAAAAAGTCCTCAATCCTGTGTAAGTATTCCATTTTAAACCTTCTATTAATTTAAGCCGTTAAGTTAGATGGAAAAAAAAAATAAAAAACTAATTTTAACCCTTGAAAACTTTCTCTTTACCTTAAAAACTTGAAACTTTTCCATTTGACAATTAAAACACTATCTCCACAACCTACCACGCTAACGTCTCTCTCAGGCCACCATCCTACGCAGCTCATTGCCTCGGTCCTCTTCTAACTTGCTCTCTTCACCCTCACATTCACTCTCACCCTATTAATCCCCACCTCAGCAAAACGTTGAGGTACGACAAACGAATATGAAAACAACAACCAATGTACAAGTTTATTTCATATACCAAGGAGTTCAAAGAAAAAAAAATTGTCATCGGAAACAACTGCAACGGTACTCTGGAATGGCAAACAATTCCATATTACACATATGCGTCATGAATCTTGAGTTTTAAATTTGATATAAAGTTGAAAATTTTCATTCAAGCACTGCAGTGGATTCCGCAAATGTCATCAAGTAAGAACAAAAATACACATACCCAAAATGGTTCGCATGCGAATCATTATACCTGGAGTCATTCTTCTCTAGAAATTGGAAAAGATTCCTATTTGGCATCAACTTTATCTCTTCGTGGCCTAGTACGGTTCCAGCCTAACTTCAACTAACCACCATCAGCCTCAATTTCCCTTCACACAATCTCTGTCTCTCTCTAACCACACGCCATAGCTATATCGCCAGCAGCAGGCTATATCCATTTCAATCTAGCCAACCGCAGTAGCCTTGCCTATTGCTAGCCTGCCGACCCATCTCTCTCTCTCTCTCTCTCTCGGAAATTTCAAAGCACGGGCGATTTCAAGGCTCGGGAGTGCAGGGCTTGTGGTTTAGAGCGATTGGAACGAGAGAAATGCTAGAATAAGTTGGAGTTCGCGGTGGCGGAGTAGTGAAAGAGCGTCACCGTGACGAAAGAGAGAAGGGAGTCAGGACGGAAGTTAAGGAGGGGTGTGTCGAGGTTGGGTTTAAGAGGGTGAGAATAAAGCGAGCTGAAGAGAGCAAAGAAGTAGAGGAATTAGTAGAGGCGGCGGACTGTGAAGATGGCGGCAGACGATGACTAGAGAGGGATAAAAATGTGTCAGATTATAAAGATTGTGGTCAAATTGTTAAATAAAAAAGTTTCAAAGTTTTGAAGATAAAGGAGAAGTTTTTAGGATTTAAGACTAGTTTTTCACTTTTTTTTATTTAACTTAATGACTCAAGCCAATGCAATATCCAAAATAAAATACTTAAATAAAATTAAAAATTTTCTATGTAAAAAAAAATCTAAAATGGTATAATAATAAAAAGCTAGGGGTTGCACCCTAACAAAACTAATTCGGTTATTATTCTGAATAATAAAAAAAATACAAAAAGCAATTAAGCAGATCATAATTCTTGAATCCTACTTATAGGGGGCCACAAATTGCATCATCATCCATAAAAACAAAAAAAGTTGGATTACCGATGCACCGAAGTCGTACACTTTTGCGTCAGTGGAATCTCGAATTAACTACTGATTGGTGTCTTATATAGTAGCACTAATTGTTTGTTTTGATCTACAATTAGTAGTATCTTGAATTAAATGCTGATTGGTTTCTTGTATTCAGGATAATTAACTAGTTTGGGTTAAATAATCTTACTCTCCCAAACAATACACTTTAATTTGAAATTTTAATGCCTCATTAAACAAGTGTTAGTTGGTAATAGTGGTGAGCATTGGGCCGATCAGGCCTAGGACCGGCCTAGTTCGACCAAGTTTAGACCTGGTTAAGTTAAGTTTAGGTATGGCACGCCTCATTTATACTGGGCCTAGGTTGGGCCAATTTTTTAAATTTTTTTTAGAATTTTTTATAAATTATGAATTTAGAAAAGAAAATGCCACTATCAGTACAATTTTTATTAATAAAAAGCCAAACACTTACAAACAACTTGAAATGGGTCTTATATGAGAAAATGATGAAACATTTCAAAAAAAAGAGCTGAAAATTAAATCTATGATTTATGCTGCACAATACAATTAGAACAAATACATACTCAAAACTGAAAAAATAAAAACCTAAGATATGGAAACCTTGTCATCATCTTACACCTTATCATCCAAACTTTTTTGGACTTATTTTCTTAAGGCAACAAGACCCCTGTATGGTTGTAAACATAGACCTTCACTGCTTCTAGAGTCAACCTCGTTCATTTATTTGAAGTAACTCATTTGGCAGTACTAAAAGTAGACTTGGATGTGACGGTCGAAACCAGAACCGCTAGAACCTCATTGACAATGATAGACAGAATAGGAAATTTGTTATTCTTAGCTTTCCACCACTCCAAACTGTCATCCTCACTTGTCTTAAATGAGGTATTGAGGTAATCATTTATTTCGGGCAGACTAGAGGATATCGATTAAGGACACTTGAGTAGTTGTTTTGAATGGTGTTGATGATGAGGAGAATGTAGTGCCACCAATGGAAAAGTTGTGGTTCTTACCTTGTTTTTGTGGTGGGATGAATGCTCCTTGTTTAGTTCTTGCAAGTGCATATCAATTTCAGCAGTCATAGCTAAACCACTTATATGCTCCATTTTTAAAAAACAATAGCATCCATCAAGTAAAGACAACACACTTGAAATTTTCACAGTCAGATCAAGTGAAAATGCAAGTAAAAAGATGGGGGATGTCAAAAAAATATGAAGCCTACTTGTCCTTCATTGCTTTAATAGTGATTTTAAAAACGTATCTGTCTTGTACTATTTCAACACATAAACGATGTTTACCAAATACATCAAAAATTTATGGATAATGGGATAGTAAACACCGGAAAAAAAAGTAGTTCCCTTATAAAAAGCACCATAATAATTGACAAAATGTGTAACATTATCCCACATTTCAGCCGTTAGAAGTTCCGAGTTTGCTTTCAAGTTCAAAAACACATTCAATAGAGGTGCATGTATATATGCATCCATCAACATCTCATATGTGAAGTTTGAAGGGATAATCAAGTTTAAAACATTCCCACAAAAATTGTTGGTTATTTTGAAGACCATATTATTTGAATTCACTATAAATTTTGTGCCTAGACTTCAAATATAACTATATGTTTCAAATTGGAAGGATTTTCGTTAGCAAAACCTCAAGCCCTTTTTCTACATACAAGTTCAAAATATGAGACATGCATCTAACGTGGAAAAAAACATTGGTCCGAGGGGTTTTAATTCATTACAAAGTTCTCAGGCCACCCAATCATTATTAGAGGCATTGTTAAAACAAATACAAAATTTTTTTTCAATACAATAAAATTCACGCAATATATCTTAAATTTATTGATAGATATTGTATCTAATATGGTCAGATTTCATGCATTTAAATATAATAATACATTTTTGAATTATCCAATCTACATCTATTCAATGTGCAATAACACAAAAATAGTCCTCCACTATAGGAGATGTTCATATATCACTACTGAAAGCAATGTAATGATCAAGTGAGAGAAAACATGCTTGCATATTAGACTTTCCAGCTTTATACATTTTAGATGTTTCTTTTCTAGCAGTTGTCTTATATATCTTTCTAAATGTCGGGCTTAATTTAGATCTAATCTAATTTTCTAAATGCACATTTTCAACTCGTCGAAATGGTTTTTCAGTGAGAATCATCCAATTAACCATAACTTTCCTATATTCTTGCTTAGGGATGAAAATGGACTGGGTTGAGCTTAAGCCTACTAAGCTCGAGCTCAGCTCATTCACTATTTGGTACTACTCGAGATTGAGCTCAAATTGCTCGAGTCTAATTTTTTAGGCTCTTGCTTTGCTCAAATGACACATAAATCTTTAATACCCTAACTACAACTTAGATAAAAAATGGGGACTAAATCTATAATTTTTCATACATTGATAACTAAAAAAGAGAAAATAGAGAACTTATCCCAAACTTTCTAGTTGTTTGCTGTTCTACGCTGATTTTGTGAACTTCACAAATGAGACATCATCTCCCTCAATTCGACAGTGGAGTTATCGTAGTCTATCCTCAAGTTGTCAATCTGGGTCTTTGGCATTTGCTTAGAGCATCAATAGGGACGACATCGATCTTGGGTGGGATTATTGTTGGTAGTGGTGCGAGCTATTGTCACAAGATCTTGGGTGGGCTATTGTCAGTGGTGATTGTCATCACCAATCATTGTCGAGATCTAGTAGGATTGGCCAATAGCAGATTAAGTGGGTGCAATCGGGCGTCAGTGAAGATTCAAGAGCATAGCTAGATAAATCGCATAATTGACAAAAGTGCGATGTGTGGAAATCCAGTGAGACGATCTCATCGAGTGGAGCTATTGTCGGCGGGGCGGCAGCATTATTTTTTTGCTCTCATTGTCAATCATGCTCTTGGTGGTGGATGACGGTATGGGTGCTCTTGGTGTTGGTTGTCGGTGTTGGTGGGAATGGGATTGAATTGAGTAGGGCTTGGGAGACTAAGGGAATAAGGGAAGGGTTTAGGGCTTAATGGAAAAAAAATAAATAAAAGGGGCCTGTAAGGCCCATGAGCATAAAAATGTTCGAGCCCATTTTTTGGCTCGAGCTAGAATAGGTCTGACCTAAAATGCCTCAACTTGAGCTTTCGAGCTACCTGAAAAAAGCCCGACCCCTTTTCACCCTTATTCTTGTTGATTAAATCTAAAGATACCTGAATTGCATAGTCAAACTCCTGAGTTGTGTTTGTCCACCTAAACTACCTTAGCTATGTGGATAGTAAATCGGATGGTTGCTCCTTATATGTCATTAGCATCTCAATCCTGGAGTTCACCTTGTGGGCCAATTTCTTCCAACAATGCTTACACTTGGTGAACCTGTTGTCGTTCTCCCAAACCATCATAAAATGCTCCAACACAAAGGATTTAAGGTAAGATTTATCTTTAACATCCTTCGGGACTTGGCTTTGAGGTGTTAATTGTGACCCATCACCTTCTTGCGGATCAACGGTTGGAGCCTTAATCTCATGGACTTCAGCATCGTTGTTGGATTGTTGCTTCTTGAACTCCAAATCAATATTGGTCATATCAATGTTAGGGAGCTCGTCAACTTCTTAAATGTGAAACTCCTTTCTTGCCGAACTCTTGTGACTAAAAAATGACCGTAAGCTAGTGTGGGAGGAAGAGCTCTTTGCAGTGGCAAAGCTAGTACTCTTCCTGAATATCATTAACTTGAAGCAAATTGATGGAGAGATTAAGGAGAGATTAATAGGATACTACAAAAATTAGTGGAGAGGTTGAAGGGAATTGTAGAGAAAGTAGTAAAAGTAGAGATAAAAATTTATCAATTGATGTGAGGAAGTGAGGAAATAAAGCTCTCTATTTATAAAAGTAACAAAAAATTTGTTGGACAAAAATACCCAAAAAAACTAGCCACTTATAAAAGTTGGATAAGGGCAAAAAAAAAAAAGGTTTTTGGTTAAAAAAACTGTTAATCACAACCAGAGGTCCTTGTTTTGTCAATTTTTTCCTTTTTTGAACCAATTGATTTGTTGAAGAGGAAGTGAAACGGTAGGCCGTTGATAGCCTGGACTGAACTAGCATAAACCGGATGAGCTAGTCTAAGCTGTGCCTAGGCCCTGGCTTCACCCAGTCCTAGGCCGGTCTCCATTTCCTCTTCTTCAAGCCCATACATGGCCCACTTATTTCTTAGCCTTCCCCATGCCAAGCTGTGTTGTGCTTGGGCTGGATTTGACCACGGCCAGTTTTGAGTTGGGCCAAGTCAGCCCGCCCTATTGTTCATATCTAGTTAGTAATAAAAGGAAGCAATCAAGGCCTTAATCTAGTGAGTAAGATTTGTGGTTATTACCAAGCGGTCGAAAGTTTATTTTCTCACTTCTTTGTTGGTCTTCCTCCTATGTACCAAAAAGTTAGTAGTGTAACAAAGACTAATTTACCATTAAATTAAAAATAAATAATAACTAAAATGATTCAATAGCTGTTTATGAAAAGCTTAAATCAATAACTAGTATATAATTACTAGGAACCTTGAATTATTATTCTTAATTATTATATTTTCTTCTGCATGAGGCATATTGTTCTTTTTTTAGTGTTGATTGATGTTTAACAAGGGAATGTTAAAAAATTAGGAAGGAAAGTGCATGTTCGAAACTATTGAATGCATGTAATTTCAGCCAATAAATAGTACAAGGTTTATTTGTCAAGTACATTGCAACGACTCAACAAGTGACAACATTTAATGCAAAAATAGAAAAATAATTATTAAATAATGAAGTTTAGGGATTTAGAGATGAAATATTAGAGTTCTAGAAATAGATGTGGGTTTAACCATTAATTAATGAAAAAGAATTTTCCTTGAAAATAGAAAAACTGATATTTGGAGTTGACATAAAATCAAGGTCTAATCTCTATAAAATAAAGTTCATGATTAACAAAGTGGAAAATAACATTTTAGCAATTAAAAATGATGTTTAGCCATTGACACAAAAAGTAATAAAATGGTACGAATTGTGGATTTAAACCAAAAGTCCAAGCAACGTATGATGACAATCAATACTATGGCCAGAATCAGATAAACTATAACCATCAAAATTTCCCCTAAAAAAAAAAGGAAATAGCCTTCCCACAAAAAAAAAATGTTTAAGTGTTGGCACAAAAGTCAAAGTTAAGTTTCAGGATTACTAAAGAAAATGAAAATAATTAGGTAGTAAGGTTTAATATTGATTTAATAGATGTAAAGAGAGAAAAAAAAAAGGTAGGATTTAGGGACTGAAAATGGAAAATATTGATTGCTCAGGGACTGAAATGGATTTAAGCAAAAAAATGAGAAATAGGCAAATCGCAGGAAACTCCAAACTTACAAATCTGTCAACCCACTAGTGCCCCGTACTGTCTCTTAAGGCCTAATTATTAGATGAAACAATTTAGGGACTAAGATGCAAGAAAGGAAATTTGAATGGGCTAGAAGAGCAGTAAGACTATTGCTAGGAAAAAGTTAAAAAACCATTGTTGATGAATAGTGTTCTTGTTCGCCAATTAATATATAGTTATAATTACCCTAACATTTATAGATATAATTACACAAGCATTTTAACAATGAATAATGCTATACACATAGGGCCTAGAGGCTTCTACAATTGTATTGCTACACTAATCTCTTAGGTTGTGATTGAAGTTGAATTTTATGAATGATTTACTTAACTTTGAACCGGTCAATAATTTTCCATCATATAAACTTGTTGAGTTTACTTTTATAAATTTTTTCTAGATTTAGTACTTCTATAAATTTGTAGAGTTCACTTTTATAAATCTTTTCAAGTTCAGCCAGTCAATCTATTGTTGTGTGCCACTTGATCGCCGTCATGACTAAGGTTTTTTTCATGTTTGCTTCTTTTTCTAGTGATGATTTTCTTTTTGGAAAGGAACTTGTTTGTGGACATGATGCATGGTGGATGGCTTGGTTGTGGATTATGATTTGCTATTTTTGTCGATGGTGGTTTGGTTAAGTCAAAAGAAGACGACATGAATTTTGTAACGATGGCGAGCAATATCCAAATAATGGATCAAGAGTTTTTTTGTTTTGTTCTTATTTTAAGTTTGTGTTTTTTGCTTCTTTGGCACTCATTCAAGTGTTATGCTTGGATCGTGATACATTAGTCCAACCATATGTTGGTATTAGTTAGTTTGTTGGTATGTTTAGTCAGTTTGCTGGTTTGTTTGTATTTTATTTCTTTTTTGTTTATCTTTTCAGATTTATAGGTATGAATATTGAGATTACCAAATTATTCTGAAAAGTTTGCCTCCTGATATGGTCCAGACACATTGTAAGGGCTACAATTAAGCAAAACTATCTTCCATCCGTCAAGGTATGAATATTGAGATTCATAAGTATAAATATTGAGATTACCAAATTATTCTGGAAAGTTTGCCTCTTGATATGGTCGAGACACATTATAAGGGCTACAATTAAGCAAAACTATCTTCCATACGTCAAGGTTTTATTTCTATTATAGATATTATATGACCTACAGTTAGTGAGATGGATATCATTTTATAATAGAAAAACACTATTTTATCGTGGTGCAGACTATTAGAAACTAATCATTTGAGATGGCGTAATTGTTAACCACCTTTAGGTGTTTTATGTAATTTCAAGCAAATATGTAGCGATTTCCATATAAGTGCCGGCTGAGACACAGATAGAGTTCATAAGTGCTCAATTTATTTATTACTATTATTTCTCTTTTGTGTATAATTTGTGGATGAAAATGACAAATTGAAAATGAAGGTTATCTGTCGCCTTTCATTTAATTTTCGCATCGGGAAATTTGTGGCGTTCATGAACATGGAACTGATTTGGTCCCCATTTGAAGTCGTCAACATAGGAGCAGCTAGCTATAGCCTAGCTTTTTGGTGAAACGGAACCCGCCAAAATTATGATAATTATAAAATCGGGTTATCTTATTATCGAGGCAATTCTCAGTTTAATTTTCTAGCAAAAAATATAATAAATAAATCTTCCTCTAAAAGAAAAATAATAGTACCCTATCCATCACATTTATTTTGAGCCGTCTACCTAATTACAGAAATTAAGATGTATATAATTTATGTTATTTTTTATTTTTTTTATTTTTGCCTTGAAGCTAGATTTCTTTTTTACAAAAAGAAAGTTCTTTCTTGACTTTTTTTGGGTAAGGAGAATTTAAAAGAGATCAGAAATATAAATTAAATGTTAATTTTTTTAAAATAAAAATAATTTAACATTTTTAATATAGGTTGATTTCTTTAGGGACAGAGGAGTATAAATGAGGCAATAATAAAGGAACAAGACATTGCAACTCAATGGCTCACCATGTATGATTTTAGTCCATGGAAGACTGGAAAGTTTGGAAACAGAAGGCGTCTTATGCTCTATGTAAACATTATTGGGATAAAATTGAATAAAAGAAAAAAATTGATTGTATTTAGATAAAATGATTTGGTTGTTTTTGAATTCTATCTCTTAAGACCAAAACAGAGTTTCATTAACTTTATATTAACTCCACCTTCTTTAATTTTTAGTAAATGTAAAGTTTTGAATATTTATTGTATATTTTTTCATTCACAATACGCTTAGTTCTTAGAAAGATGAATGAAATAAAATGAACTAAATAAATTACAATATAATTTAGATAGTTTGAATCAGTTCTAACAAATAATTGAAATTTTATAAAAATAATAATAATAAATTGATCAGATTAGTGTGTTTAGATAAGTTGAAATGAAACCAATTGAATGCTCACATGCCTACAAAGTGTCCATTTGCTTCATTTGTTTAATTCTTTTCTTTCTTTGATTTATTCTTTTTTTTTTTTTCCTTTTTCTTCTTCTTGTTTTTTTTAGCGATTACATTATGCAATCTGAGACCTAATTAAAATTAGGGTAAAATCTATATGTAGTCCCCTAACTTTAAGGATCGTTCCTTTAACTCCAAAAGTGACTATTAAAGTCCCCTAATTTAACTAATGTGTTCTATTTTGGTTCCTATCGTCAGTTCTTCCGTTATTTCGTATGGAAATAAGAAGTGACTAGGTTGAAAGAACAATAAAGCTCAAGCTAAAATTGACATGAAAAGTAATTTTAGGGACCTAAAAGGTTAGTTAACCCAATCTCTGATTTGATCGTTTCTGCCCCTTTCCGATTCGATTACCGCTTCCACCCCTCCCTCTCTCAAACTTAAATCATGCTTGTTGCCTTAACACTATTCTTACTCCCTATATTTTATCTCCCCCTCAGCCTTCTCTAGAATCAAAATCAAGAAAAAACCCATAAGACAGAGGCCGGATTTGTCTAATTTCGGAATGAGCTCGAACCGTTTTCATCACTAGCTCAAGAGTGCCAAAGATCAAGAGGTTGGAGCTAGTGAGGCTGAGGGAGTGGCAGTAATCGACATGGGCGGCGGTGAGGTGGTGATGGACATAATCAGCAAGGAGCAGTTATGAGAAAGAGAAGCACGAGTGTAATTGACATGCGTGGCAGAAAGGTGGTGGTGGGCGAAATTGATGGAAAGAAGGGACAGGCGTGGCGGCAATTAGATAGTTAGAGATGGATAGATGGGGAATTGGGGAGACGGGGAGATGGGGGGATGGAGAGGCGGAGGTCGGCGGCGTAGTATCAACAGAGAAGGTTTGGGGAAGAAGATTATGGGTGAAACCATATCTTAAGACTTTAGAATTATGCATTTGCATTATTTTAGTCTGAATTTTGTTGTTTTTTCAATTTAGTCATTGACTGTCATAAAAGGGACAAACACGTGGCAGTATGGGTGCCACGTAAGCAATTTTCATTCAAAATAACGGTAGAATTGACGGTAGAGACCAGAATATGATATGTGAGTTGAGTTAGGAGATTTTAATAACTACTTTTTGAGTTAAAAGACCATATTAGGACAACTCTTAAAGTTAGGGAACTAAATTTGGATTTTATCCATTAAAATGATGTGCCAATTACAATTTCTCCCCTTGGGTTTGAGTAAGCTTGCAGCTAGCCCCATTTTATTTCATAAATGTATACTATGCCCCTAGATGACTTTTTTTTTTCTGTATAATGCATGACATTAACTTCACAAATTTTAATTTAAAACGTAAAATATCTATGTCCCAGTAAATTTAAGCTACTACTCTTTTTACAGTTAGTAAACAATTTAGTTAGTCAAACTTAAAACAGTTTTTTCCCTTCAATTCAAAGGGTAAAGTGTTTATTTAAACCTCAAGACTGTAACTAGCCCTAATATAACAATGGGATATAGTACATTGCAACTTTAAAATGTATAAGTAACTGAATGAAACAAACAGAAAATTTTTGAGAACTTACACCGACATTAGCCCCCAATCTAGAGGACTCTTGAAAATTAATAATAACCTTTTTTTTTTTTAAACATCTCCTTTAACCCATAAACTTTGACGAGTTGGACACTTGGTCTCATTGCAATGTTAATTAGAGGGTTCATTTGAAATGCCACAACTTAAAATCAATAACGAACATTATAACATGATTTATCTCACTAAGGAATTCCTTAAAGTTTATGAAGCTATTAGAGAACTAATTAAGAGTTGAGTTTATTTTAGAACTTTGAAATGGTCATTTTTTATCAGGACAAAAAAAGAAGAAGAAGAAGAAGAAGAATTTAAACCACAACTGCACTTGTCTTCTTGTGTATTTTTATCTCCTATTCGTTTCACTAAACAATCATTTCTATAAACGCCATTATTGACGATATCTAATTATCAACTTGGCTCCAGGCCGAGAACAACACAAGCACAACAACTTCACCATGTAAGTTTTCTAATGGATAAACTAACCAAAAGTCCTGCAACGATATCGATGTTGCCTTTACATCTGTATACTTTGAAAAGTGGTAAATTTCACAAACATACCCTAAACACATGAAGGGGCTGTTGGGATGGCATTAAGCTAATTAAAGACATCACATTATTCTTGGTCAATCACGGGTCAGTGGGGCTGGTGAGATGGCCTGCCAATGAGGTTATGAAATGAGTTATGGGTTTTGTCGTATTTACACGACTGAGTAACTGGTATTTATACGAGTAAGCAATGGAACAAGAATATAGTTACGTCGAAAATTAGGGACATTTTCATATTCATCTAACAGATTCCTCATAACCCGTAAAAAACACAACATTATGGAGTGTTCGAGTTCCGTTGTTCTCTTCTATGATACTACTCAAAAACAAAAGCATGCGGTGCACCCCTCCAATGATTGTCAACAAACATCTTTGCTTCCTCAAATCGCAATCAAGGGAAGTGTGGTGCACCCCTCCAATGGCTGCTTCTCCAGATTCCCTATCATTTGTCACACTTTACCCAATTGGCTATTATAAAATACTTACATCATGGTGATCTGTGATGTCACCCTTATTATTGTTTAACCTTTAATCTTTTGAGTCCCTTTTTTTTTTAATTATAATTTCAATTTCCTTTCTTTTTCAAATATTCTTTAAATTTTTATAATTTAGAGCCTAAAGGATAATAAAAATCAAGGGGCGGCTTGTTTTTATTTAATTCGATTAATGAGCGTGCATTAATGCTTTTTATCATTGAAATTCAGGAAGTAGTTTGTTTCAGTTTAATGCAATTAATGGGATTTGATTAATAGCGGGTCGGGTTGGATCACAGGTCCGGTTAACTTATTGAATTGACCAAAAGTAAACAAGGCTCAAAACTTGACTTTAAAAAACTTGAGCTTGACTTGGTGATTTGATAGTTCTGAGACTCGATTCAAGGCATATATTAGGATTTTTTTGGTAAGATTATTTTTTATAATTATATTATAATTACATTTTAATATCTTAATATTTTTTATATTAAGTTCATTAAACTTGATAAAGATTCAAGTTGAACATGATTGGGCTCAAAGCTTGGCTCATTGAGCGTTCGAAACTTGGATGTAGCTCGAGTCCGGCCTAAAAGTTTAGTATGCTCACTTCAATAATAAAAAAATTGAATTTAAGTTTGAACAGTTTGATAAATGGATCAAAGACCATTTCTATCTCTAATGACAAGTATAACATTTGTACAAATTTTATTATTATTTTGTTAAATAATATATTAATGAAATTAACTTATTAATTTAAAATCAAGTGATTTTGTAAGAATTTTTTTAGTCTAATATTACACGTAACATTATTTGGTAGGAGAAAATTTTGTGAGAATTTTTTTCTTTGTAGTGTTTAGCATTTTTATCTTACTTTTTTTTTTTCTAATAGAATGTCATACATGTCGTTGACTGTAGTTTAGCATTTTTCTTATGCTATAATCATGGGGCCTGGATGACGCGAGCGGCGAGCCAAACCGCAGCCAAATCCTAAAACATTACTTGGCAAAGCCAAACTCGTAAGTGCCTCTATATTTCCACCTCCTTCTTTCTTGGAATTTCTTATGCATATAATACTTAAAATTACAACGTTGGATTCAAGGCCAATTTCTTGTCATAGGCTGAGATTGCTCACCACAGACATGGACCACCTTGCACAGATTCTGAATTGGTGACCAATCTGAAGATCTCACAAATCTGGGGTGTGTTCTTCTTTTGCTTCTCCTTCTTCCTTCGTCTCATTCTGTTCTTGTGATGGATTTCCGTTGCTGCGTGTGATTCTGATGTGATTGCAGGTGCTATGGTTTCTGGGTTGTTTTTAAAATTTGTTTTTAGAGCTTCTTCCATCCGGTTTTCAATCGCCCTGCTCTCTCTCTCTCTCTTTCTCGCCCTCTCTCTCCCTCCCTCCCTCTTGTGTGGGAGGCTTTCAGTTTGTTATTGGTGAATGGCTGCTTTTCAGAAGCTGAGGTCTGGGATTTTGTTTTTCTCTTCTGGGAGCTACTGCTTTAATCTCCAATGCATATGTACTTGTAATTGCACTTGAATTGGATGCTGAACAGATTGCTTTCTTTTTGTATTTCTCACTTGTCTTAGCTGATTAGAATAGCTCTCAAGTGAAGACTTAGTGTTGGATAAGTTCTTCTGAGGCAGACCATGGGCGCCATGTCTTATCAACTTTTCTTCTTCTCTTTTTTCCCCCTCTGTAACAGTTCATCTCACGTACTGTTTCATTTTCTGAAAGAAGAAAAAAAAAACACCTAAAAAATGAATTTTTCACCAGATGTTTTTTTTAATCTGAACCATTCAAGTTCTAGCTTATCATTTCATTTGAGTTACGGAGAAAATATAAAAACTCATTGTTAGAATTTATGGGTGTCTATGTCTTTACCCCTTCTTCAAAGTTTTGTTTGTTTAAGACTGTTCTGTAAGGCTGATGTTCTATGCACTTGATTCTTTTTCTTTCTAACTTCACACTCAAGGCACTGGCAAATCGTACAACTGAAGCTCCCCAGTTTTTTCAAATTCACAAGCATATTTCCTTCATAATTTATTATCTCCCCGATTATATTACTTAATGTTCCACCTTCATTGAATGAATTTGACTTTGGCACATATGTGTATCTTGCTGCACTGGAGACTGTTTGGAACATTTTTTCTTATTTTGACCACATCTGAAGTTGGTGAACGATGACTGTAGAACATTTGGAGGCCTCAAAGTTATTTATTGTGACGCAGCAAGTCATATGTTTCTTTTCATTAGTGCATATTCTTGGCCAAAGCTGTCTGGCGCAAGTCGAAGGATCAGCTTTCTCATCTCTCTTTGCTGGATAATGTTCTGTGCTTTATGCTCAAACGGCAGAAAGGGCAGAAGAAAGATTGAGACATTCTGCTGAATTTGCATTTAAATGCAATTCAGATGTCTCCATCAAGGAGAAGATGATTCATTCTATCTCTGGTGTAACTAGCTGTTGCATTTTTGCAGCCAATTGCTGTTACTTTCTTTCTCTTTGTTTTCCTCTATTTTTTTGCTTATCTCATATTAATCTTTCTAGTTTCTCTGTTATTTTGGTTATAGAAGATTTTAGATAGTCCAACATATACAACCTATGCTGGCTGATTTTTTATTTTTGAGAAGTGTTCTTTTACATTGTTCTTTTTTTTTCCCCCTAGTTTTGGTCAGCTTTGTGTCAAGGGAAATTTGTTTCTACCCAATGTTGTTAGCCTTTTCTCCTGTTCATGATTGCTTTGGGATGCTTGTAGCTTAAATGTGGTTTCTTTAATTGTTTATAAAAGGCCTTTGCCCTGGTAATGATGGCTTAAATTGGTGATCTAAATACAGGTGCTGAGGGGCCTTTTCTCTGTGCATTTGTCCATCCATGAGGAAGTGAAGAATTGGATTTGGTGGCATTTGCTCCAGTCTTTTGATATTTTCGTTGTTCCTCCTTGTGTCATAGTTTTCACTTTTGTTGCTGGATGAAGATTGGTAGGATGAATCACCAAAGTTATGTAGCTGTGACAAAAAATGAGTGTAATGGACTAAGGGACTCATATCATACTGCCATATCTTCCGTTCCAAGCTTGCTTGGATCAAAAGGACATGGTTCTTTGACTGGGGAATACTCATCTTCTCAACCTTCACCTTTCATTGGAGCCGAGTCCCGTAGCTGTATTGATCATGTGCCGCTATCTTCAGTCAAGAATTCATTGAAATCTGGGCTAAGCAGTCCTGTTTCTTCCAGTTCTCCTGTGAAGAGCACATTTTCACGCTCTACCTTGTTCTGCACCAGTTTGTACTTGTCATCTTCATCAACTTCTGAAACCCGAAAACAGCTTGGAAATTTGCCTTTTCTTCCACCACCTCCAACGTGCAGCCAGTCGGCTTCTGCTGTTGATTTATCTGAATCTCCTGCCGTTTTAAGTGATGATCTATGCACTCCATATGACGAGAATCACTCTGAAGCCTTTGTGAAAGACTTCCTTAGTATACACGTAGACAATCCCGACAGTAGCTTTCATAGCATCCATTGTGGAAGTGATGGTCTGGCACTCACAGATCAGTTGGAGCTACAGTTTTTGTCTGATGAGCTTGACATGGCTATCACTGATAATGGAGAAAATCCCAGGCTTGATGTAAGCATATTCACCTATTCATACTCACATTTTCTGGTAAACCTTATTGTTCGAATTTTATGTTTTTCCGTACTTTGGCTTCCACATAAATGGAAAGCTGGACAAATTTCAGTCAAATTTGGATCATATATGATGAAGTTTGGTGCATCTTTTGCACATGTTCTGTGAAGCGTTTTGATTTAAGTACTGGTGTTCTTCCAGGAAATATATGAAAAGCCTCAACCTTCTCCACAGCCAGCAAGGGAGTTAACTCGAAGTCCAAGCTCTCTCTCTGTGACACTTTCTGTGGATTCTCCTTCAAGTCTTACTTGTCCTGGAACATCTGCAGCACACAAGCCTAGGATGAGATGGACACCTGAGCTTCATGAGTGTTTCGTTGAGGCTGTTGCCAAGCTTGACGGTCCAGAAAGTCAGTAGCTGAAACAATCTTTCCTTCCCTTTTTATTTTGCCAACCTTGATCAGAAATGTCAATTCTAATATATAAGATCAGTCACAAAATAGTGTCCTAGTTGAGCAGATGTTAATAAGTTAATGACGTGAATATGTCTCTTAGCTGATTCGGTATCTCTAAATGTAGAGGCCACTCCGAAGGGTGTTTTGAAGATTATGAATGTTGAGGGTTTGACAATCTACCATGTGAAAAGCCACTTACAGGTATGATGGTTATTCTACATTGAACATCTTGAAAATAACAGCTGTTCCTTATTCGACCTTCATCTTGTACCTTCTGCAGAAATATCGACTTGCCAAATATATGCCAGAGAAGAAAGAAGGTAATGGATACTTTCCTTTATCACTTTTCAACTTCTTTTGCACGAAATGAGTGTTGTTTCAGCCAACATGGGTGTACTGGTTAAGCGGTACAAGTTTAGTTGTTTCAGATTACATGTTTCCTTACATGTAGAAAAGAAGTCTCCTGTCCCTGAAGAAAAGAAAGCAGGTGCAAGTAGCGGTGAAAGTGATAAGAAGAAACAGGGGTAAGTCTTATTCTTGCTCTTTTCCTAGCGTCATTTCCATGTCCTGTTTCTTGAAATCAAACTGCTGAGGTAACCTTTTCTGCCAAATATTTTGCAGGAGCGTTCATTTTGTTGAGGCCCTCCGCATGCAGATGGAAGTTCAAAAGCAATTGCATGAGCAACTAGAGGTACTTTGCTCCCCTCTCTGAAGCCGGCTAATTTTGTTTTGCCTCGTCTGGTCTTCTTGCAAGTCTCAATTGTTGTCTGTCTTGGAGACACATTTTCCCTTTCCCTTGGTCTTTGCTTACTGGTCGTTTAGTCCTTCCAAAATCTACACAATGAAAGGACTTGTACACTTTCATGTGGTTGTAGTCCCTTCAGGAACATTCGATGAAATCGGTACATCTATGCGAGTGTTGGGGCTAGTTCTCAGTGTTTTTTTCCGCTTGCTATGTTAAAAGGTTCAAAGGCAACTTCAACTACGCATAGAGGAACACGCAAGGTACTTGCAGAAGATCTTGGAAGATCAACAGAGGGCTGGTAGTTCCTTGCTGCCTCCTTCGAGCTTGTCATCGCTCACTGGTTCACAGAATGAGTCCGAAATCCAGCCTTCTTCTCCATTAGCATCCCAAGCAGCCGATTCTTCATCATCACCCTTGCCTCAGAAGCATAAAGGTTTGGATACAAATGACTCCAACCACGAACCCACTGCGAAAAGGGCTTGCCTAGAGCACAATTCAAAGCCAGCTCCGGATGAGGCTGTGGTTGAAAATCCAAGTTAACAAGGGCACCAACTGCAACACCAGCTTTTGTACATAGTCGTAGAATTTAGATGTGCTTGAGCTTGTATGCTTGATGTTGTGCCAATTTGGAGTCTAAACATCATTATTTTTGTTTTAATCTTTGTGTTGTTCAATGTTCTTTCAATTGGTGATTGTAATTGAACTAGTGAACTTCCCATTTGAAGTTTATCAATGTCCTCCAACACGCAAAAACCTACAATCCTTTGTGTGCCAATTTGATACCTTAAATTAAGCAAAGATGGGAAAAATGAACCCAACCCGATCAACGTGAATATGAACTCGACCTGGCCAAACTTGAATTGGATATGAAAGTAAAAGGCTAAATATTAGGTATATTTTACTCTCATTTTTTGTACTATGTATATCTCAAGTAACCTAATAATTATAAGATTGTCACTGTACATAGAACAACATTTCTTATAAAATGAATAATATTTTATAAAATAGTAACTTTTTTGTAAATGAAATGACATTTCTTACTGAAATGAACAATATTTAGCTTGTGGGAGATAAAAGTGACATACCTTATATTGATTGCATGTATATCTAGAGTAGCACTTCATCTTCCATCGATAACCTATTGAATGAACAATGTTTTAAGGAACAACAATTTTAATTGAAAAATACAACATTATATGGAACATTATTTCTTACAAAACGAACAACATTTTATATAACAATTAAATTCTTATGAACAAAATACGATTCATTACTCAAAGAAACAACGTTATATAGAACAACAATTGTTATGAAATGAACAACAATTCATTGTGAATAAGCAACAAATTTTCTAGAATAACAAGTAATATGAGAGTAACAACACTTGTGGGATAAGAGAACATCAATCGATACATAAGGAACGACAGTGCCAAAGCATGTGGAACACTGTTATTTACTTATATATATAGAGTAACACTAGGTTTTTTTTTTTTTTACCAACACTTTGTAGTAGGTAATTTGTTTTGATAAATTTACCATTAAAATAAATATTAATTTTGAGTTGAGTTTTCTTTATGTTATATTCTTATCATTAAAATGATTAGTCATGATCGAAAAGTAGCATTGTACATGTTTAAAAGTTATGGATATTTTTTTATTAAAAATTAGAATTTGAGTTGATTAGAGAAATTTTTTAGTTAATTATTTTTTTTCTGAAAAAAAATAATTAACTAAAAAATTTCTCTAATCAACTCAAATTCTAATTTTTAATATTGGTGAGAAATTTATTTAGAAAATTTCACTTTCAATTTTAACAATTATGGACCAAATTACTTTATTAAACCATAAAGATTTTGAATTAAATAACTCATGCTACAAAACTCAACTATCAATAATGAAAATATATGATGGAAATAGAAAAATTGTGTTTAATTTATTTTGTTTTAGAAAATTGTACATAAAAAAAAATTGAGGAGTAAGAGAGCAAATAGAAAAAATATTAAGTAATTATTAAGTTTGGGACCAAAACGTAACACAGGTCAAACTTAGTGACTTATATGGTAAATGTTAGAAATTCTGGGATGAAAAACGCATTTAACTACAACCAAGACACTGTTAAACTGAAAAAATTGCAACACAGGCTCTCAGGACACGATCTGCCTATTGAAAAGTGGACTGAACTTAAAAAACAATCAATCTAGTCCAGGAAAAAGCCAAAAAAAAAAAAACTGCGACACTGTTGATGAATAATGCAGTTTCACTCTACTTTTGCACTATTCATCTACAGTAAATTGTGTTCATCTTTAGAAGCATAGTGTAATTTCGTGATATTTACTAAATATATCATATCTTATTCATGTAATCAATATTGTTGTTCCCTTTGTCTGGTTGCGTTGTTCATTTTGTTAATATTGCTATTCCAACTCGAGATCATTGGTCTAGCCGATATATTATTGTTCACTTAAGAGAATTGGTTAAGGCAAGAGAGAGAAACTCTGCCTTTTCAAATTTTAAACTCTTCTGATATTTCTAACTGATTATCAGTTGAGATTCCCGTTGTTAGGAAGATGGCTGGTCTAATTAGGATCAGGAGAAGGGTTACTATTCAAGTGGAAAGAAAGCAATTCGGCCTATCGATTGAAGATAGAATCCATGGGCAAGTGTTGCATTTTTTTTAGTCTAGGAAGAGATTCAGCTCTTCAATGATCTTGGAAAAGGACGAAATTCATTGGTGGGTAGAAATATGGAGCGAATTCTAGTTTAAGAAAAGGGAAATCCCTAGATGCTATGTCACGAGTCGAGGGGAAGAGCAATCAAATTGAAGTTGGATAAAAATTCAATGAGGGTGATTTCTACAACTTTTGGTGGTTTCGGGTACACAACAAAGGAAGTTTTTTTTTTTTTTTTTGCTATAAGGAAAGGAGGCATGCGGATGGTTGTGTGTAAGCTAGCCATCACGACCATTGCATAGCATTGCTGGGAATGAAAGGTGGTGAAGATGTTCTATTTAGGTGGTAAGGAAAAAGGCACCGAAGGTTCATCGAATGGCTATAACCGTAGTTGTGCTAAGGCAGAGAGAGATTGACAATCAATGGTGTCTCAGCTACGCTCTCCTTGCTACAGGATAATAATCGAGGTGGAAGTCGCTAATGTTAACACCTAATTTTGTCTGGGTACTAACTTTGGTTAGAAAGAATTAGTTTAAGAGCATTTTTTGTTTTGTAGGAGGCAATTTGGTCTTTTTTTATTGTGCTATTAATTTTAGGAGTTTAAAATGTTCATCTAGGGTAGAAAATAGAAATTAATTTAGCATAGACACTAACTTAGAGTCTTAAGAGTTTCGTAAGGTTAATTAAAAAAATTAAAAAATGGGGGTTTTAGAAAAAATTGAGAATTTTTCTAACGAAATTGGAAAGTTTGAGGTAAATCTGTCAAGATTGAAAAGTTTGGGACAAGTCTCGCCAAAATCTCAAAATTCTAGGGAAATCTGGTTATTTTTGCAAAGTTTTGGTCTAATTTGATAAATTCTTGAAGTTTTGGGCTCGATTGACAGATTAGAGAAATAATAGTTGAAATTGAGAATTCGCTTGAAATTTGGGCCTGAATCAACAGCTCAAGAATTCTTTTTACCTAGATTAGAATTTTGACCAAATCACTCTAAATTCAATATTTGTTGCGTTTTTTACTTTGAGAACCCGTTAATCACGTCTAAGGCACCCATTATAAATATGGGATCAACAATTGAGAGTAAGGATGGCAATTGGGTAGGTCGGATCAGGTTTGGGTCACGTCATTCAGGTTCAGGTTTAATTTAGTTAGCATGTATTCAGGTCCAGGTCGGGTTATTTGGGTTCGGGTTGATTTCAGGTTAAGTAGATTTCGGGTTCAGGTTGGGTCAGGCCAGGTTTATTTGGGTTCGGATCCAATCAGGTCGGGTTATCGAGTCTTATACCAGATTCAGCTTAATTGTCGGGTTTACTTGATTCACTGATGCATAAGCCGAAATCGCTAAATTGATTCAAATTTTTTATTTAATTTTAATTAAAATTTAATTTAACTAGATATTAAAATAATATAAAATTTATGAAGATATATGAATATATAATTTATTTAATAAAATACTCTCTCTCTGTCAAGTTCTTTGTAATATTCATTATTCAACAATTAATCTATGATTTTTTATTTTCAACATTTTAGTATATAAATGAAAAATGATTATATTAAATAATAAATAAAGACCTATAGTTTCTAAATATATACTTTTAAAATTTTTTCTAATAAATAATCTCCCTCCGTCCCATTTTCTTTGCTCCATTTAACTTTTCTGACTAATTTGACATAAATTTATTGATATTATTGTTTATTAAAAAATTAAAAAAATATATTTAAAAATTTTAGGTGTTGATTTATTATTCATGTATAAAATTGTTTATTTATATATTAAAATGTTGAAAATAAAAAATTATATATTAATTGTTAAAATATGAATAGTTCAAATAATTTGATATATAAGGAGTAATATGAATAAATTCAATTCAAACTATTCAAAAAGTCAAATATTTTAAAGAATATGGGACAGAAGAGCTACTATAATTTCTAAAACCTAATTATTTTTATCTTTTTATCACCATTTCACTAATTTTTTTTCATAGTTTTCACTCATTCGTTCAACAATGTAAAACAGATCAGGGGAATAGAAGAAACTCATTCATATATATTAAACCATAATTTTTTTAAAGTCTTTGTTAACCATATATTTTATATTGACTTAAGTTAAAATCGGGTCTTGTCGGGTCTAGCCATCGGGTCATTTCGGGTTCGAGTTCGAGTTTTCTCGGGTTTGGGTTCAAGTCGGGTTAGGTACAGTCGAGTTCGGGTCGTTGATTTTTTAGTCAAATCGGATCAAGTCGGGTTTGGATTTATGTGGGTTAAGTCAAGTCTTCGGATTGGGTTAAATTTTGTCATCTCTAATCGAGAGATGGGGGAAGATGAAATTGGCAAATCCTAGCTCCTAGCTGAAAAAGAAAAAACAACTGCAGTCTGTTGACACCCAATTTCGTCCGGCCATTAAAAAAATAATTTAAAAAAAATTAAATTAAATAAAAATCCATTAAAAAAAAAAATTATTATTATTATTATTATTATTATACATTTTTTTTTGTGAAGATTTGATTTAAAATGATATATGTGTGTATATGTGTATGTTTGAAAGAAAAAAGAAAACTCCATAAAAATCACAAAATTAAAAAGTTTGAGGTAAAAATGACAAAATTGAGAAGTTATGGGAAACATTGACAAATTCTGAAAGTTCCAGGAGCATTGGGTAATTTTTCTGCATCAATTTTGGGCCGGACGGACGTTTCTAGCCCAAATTGACAGAAATAGACAAAATTGTCAAAATCAGAAGCTTCTGAAACTTATCCAGAGTCTGAGAGACGTAAAGGACTGAAACTGTTATTTTACCAAATTAAGAGATAAGTTTGAATTTAATTAATTTTTAATTTTGAACAGTCCATCACCCGTTCCCCTATAAATAGGGGTCCAAAATCTGTGAAGAACACAGAAAAAAAAATAGAGGGAAGATTAGAGATCCGTTTTAGAAAAAGAGAAAATCTCAGCCTTATCCCTAGCCTCTCCTCCCTCTGCCCAGAAAGTCCCAAAATTTATTTTTCTTACGTTTTAGCCATCTTCTTCCTATTTCCGTTCTCTCTCTCTCCTTCGCTGTTTGCTGCCGCCACCCCATCCCGTCGCCGTCGCACCAGTCTGCCGTCACCTCCTGCCGCCGCCGCACGCCTTCGTCCCGTCCCCTCCTGCCGCCGCCGTACGCCGCCGTCCAGCCCCTTTTTCACTCCCGCCTTGCCCCTCCCGTTCCGTCGCACGCGTCACCCCCCAGCTCCCTAGCCGTCACGCCGGAAGGCCCCCACGCCGTCGCGCCTCACCCCTGCCCCCCTGCACGCCGCCGTGCCCAGCCCCGTCCACCGTCGCATCGCCGTTTCCCCCCGCGTCCTCGTCCCCGTTTCAGGAAATTCAAAATTCTAATTGTTAGGGTAAAACTCTGTTTTCATCCTTCATCTTTTTATTTTCTTTCAATTTGGTTACTAACCTTTTCATTTGTCTTTGCAGAAAGCTTTACTAACTTTTTGTTTATATATCCATTATTTATTGTTGTTATTATTACTAACCTTTATTATTATTGTTGTTACTATTATTAACTCACTAACTTACTAACTTTGCTAACTTTTATTGTTATTGTTGTTATTATTGTTAACAATTAACTCAACTAACATTACTAACTTTTATTTTTATTGCTACTAACAACTAACTTATTAACTTTGCTAACTTTTATTATTATTGTTGTTATTATTGTTAACAATTAACTCAACTAACATTACTAACTTTTATTTTTATTGTTATTAACATCTAACTTTGCTAACTTTTATTATTGTCGTTATTATTGTGTTATTAAAGTGGATGGCCAAAAAGCCCCACTTTGTTATTTTTTTGGTTAAATTTATTTCACTTTTAATTATTGGTTAAAAAATAATAACAAATTATTATACAAAATAAACAAAAAGAAAGAATTTTATGTGAATAATATTTTTATTATTTCTTTAAAGATAACAAAAAGTTAACTTTTTATTCCTTTTGTTAAAAATTAATAAAAATCATAATTAAATAATTCTAAAAATACAACAAAAATCAATTCTGTTTTTAAATATATTTTTAAAGTAATAATTAAAAATTCAAGAAAAATAAGAAAAAATAATAAAAAGAATCCAACAAAAATTATGATTAAAATTAATAATTAAATAAATAAAATAAAATAATAATAAAATCCAATAAAATTATGATTAAAATTCATTAAATAAACAATTAACAAAAAAAATTAAACTCCATGTCCAAATGATCCGCCAGGATCCAATGGTTTGGAGAATAAAAAATATTTTTAAAATAAAGTATAAAATAAAATTAGTTTTTAATAGTTACTTTTAATTTTTATCCAGTAAAAAGAATAAAAAGAATGGAAACAAAATTTTTTAAGAATAAAAATATATAAAATTAAGACTTTATATTTTACTTATTCCTTTTAAAATATAACTTTTTAATTCCTCTATTAAACAAAATAAAAATCTTAGCCAAATGATTTTTAATAAAAAAAATAATAATAATAAAAATTCACATTTTAGATATATATTAAATTATATAAAATTTCATCAAATTCCGTGTCCGGGTAACTCGGCAGAGTCCATGGTTCGGAATTAAAACTTCCGTGTCCGAGTGACTCGACAGAGTCCATGGTTCGGAAATATCAAAATTTATACAAATTAATTACCAAAAATCCACATTCGACTAAATAATTCAGTTAAAATTCCTAGTTTCAAAAATTAACTGAAGTTGTTAAAAAGCAAGGTAAAACAAAATTAAAATCAACTAAGGTGCCAATTTTAGGCGCTATAACAAAGTTGTTTTAGCGTAACCGTACTCCCGATCCCCGAACTCTCGCAGACCAAATTTTAAGGTGTCCAATCGACCTAGGTAAACCGATTGGTGGCGACTCCCGAAAACCCGCACGTTGCCACACAGTCTTAAACCCCTAGCTTCTCGTTACCTTACCCAAAAACCCTGGAACTTTTCCCAGACCACCTCTATCCTTAGTTACTCATTCTCTGTTGCCCGACGCATCACCTCACCTAGCTACCGACGTTTCAACTTCCCAGCTCTGCAACCGCTGTTCCTACCGCCCTCCATGTCATTCGCGAGCTCTTCCCGTCACAACCAGCCCTGCTTTTCTTCTCCATCCGTCACTAGACTTAGCTGCCTCTGGCTGTCCGCACTATTAGGAGTCCCTAGCATCATCACCGACCCAACCCTGCAGCCTGTTCGCCCAAACCTTGCCAGAGGGAAGAAAATTGAGCTCAGATATGGAAACAAACCCGTAATCCGACCCGTCCCTAGACCCGTCTGTATCGCATTGGGGTATAACCTTCATTTAGTCCTTTGTTCATTTTATTTTGTTTGTTTGAGTCGTTAACTTTCTTAGTTTTTGCAGATTCATCACTGATAACATTTTTTTTATTAATTTGTTCTATTGTTGTTAAATTGAAGGTTAAACTTTCTATTTTTATTTCTGTTATATGGATGGCCAAGCCTCCCACCTTTTTTTTGTTTTATTTTCTATTCATTTAGTCCTTTGTTCATTTTATTTTGTTTGTTTGAGTCGTTAACTTTCTTAGTTTTTGCAGATTCATCACTGATAACATTTTTTTTATTAATTTTTTCTATTGTTGTTAAATTGAAGGTTAAACTTTCTATTTTTATTTCTGTTATATGGATGGCCAAGCCTCCCACCTTTTTTTTGTTTTATTTTCTATTTTTCTTGCATTTTATTTTATTTTTATTATTTCTGTCATAGGATGGCCAAGCCTCCTACCTTTTTTTTTTTTTTTGTTATTGTTGCATTTTATTTTTATTTTTATTATTTCTATTATGTGAATGGCCAAGCTTCCCGTCTTTTATTTTTTTTTATTATTGCATTTTTATTATTATTTTGGTTATATGAAAGGTCAAGCCTCCTACCTTTTATTCTCTATTATTATTGCTTTTTTTTAATTTTATTATTTATTGTTAATGGAATGCCGATCCTCCCACATCTTTTGTTAAAATAAAACATCTATGTCTGGGTGATTTGATAGGATTTATGGTATGAATTGATAATTAACTAAAACATTTAAGAAAATAACTAAAGATAAATAACAACACGTTAAGTTTTTTTTTAATTCCACATCCGGGTGGTCCAATATGATCTATGGTTTGAGAATATCAAAATTTCATAAAAATAAATAAAATCAAGTAATAAAGTGGGAGGCTTGGCCATCCTATGACAGAAATAATAAAAATAAAATAAAATGCAAGAGTAATAGAAAATAAAATAAAATCAAGTTGGGAGGCTTGGCCATCCGCATAACAGAAATAAAAATAGGTGGTTTAACCTTCCATTTAACAACAATAGAACAAATTAATAAAAAAAATGTTATCAGTGATGAATCCGCAAAAACTAAGAAAGTTAACGACTCAAACAAACAAAATAAAATGAAAAAAGGACTAAATGAGGGTTATACCCCAATGAGATACAGACGTGTCTAGGAACAAGTCGGATTACGGGTTAGTTTCCAAATCTGAGCTCAAATTTCTTCCTTCCGGTGAGGTTTAGGAGAACAAGTAGCAGGGTTGGGTCGGCAATGGTGCTAGGGACTCCCAATAGTGCGAATAGCGAAAGGCAGTTAAGTCTAATGACGGATGAAAAAGAAAAGTGGGGGCGGTTGTGACGGGAAGAGCTCGTGGAAGGCGTGGAGGGCGGCAAGAACAGCGGCGGTGGAGCTGGGAAGCTAAAACGTCAGTGGCTGGGGAGGAGGAACGATTGGTGGCAGCGGGAGCGGCAGCCGGTGAGGTGACGCGGTAGGCAATAAAGAATGAGTAACTAAGGATAGAGGTGGTCTAGGGAAAGTTCCATGGTTTTTGGGTAGGGTAACAAGAAGCTAGAGGTCTAAGACTGCAGTTTGTTTTCTTTTTCAGCTAAGAGCTAGGATTTGCCAATTTCATCTTCCCCCCTCTCTCAATTGTTGATCGCATATTTATAATAGGTGCCTTATGCGTGATTAACGGGCTCTCAAAGTAAAAAACGCAGCAAATATTGAATTTAGAGTGATTTGGTCAAAATTCTAATCTGGGTCAAAAAGAATTCTTGAGCTGCTGATTCAGGCCCAGATTTCATGCGGATTCTCAATTTCACCCATTATTTCTCTAATCTGTCAATCGAGCCCAAAACTTTCAGGATTTATCAAATTAGCCCAAAACTTTGCAAAAATAACCAGATTTCCCTAGAATTTTTAAGATTTTGGCGAGACTTGTCCCAAACTTTTCAATCTTGACAGATTTACCTCAAACTTCCCAATTTCGCTAAAAAAATCCTCAATTTTTTCCCTAAAACCCCCATTTTTAATTTTTTTAAATTAACCTTACGAAACTCTTAAGACTCTAAATTAGTGTCTAGGCTAAATTAATTCATATTTCTACCCTAGATGAACATTTTAAACTCCTAAAATTAATAGCACAATGAAAAAGACCAAATTGCCTCCTATAAAACAAAAAATGCTTCTAAACTAATTCTTCCTAACCAAAGTTAGTACCCGAACAAAATTAGGTATCAACAGTTGGACATATGGCCAAGTTCTCTCGTTTGACGGCGGTAGAAGTAAGGCTATGGAAGAAGTCTATGAGGCAGTGGGTGGAATAAACGTGGATCCCATCTAGGCCTTCATTGGATTTGGGCAGTAATACAAATTGGGCTCAAGGTGAGTTTTAAAACCCTATTTCAATTGAGTGTTTGGAAAGGAACTCTAGTAGGACTGTGGGCTTATCTATTGGGCCAGATGAATCTATTACTCTCTTTGTTGGAAACGTCTCTGTGAAGGCTATTTTTACCCCTAAGGTGTAGAGATAAAATCAAATTCTGTTTTAAAAGAAGTTGCTGCCATTTATTCTTATATTCCATCTTCAGATCCTTAAATCCATGGTGTTTCAAATTTGGCTTTAAGGTTTGTTGTTGGGAAGGATGAATCAGATCCTCTATTTGCTGGAAATGAGTCTGTGAATGGTATAGATGATGAAGTGGGTGTATGGGCAAAGATGCATTCTATCTCTAATGAAAGGTTGGGTGTGAATTATTCAAATGATCAAGTATCAGTATCTTAAGTCTAGGAAGAGTTGGTTTTGGTTATAGGGTCAGGAGTAATTTCTAGGATAACCTAAATCAGGCTTGATTCAAAAAAGGTAAAACAGGCTCTATTTGTAACTAAGTGACGATTCCTTTAGAGAAGGGTGTTGGTGTTAGTACTAGAGAAAATTCCTTACATTTGTGTAGTTCTGCTTGGGTTGATAGGTTTTTGAAGAGGGTATGTAAAATGGCAGGATTCATATTTGAGGAGTTTGCAGAACTGGCCTTTTTACTTGTTAAGGAGGTGGGTAGGAAAATGGACTGGTTGAAGAGTTCCACTTGAAGTCAAAAGGTGGTGTGGCGAAAATACGAGGCTGCAAATCATGAACCAAAAAAGTTAGACAGTAACATAAACTAAGATAGGAAACTAAGAAGTCTAGGGAAAGCAGAATTATGCGGGCCACTTTTCTTTTACCCCCAAGATAGGTTGGTTTTGGTATAGGAATCTTTATGAGGATTTTGTTTTAGGGGGGATTGTTGATTTTTTTTTCTGAGTTTGTGGGGTTTTGGTTTTAAGGCCGAGTGCTTGCGTTTGGGGGTTTTTTTGTTTATTGTTTGGTTATTGGGGTTAGGTTCTACTTGCGTCATCTCTCCCTTTAAGATGTTTATACTTTTCTCTCTCTAATAATTTTCCTTGTTGCTGTTCCAAAAATATATTTTTGTTCACCTGCCAAATTGCCATTATTACTTACCAAATTATCATTGTTGTTTACTTGGTCGATATTGTTATTTATTTAGTTGATATTGTTATTCCAACTTAATATTGTTGTTCATTTAATTTTTATTGTTGTTCTTTCACAATTGATATTTATTAACTTGACATTGCTATTCATTTCCTCTTAACTGTTGTTCCTTCAATCGAGTTTGCTTTCCTATATACAATTTTTGTGTTTTTGTTTGATATTGTTGTTCTTTTGTTGATGCAAAGTAAAATGATTTGAGATGCAAAATCATGATTCTATTACTTCAATCTGTAGAACAATTAATCACTTGCACAATAGGTTACTCTAAAAAGATCAAATCAACTGATTCAAAAAAGATAAAAAAAGTGACGAAAACAAGCTCAAAGGAGTAGAATAATCACAAATGCAAAAAAAGAAAAAAAAAATCTATTTAATTAACAAAACAAGCAATCACAAGAACTAGCTAGAAGTAGCTCTAATACTCTGGATCAACAATCAAAAAATCCAAGCACCATGCTCAGCAAGCATCGATTCAACAGAATTACAAGAGTCAAAACCAGATCTAGAAGAAGCAACAAAATAAAGAAAATAAAAAAAATGCAACAATTGAAACCAGATCTAGAAGAACCAAGCTCAAACAAACCTCGATTTAACAACAACTGATTCAACAAGCATTGATTCAACAGAAAAGCATGGAAATTGAAACAATCTTTTGAACCTCCATCATGAGCTTGAATCAGGCTCTTGTACACTTCGAAGCACTTGTTGAGGACAGTAGTGGCAGGGGTATTCATGAGTGGTAAGGGAATTGCTGCGAATATCAAATGATTTGCTATATTATTTTCTTATTTAAGGATTCATTCATTTCATTTTCAATGATTTTCATTTTTTAGGAATAATACCATTTGAAAAAATAATATTCTATTAATTTAATAATCAGTTGTACCATATTTTTTTTAACATAGAAATGATTTTTTATGATTCATTTTGTTTACATAACTTAAAAAAATTTATAGAAAATATGTCCCTTTTTTTAGAAAAAAGCTTTAAAAGCATTTTTACTATATTTTTTCAATTGATAAAAAAAAATATAATCTCATGTATAAAAAATTTCTTCCAAAGCGTTGTATACATTTGCCACCGCCCACTGGTCGAAACTTTAAAATAGTTAGCATTGATTGCTCATAAAAAGAACAAGGATTGATAACACAGTTAACAAATGTTTAAAGCTTTATAGGGAGTTCGTTTCCCATAGCAAACATTTGTAAGATCCTATCAAGGGCAAGTCACTCGCGGGTTATGGGTGGGTGGGTATTATTGTTGGGAAAAAATTGCTCGATTACCCAACATGCATAGTAAAAAACAAACATAACGATTGGGTATATATATAATTTTAGTGTGGGTTGGCTCATAACTAATATATATCCACAGATAAGAGAAATTTATCCAGATAAAATATAGAGATTATGGTAGAAGTATGCCCTTAGCGTTCACGCTGACTTATAGATCTATACACACTACTGACAACTCCAATATATTGCCTTCGCATCTTGCCACTTCACCACATTGACTTTGTTCTCTTACTCAAAATCCCATCTCAATATGTCCTATTATAGACTACATACAAAACTCAAACCACACTGAAATAAGAAAATTAAAATCAAATCCTAAACAAGACCAAAATCTTTTAAGTTTCTTAGATTTGAGCTAACAAATTCAACAAATATTGACCCACTATTTTAAATATCTTCATTACTTCTTTAACTAGGGCGAGTTTGTTGCCTTTAAACCAAATTAATGACGTCTCATTAAATGCGGATCAAGTTGGATTAATGCATGGGTTAAGACAACTAATCTGGCTAGTTTGTTAACATACCCCTATTTTCAACGTATTTACAACATTATGCCACTCAAAAATAAACAGACGCTCATAAGTACCGCATCACTCACACTAACCTAATGCCGCATTGCCATTGACCCACAATCACCTTGCCCTCTATAGCTTGCCCAGTTGACCCATTTCCAGATTTGGGCAACAACTCTCACCACTGGTGAATCCGATGATTCCCTGTTAAATCCACCATACCAAAATGATTTGTCAATCATCGAAGTCAATGAATCAGGTTGTCTAGATCCACTGTTCCTAAACTTCTCGTCACAAATTCGTTCTTACATTGGAAGCACTTAGCTTCTCCAAAAAGGTCAAGGAGGTGGATGATGAGGCGGAGGGGAATTGAGGCAAGGCACTAGAGTAGACAGTGAAAGTGGTGAGGTGCGAAATCTAGTGGAAGGAGTTGTAAGTTTCCCAAGATGTATGCTTTGTGCATGTGAGTACTGCTCAACAGTTGCAACAACTGGGTGTGGTGATAAATGGCTTTGGACCATTAAGTTTGACTAAAGTAACGTGGATCGCATAAGGTGTAAATAACTAAAAGACTGGGGTTATTTTCCATTTCTTATATGCAGGTCACCTTGACTCATTTTTTATTAGAAAATAATTAAGGTGCATTAATCTAGTTTAATTTGAACCAAACTCCCCCTTAATTTTCTATTCGTTGCATCCTTATATCTTCATTGGCAACTCAATACTAATCTCATCAAAATATGGTTAGCTCTCAAAATGAGAATCTTTCCTAGCAAGCTTTCTTTATAGAGAACGTTTTGCATGAATCGAGTCCAACCCATGTTACTTAAGGTGATTGACTTCCAAGACCAACTAGAGGTGTTCAAAGGGGCGGGTTAGGCCTGGTCTAACTTGGGACCAACCTGGGTTAAACCCGGCATAGGAACTATCAAAGCCCAACTTGGCATGGGTCCGGGTAAGGCACAACATCAGGAGGGCAGGTATGGGCCCTAGGAAGGAGGGAACTGGATCTGGGACCGGCACGGCCTAATTTAGTTTTGGGCTCGACATAGCACAGCTAGGAAGCACGGGACCTAGCACGGCTTAACCCAGGCCTTGTAGTCCTAAGCCAGTTTGGTGCAGTCCTAACGGTAAGTAGCCAACGGTCAACAACTTTTAAAAAACAAAACAAAGAAAATGACACTGTAGACCCTTCCAATGGTTTGCAAATCAATTTTGGCCTCTAAAACTCCATTTTTAGCCCTCAACAACTATATTTGGAAGGTTTTTTGGTCCAAAAAAAACGGCTCCCTCCTATAAATAAAAAGGCCATTTACAACACTTCTTTACACCTATCTCAACAATTTCTCTTCCTCATCTAATAAATTCACTCTCATTTTCTTCAAGCTTTCAAGCTTATTTTCTTAATATTTTTTTAATCTTTCCTTAATTACCTCCAATTTTTTTCATTTTCTCACTTTATTCTTTCACAAATGGCATCAAAGGGAAAAAAGAAATGCCTTTAGCTCTTCATCTTGTATTGGGTTAAGGTCATTTTTCCATTCTATTTCCTAACCAACAAGCCATGAGGTCCATATTCAAAATACCGATGATTATGAACAATTTGATATGGCTCAATATGACTTGGGACTCAACGATTAACTTTTCGATGATGACATCAAAAAGGTCGAAGCCATACTGGTGAAGAATCTTGGTGGAGGAAATGGCTCTTAACCGATCCCGATGAGTCATCAGCCCGAAGTTGAGACACGAGGAAAATCGTCGAGGTTGACCGCATGAGTTTTGGAGTATTTCAACCAAGTTTTCGAGAAGGACGCTGATGGCAACAATGTAAGGTTTGCAAATGCAAACATTGCAAAACAAAGCTCACACATAAGAAAAATCTAGCACATGAACACTTAAATGGCACATGGAATATAACACATCCAATTCTTTATCCAAATGCAACTACTAGTAACGGAAGAAAAACACAGTTAGGGAGTATTGCTGGCGGATCAAGTATTTTTAGATTTAACCAACAAAATTGTAGGCAAGACATGGTAGAATGGATGATGTTGAATGAGAAGCCATTTAGACAAGCTGAGGATAGGCATATGAAAAATTGAATTAAATCACAATTAAACTTGGCTTTTAAAAAGATATTTAAGAGTACTGCTAAGAAGAAGACATTTAAAATATATGAAGTTGGTAAATCAAACCTGCAAGCATATTTCATTCACTAGGGACATGTGGACTTCACCATTATGACAAGATTATTATTGTGTCACTACATATTGGGTTGATGATAGTTGGGTCATTCATAAATGTATCATTACATTTAAATAAATGGAGGTCAATCATATTGGTTGGAACATTTTTCAAGTTATTTATAAAACTTTTAGAGTTTTTTTTTTGTCATGATAAATTTTTTAGTATTGCATTTGACAATGCATCCAACAATGATGTCACAATTGAGACATTAAAAGAATCATTGTATCCTGTCATGGACGCTGCATTTTTCTATATTAGATGTGTCTGTCATATTTTAAACTTGGCTATCCAAAAAGACTTTAGGTTTTGAGTACTGAAATTACTTTTATTATATGGGCAATCCATTATTGGAAGTCAATGTCCAAAATGTACAATGAGTTTAAAGCGTATTTGTCTTGAAAATGAACTCGAATTTAACTAGAAACGTTTTAAACTTGATTTTCCAACCTGATATAACTCAATGTTTGAGATGTTGATGGATGCACTTCCATTTGTTGCACACATGACATATTTTATAAATGTTAAAGAAAAGAAAACAATTTTGAAACAAGAGATGTGAGATAAACTATCAAAAGTAGCAGTTGTGCTACAATATTTTTATGAGATAACTATTTTTTATTCTGGTTTATACTATTCTACTGTGCATAAGTTTTTAATTTATTTGGTGAACATTACATAAGTTTTCAAATAATACAAGGAAAACAAGTTTTTGAAAGACACAATCAAGGCTATGAAAGACAAATAAATTTTATATTTCATTAATATACCTCCTATCTATTTACTTACATCTACACTTGAACTGATTGTTAGAATCACAGATACATAGTAGCTTCTCGAGGGGCATTATAGTTTTTTTAGAAATGGCACATGTAAATGTTATTGCTATCATTGCCATACTTAAGGAGTACTTGTGCGAGCTACGCAAAATTTTTACCAACCGGCATAAGGATAAGGTAGGAAACACCACTTCCTTCATTGTTGAGACTTTATCATCATACGCCTTAGCATCATTCAACTCAGCCGAAGAACTCTTTAAATAGCCTTGGTCTGCATCTTTTGGTCTTAGTGAAGTCAACACATACCTTAACTTGGTATGGGAGAACAATGAAACCGACATTTTGGAATGGTGGAAAGCGAGAAACAACAAATTTCCAATACTCTCCATTATTACCAAGAAAGTTCTGGTTGTTTATGTTTTAACCGTTGCATCCGAGTCAACTTTCAATGCAGGAAAATGAGTTATTTTAGAGAGACAAACAAGGTTGCCATTAGATGTAGTTGAGGTTTGTGTCTGCAATCATGATTGGGGTCTTATTGCATTACGAATGTAAGAGCACAAGAGTTTAAACGATGAGGACCTGGACGAGGTATACACATAAATATTAGGTTTCCACTTTATCTTCCTAGTTTGTATTTGATTTGATTATACTGTTGAGCACAGATCTTAGGTTTTTTTTTAAGTTCATTTTTTTAGAATGTTTTGTCATTGACTCATGTAAGGCCCATTTCAATTAATATAAGTGCCGTTTGGCTTTTCAATTAATAAAATTTACATGGATGGTGGTGTTTCATTCTTAAAATATTTAGTTTTGCAAATATTTTCTAAAAACTAAAGTTTAAAAAAATTAAAAATAGAAAAAATTTAAAAAGGCAAGCCTAGGCCCAGCTCAGCCTAGGCCCGAGTTAGGCTTAACAGAGGATCGGGATGCCCATATGTAAGCTGTGCCCGGTCTTTACCTATGTAGGCCCAGGTCGGGCTAGGTAGGTCCCAGGCCAAATAGGCTTGCCAAACACCTCTAAGACCAACATGCTTGGTTAACCTTGAGCATATATGAAAAGAAAATGCTAAAAACCATTTAGCATCCTCAAATTTCTTAAAGCTACACCTTGCACCATTTGTTTAAAACTACATCTTACACCGACTTCTTTTTTGGTTTTTGTGTCAGTCATTAACTTTATCAATTTTAATTTAAATTGTGTAACACCTCTTCGTAAATTTAAGGGGCAATTCGTTTCAAATTAAATGAGATTAATTGATGCATATTATTCACTGGTTCAATGCTGGTCCATAAAACCCAAGGCCAAAATTGAAAAATATCCCCAACTTTTGAGTTAACTACCCCTTATACCACTCTCCCCACTTTAGTCAAACACATCTGTCTGAAGCTACGTCTTCTTTCACACACAAAGCACAGCCTGTTCAAGCCTCACCATTTTGTCGGAGCACCACCCAGCTGCATTGGGCCAATCGTCGGCTGCCAATTCAACTCAATGAATCAAGTTGTTTATAGCCAAATCCATTGCTCCCGAGCTTCTTATCACACATTGGTAGTCGCATCGAATGACTCAGCTTCTCCGAGAAGGCCAATGAGGTGAACAGGTAAGGCGGAGGTGAATCGGGGGTAAGGTGCTACATGGAGTTGACAATAACAGAGGCGAGGTGTGAGATCTGGTAGAGGGAGTCATCCACAAGGCGAAGGTTCATGAAACGGTGTGCTTGAATGCCAGTGATTTCTTGGATGGAAGTTGCAATGAGGTGAAGGGAGTAGTGCATGGGAACTTGGGAATTGCAAGTCTCCGGTAATGGAGAGTGCACAGTGGGCAGCAATGTCGGACTTGTGCGGAGGGCAAGAATGCGCAAACCAATGGCTATAGACCTGTGGTTTATGGAGGAAAGGTTTTTTCTTGCTTTCTCCCCAGTGGCACAATGACATAATTTCTACTAAGTTCTGCCCACATTTCTTTACCTTGCACATGTTTACTTTTGACTGGCTCTTAGCCATTGACCTATTAATTTGATTAATGGGAATCAAACTGCTTGTAAACAGTTTAACAATTATTCCACATTTAATTGACAATTTAAATTATCACATTTTCATCTATCTACACGTAAAACAGTAGGCAAAGTATAGTTTAATCTAAACCTAAAGGGGTAAAATGTAATTTACTGGGGTTCATATATATTCAAGGCCGCTAAAGAAACACAACTGTCAGATGTGAAGAACTACTTTTTTTTTCCTTTTTGTTTTTACCTTAAAGATCGAGTAATTGGGAGTCGGGACCTCAAATTCAAACCAAAATTCTGTAAATGTGGATTCAACTGTGTGTCTCAAGCGTCCCTCCACTCAGACCACCATACCCACTTCACTACCGTCCACTGCACAACACGACACAAATTGCTTATTATAGTTTAGTCAAACAACCAATTATTATTATTTATTTATTTATTAGTCTACATTCTTTCCTGAAAGAAAAAAAATATCTACTTCACTTTTCAAGCTAATTACCCCCAAATGTTTCAAGTAATTATAAAGGATATTATTAAAATGTGATTATTAGTAATTATTTTTATATAATAATTATTTGCTCAATTCAAATATTAGTTAAAGTTTTACACTTTAAGAAATTTGAAAACTACTTTCAAAACATATTTTTACAAAATTTAAATATTTTATATCAAGGTTTATTTTGTAAGCTTTGCAAGGAAAAATCATAATAACTAACTATTTTTTTTTTTAAAATGAAACAAGTGTGTATGGGATGAATTAAATATTAGCTTTTTAAATTATATTGATTCTAAATAAAATAAAATTGAAAATAAATGATTTTATAAATGATATTTTGTGTTACCATGGATGCTGCCTTAATATCATATATGATCCAAGGTTCGCAAATAGTACATCACTTGAAAAGGATACTTCAATAATGTTTTCGTTGTCATGTCCAGTTTGTCATGGATCAACAATAACGCATTATTTGTGCTTATTTATATGTACGATTATTCATCCAAATTGTATGATTATTGAAACCTTACAACCCAATTAAGAAGCCAAAAATAATTTCTAATATATTTTTATAAAAAAGTAACAATGTTTATTAATTTTTATAAAATTCATTTTAACTCTTTTTTTTTTTGCAGACTTTTTAAAGCGTATGATTTACAAAACAATGCATTATATTGGTATTAAAGTAAAACGAACTAGAGTTTTATGCTTTTGAGATTTTAAGATGTTCAGTGTTATAAAAGCACCTATCAAAACAAATAAAAAATTACAGGAACAAAAAATGAAATCAAAATGAAAGGGAGAAAACGACATTTTAACAATAAGATCAACAACTACCTTTGAAAATTCAACAATTTATACGACTACGTCAAAGTCTTAAAGAGAAGTTAGCAATGTGGTTACTAACTCATCAACATATCTGCCACGTGTCAACAAACTCGGGTAAGAAATTTATAAATGATTTTTGTAGGTTTGCACATATAAATTAGGAATTTTACAAAATTTCATATATACTAGTTATGAAAGCCTGCGGATTGTCGCGTGATTAGGGTGCGAAATTGACACACAGGAAAATACAAGTCTGTGGAAAGAAATAAAACATATATGTTTGCAAGATAATATTTAGTTAGACAATTAGAGCAGCATTTTTTGCTAACATGCTATTATTATTTATGAGAAAGAGAAGTAGTTTGGTCCTTGTAAATTGTATGTTCTGGGAACTAAAATTTTTACGTGCCTTATTAAAACACTCTTATGTATATTTTTTAAAAATTTTAGAGTGTTCAATCCAGGTTATAAAAAAATATGAATTAAGATTACTGTATACCTTAAAATTTAAAAAAACTCTTATGTAGTTTTATAAGTTTTGAAGGTTTCATAAATCTTAATGGTTGGTAGAATTCTAGGTTTAGTCCTAAATTTTTTTATTTCTGGCCATTTGGTCCCCAAACTAATCCACCTAATGATCGAGTCACCTGTTTCAACCTTGCCTTTGCTCTAGCTCACTAAAGTTAGGGATTACTATGGCAGAAGTTAAATATTTAGTGATCAAAAGTGAAGTTTGACCATCTCTGTGAAAAGAAAAACAAAAAAAAAAAACAGCCTGTCCACCAAAATCCTCGAACCTCGTTTGTTTTTTTGCTTTTGACCGATAAGTGGTCAAATTCTATTTTAGTCCCTGATTATGTCCTGTTTTCCATTTTGGTCCCCAATATCTTTCATGTGGTGATTGAATGAATCTCCAATTTTCAAGCACAATAGTGAACCCAAAAGGGGATCAAAACATCAGATGGAGGAGTTTAGAGACCAAAAGGGTAGAAATAACATACCCAAGGACTGAAAGTGGAGTTTGACCTCAAATTGGGAAAAATAAAAAGGCAAACAAATGGCATAATGTTCAATGAACAGTAAAACCCCACGTGCTTTTATATAAGAAAATTGAGAGAGGGTTACATGATCTTGATAATAAGAAAATTTTACAGTAAAAACCCGCAGGTGCATCCATGTTAAGCTATATTTAGCACATGATCTTGATAATGAGAAAATTTTACATGAACTGAAATTTTAGTAGAAGTCCTTTTCCAGTAAATATAATACAATAATTAGTTTGTTACCAGGTTGGAAAAACCCGCGCGTTACAGTGGTGCATTATGCTTGATAAGAAAAGATAAATGTTGCATTGGTATATGATGAATAGATAATATATACATTGAATAGCTAAATGAATATGTATTTACATATTTTTAAAAAATCATTAAAGAAAACATATGAAAAGTGTCAAAGCAGTTTTATTAACCAATTCAAATAAAACCATCAAAACAAAAAAAAAAACTAGAGTATTTATAATGTAGGATAACATTGCACAATATATATGCATAAGTTTTCCAAATTTTTACTCACTAATGAATCAGCGATAAAATAAAACCTTTTAACAATTAATAACTTATACATAATGCAAATTGTGCACTGTTTTAAATAATCAAAACTTTGAATCAAACCTAATGTAAAGCACTTGTGCATTAATCAAAACTTTGAATCTGACCTATCTAACTAAACCTTTGAATAAAATCATGTAAAAGAAAATTTTTTTGGTATTTAATATGGTTAATAAAACATGTCTCTCATTTCCATTTAAGGCTCTATTATTTTAAATTTAAATAAATCATCCAAAGTTTTTTTCTAAATTTTCCAACCAATTGCAAAAGTTGGAGACCACTATGGCAAAATTGTTATATTGAGGGACCCAAAAAGGATTTGAACATTCCCCTCAAAGTAAAAAAAAAAAAAATAAACAAATGGAAACAGGGACTTGCAATAAAATGGACAAATATGCCTTCATTACCTAAATCATTGGTTTCTGCAAGTAACAGTCTCCATCTTTTATTATCTGCCAATCTTACCATCATCAACAAATAGTCTTCATGCTATCTCGCTACAGAAGGAGAAAGTGAGGGATCAACATGGCAAACGTGAAATAATCAAAGACCAAAAGTGAGGTTTTACCACAAATCAGAAAAAGCAAAAAAAAAAAAAAAACCGGCGGCACCAAAGTAACCAGGGGCAAAACCGTGAAGACACTATTCTTTACTGTTAAAATAAATAGGAGCCGAAAATGACTTTTAGTATATAGTATAAAGGGTAACTAGCACCAATGGTCCTACTCCTTTAATTCCCATTGCAAATTGATCCATAACCTCCATTTCATTGCAAATATGTGTCAAATCTTTATAATTCATTGCATACTGGTCTCTAACCCATGACAGACACAGAAACTTAGTTTACAGAGAAGAAAAACTAATAGTTTAAATTATTCATTAATTATGAGAAAATTATGGTACATTTTAAATTTATCAAAAGACAACTATCGAACAATTTAAATTTGTTAACTCTTATGAATTATCTGATATTAACTTTTAAATTCTAATTTAAACTGTTCGGTAATTGTTTTCCTATAAACTCAAACTGTGCTATAATTTTCTCATAGATAATGAATAATTTAAACTATTAGTTTTTTCTCTATAAAATAAGTTTCTGTGCCTGTTTAAAGTTGAGGACCAATATATAATGAATTATAAAGGTTTGGGACAAATTTGCAATGGAAATTAAATATATGGGACCAATTGTGCTTTTTAACCGTTTGTTAACCTAAAGAAGACCATTGATATATAGAACCGAGTTACGTAGGTTACATGTCTGGATAGGCTTGGAGCTTGAGCACAAGCCTAAAACAGGTCATGAATATACTGCCTAATTCGTTTAGGATTTTCATGATCGCATTAATGTGTTAATTTAAGTTGGATGGATCTGCTGAGTTGGAAGGACTTCATGGTGAATAAAATTGGACATCTAATTTCGTAAAATTACAATATTTTGCTACTGGAGCTTCTCCTATACAGACCTATGGCTAACCAGCTTTCGTGTCTCCTGGTCTTCTGAATCGCTACCCTTGCTTCTCTTGCTCTTTTCCCTTCAACAATAGTTCTTCTGGTGTCTCCTCCCCATGACTTGACCGTGCTCCTCAACTTCGGCAAGAGCAGTTCGTTTCTACAGTATCTCCAGCGGGGGTTTTGTGGATGGGGACAGATCTGGCTGTGAACAAATTGGACATGGGGCTGTGGGGCAGCATAAACGGATAATTATTGTTTCATCACGACCCCTTAGTTATCGTCCCTTTCCTCCCTTTGGCCTGCTATCTTCCATTTCAATACATCAATTAGCCAAACCCATTCTCTCTCCCCCGCGATCTCCTCTTCCCACCTAATAATCCTCTCCATCAGGATTGCCATTGACGTATCTCTCTAATCCACTTAACTTTCTTGGCTCGATCGTACTCACATTTGACCCTCACAATATTTTTTTTTTGTCAGGGTTAGTGACGGAGGTCGGAGTTAGGGTCGTTGAGAGAACAGAGAGATACGGCTGGGATAACTCGGGGGCAAGTGACGGTAAATATTGTTAACCTTATGGTTCGTTTCACGTAAAGATATTTTGAATCTTGTGCTTCAAACTCAGCAGTCCCACTTGGCTGATTTTAACACATTAACGCGATTTTAACACATTCACGATGGTTGTGTTGTGTCCGATGCTTCCAGCCTAGTGGCAAAGAGCTATGGACATAAATTTGATTTCCTAGATTCATTTCATTCCCTTACATTAGCCACGTAGTGCCAATTTGGTTGACTTTTGGGATCCAATGAGCGAACATTCCTGCTTCCTAGCTCCCTAGATATGTAATAGCGTACTCTAAATACAAAAAATAAAAAATAAAAATGGATGAGTGTATTCTTGCATGTTGAGAGAAACTATCGGAGAACTTAAAAAACTATTTGACAGTGAAATTAGATATATGAGAGGTAGAATCCATATAGGTAATGGCACCAAGCATTGCTTCACTCTAGTTTTGAGTATGTACATAACACCTAATTCATTTTATATTAAATTGGATTAATTTAAAATGAATTATTTTTATTTTTAAATTTTTTTTTGTTTAGAGCCAATACCATTTGAAAGCTTATATTATATATGTAGATATGATAATTTATTAAATAGAATATTTTAATAATTTAATTAAATTTTATGAAAATTTTACTTAATCAACCTAAAAATTTTAAAATTTTAAAAACACATAATTAAATTTTCAATAAACGAGGCTTGAAGCTCGACTAGAAAAGTCTCTGGTTTGACTCAATGGGCTAAAAACTCGGTTTAGATGGTGGAGTTTGGTTCAAGCTCAATTAAGATTTGAGCACAATTATATTATACTCCCTCCGTCCCAAAAGTTTTGCTCAATTTATTTTTGGCAATTAATCTATGATTTTTTATTTTCAACATTCTAATATATAAATAAAAAATCTTTGTATATGAATGATAATTCAAGATATGTAGTTTCTAAATATATATTTTTTTATTTTTTCTAACAAACAATAATATGAATAAAATTGAATCAAAATACAACAAAAAGTTAAATGTATTAAAATTTATGGGACGGAGGGAGTATTAATATTGTATTGGGTTTGATAAAAGTTCAAGCCGAACAGTATAAAGTTCATGCTTCATTTATTAAACATTTGAACATAATATGCACTTGAGTTCAGGCTCAAGATTCATTCAACTCAATTCAATAACAAAAAAATCTAACTCGAACTATTGAGTTCGATTTGTTTCCATCTTATACTATTAATTGTGTTGTTTGTATCATTATTCTGTCACAATACTTAGCATTTTAAAAAAATAATGGGAGAGATGGCAGAACATTGTATATTTACTGAAATTAATGCCATTTATCATGCGAGACCATTTCCATACGTTTTCTTAAAAAGTGGGTCATCATAAACAAAAATATTTTAAAAATTAAATTCTTTAAAAAGTTGGGAAATTTTCAAAAAAAAAAAAAACCCTGAGGTTTGATGAAAACTTCCCTCACCCCATTTTATTTGAAAATCTTTCAGTTTACTCTTTGAGGTTTAATGATTTCTTCGCTTACCCCTCCCATAATAGTAAAACCAAAAAATGCCCTTTCCTTATTTTCTTAGATAGGTTGAATTGACCACCTAAGAGTCAACAATACTTTGCTAAATTAACTAAAAACTTGTACAAAATTATATGTAGCAAAAATTATTTTTTTTCTTATTATCAATAGAACTTTGTTGATCAAACTTAGTATACATAACATTACTCCTTGAGAATCTTGTCTCAATTGTAGCATTTGAAATATGGCACTTAGACACTATATGTAATTGATTGTGAAATATGTTTGATAAATCAACAATTAATATTTTTAATAACTAAAAGTATTTAGCAAAATAATTGTTCCATTAAGTGAGAATTAAATTACCCATTAAGAGAATAATAATAATAATAATAATAATAATAATAAATTACAAAAACCCTCATATGATTTGGTCTAACCTACACTTTGCTATCTCTATTTTTAAAAACCTACATTTTACCTTATGTTTTCCTTACAGTGTTCAATAATAACTTCTGAAATCCTAATTTAAACTATCTGATAATAATGTTTTAGTAATTTCAAGATTTTTTATATTTTTTCATAGTAACCGACCTTTAAAAGATACTAATATGCATTTACAGGGAGAAAAATGTATTTATAGAAAAAAAATTGATAATTTAAAATTTCTATTAATTATGAAAAAATATTGAAGAGAATAAAATTACCAGAAGATTACTATCGTATATTTTAAATATAATTTCAGAAGTTGTTAATGAACAATGTAAAAAGTATAGGGGCAAAGTATATGTTTTTAAAAATAGAAGGGGCAAACTGGAGGTTACGGCATATCTTAGGGGATAATTGTAAGTTTCTCTAACAATAACAACAACAATAATAATAATAATAGTAACAACAACAACACAACAACATTAACAATAATAATAATAATAATAATAATAATAATAATCTAAACCAACTCAACAAAAAAAATAAGAATAGAGAAAAAATTTCTAAGATTTTAATAGAAAATGAGTTATCAAATATAAAAAAGGGGTTTGTTAATATTAGTATTTGACCTTCTATTATTGTGATAGACACATCACATTCATCTTTTTATATTCCATAATTTGTTATTGAAATCCTAGAAGTTTTTTCTTCATTCTTATTTTTTATTGAATTGATTTATATTATTATTATTATTATTATTATTATTATTATTATTATTATTATTATTACTGTACTCTTAATGGACAATTTACTTCCCATTTAATGGAACAACTATTTTATTAAATACTTATAATTATTAAAAAAGTATTATTAATTTCTGTTTTGTTAAACATATTTCACATTCAGTTATATACTGTCTCTAGTTATTACATTTCAAATGCTACAATTGAGAAGTAATTATCAAATAGTAATGTTATCTATATTAAGTATGGCTGACATAGTTTTATTGATAATTGAAAAAAAAATGATTTTTTCACATATAATTTTATACAAAATTTTAGTTAATTTAACAAAGTATTATTGCCTCATAGGAGTATTATGTCAATTCAGTCTATTTAAGTAGACAAGAAAAAGACATTTTGGTTCTCACTCGTGTGGGAGGGATAAATGAAAGATTCATTAAACTTCTGGGGGTAAAGTAAAAGATCCCCAAATAAGAGGGGTAAGTGAAGTTTCTATTAAACCTTAGGGGTTTTTTGAAAATTTTCCTAAATAGTTGGCACCGTGCCAAAAACCTTGGTGGTCGTTTTGTTTAATGATATATCAATTATATAGATTCTCTCCACTCTTGTCTGCTCTTTTTGAAATCTCTCTTACCGATCCTTGTCATGTTTTGACTTCTGTCTCTGCCTTACCAAATTTTGAATTCCTAAACAAGTCGCGGAACGAAACACCCTTGCCGGCAAGTTCGGTTCTTTGACGAACTGCAACAGAGGGAGACGAAAGTAACTCTGCAATTTTCTCTTCGTCCTTGTTTCCTCTCTCTTTATCTGGGTTCTTTCGGTTAATGGGTTTTGCCTTTTCGGTTGAAAGTTTGGGTGGAAGCACTTCAACTCGAGTTTAATGGGGTTAGAGCGAGGAATTATTGTTGTTGGTGGGTCAGGTTCTGAAATTTTTGGTTCTCAGGAAAGGGACCACTCAGATCCTTCATTTGCATTCCTTTTTTTTTTTCGCTCACTTTCTTTTCTTTTCTCTTTTGACTTCATATTGGGTTTCTTCTCCTTTTCTTCCCCATTTCAACGGTTTTAGGCCACCCATTTGCCATGTCTCCTGTTTATCGGCTTTGTAATAACACTTTCTGAACCCTCTCATTTGTTTTTTGTCTTCCACCTTTTTACTTCCCCTTTGTAGGCAATCATACGCTCATAATTTTCAGCATATTTCGTTAATCAGTTTCTTTTAGCTCTTAATCTTTATGGATTTGATTGTTGCAAGACAGAAGTGTCTTCATCACTTCCGTTACTGCTTTTGAAATATGTCTGCATGTTTTGGTGACTTTCTTTATTAGAAATTTGTTTGGTGGGCGTGCGGGTGTTTAATGTTTAGTTTGGTTGTAAGATTAAAAGCTCCAAACTTAAACTTGCTCATCTCTTTTCCTTTGTGTCGCTGTGTTGAAAATGACGGGTAGATGGGCATTCATTAAGTTTGTTTGTCCTTATTACATGTTCACAGGTGTAACAGCACTTTTTCTAATTCATTCCTTATTGCTGGTTTTCAGGATTACAATTTAATATCAGAAAAAAAAATTGGTGGCATTTGAATCTACTGGACAATATAGAGGCCAAGGTTTAAAGAATTCCCATATGTTCTTTTCTGGGTAAATGCCAAATCTTTTGGTCTCACAATGTGTGACTCATCAAGGGTGCAAGCTCAGCCGAACGAGTAAGTGGCAGCATTTTGTTTTGCCTTGCTTCCTCTGATCTTTGCTTATAATTGGTTGGTTAGATTCTAAGAATATTTCTCTGGTTTTGGTTTTTGGTAACTGATCTTCTGGCAGGTTTGTTTCTGTTTCCAAATGTTCACATGCTAGGGCTGCGTCATGTAGTCTAGAGGCTCAGGTAGATGACGGAGAGTTAGCTTCCTCGGAGGTCAGTTGTGGGCTAAATCTGATTTTATAGATCAGGGATTTCCCTTTCTGTAGAAGTCAATGAACACTGGGCCTGAACTGTGCATCCTTATTTGCTTTCAAATTATCTCATTGATCTCTTACCTGTTGAACCCATTTAATTGAGTTTCTTCAATTCAAGCCCAGCTTTTACCAGGATTCTTTTTTCTTCGATGCCAGTGCTGCAGTGGGGGACTTGTTTTAAGACTATAGCACATTGATGGTTTGCATTACTGCATGCAAGCAAAAGAGTTGTTCTTTTAGGTTGTTTCCAGTTCAGTTCAACTGGGATTCCATAGATTTTGTCCAATGTTTCAGGTCAAGAATATACATCTTTTTGGATTCAATTGTGCTTAATTCAGAAGCTAAATGGTGAATTGGGTGAAGAAACACTATTGTCTCTTTTGACTATCTGTATCATTTTGCAAAACCTTCTCACTTTTCTTTCATTTCTTATATATATCTTTATTTGTTTGATCTGGTTTGGTGTAATTTTGTTATGTTTTATACTCACAATAAGGTGATTTATTCAGGGAAGGAGTTTTGATGAAGATCCTCGTCTTGTTGGATCATCTGTTAAAAGCAGCAATTCTTCTCCTTATAGATTTCAACTTGAACAGGATGTAAGTTTTTTTCTTACATTCTCTTGCCTATAATGATCGACTGTTTCCAGCTTCACACAATGTGGGCTAAGATGCAAAAAGTCTCAATTACTAACATAATATGTTCATAATACTATCACTTGTAGTTAGCTATATTTTGAAGCAGTAATTTGCTTCCCCGCTCCCCCCCCCTGCTCTCTCTCTCTCTCTCTCTATCCCTCCCTCCCTCTCTCTCACCCCCTCCCTCCCTTGGTTGTTAACATTAGTGAGCATCCCACCTGTTCCTGTCATTTCCCTGGATTACGTCTGATTACAGGAACTTGCTTTTGGTTTTTACTGTTGAAGTATTTTTGCACCCTGACAGGTACATAGACTAGAAAGGCAATTGCAAGAAGAGATGCAATTGCATTGTGTTCTGCAAAATGCTATTGAGAAAAATGCCATACAGTTATGCAGTTCTCCATGCCTCCCAGATAATGTATGCTTTATGTTTCCCAGGTTACATGCAATTTGTAGTTTAATAAAAGGTTCACTCTAGTGAAATACTCTTCCTCCTCAAACTATTTGCGGACTAATTTTGTGAAGCTACTCCTACTTTATTGCAACTTATTGGTTTTGTATGGGTTTTGAAACTTTTATGTAGTCAATGCTGGTGCAGGACAGGTTGGAGGAAATTGTCTCACCAGGGTTCTAGTAGGATGAGTAGATGAGGATTATTTAGAAAATCAGGGACTTTTGGGCTTAGGTTTACTGGAGACTGTTGACATGAATGGTGTGAATGCACCAGGGATTTCTGTCTGTTTTTCTCTGGCAGTGGGGTGGTTGTTCCTTGGAGTATCTTACATATCTCACTCTAACTATTTGCCGCAGTGGCATATGAGGCTGGTGTTTTGTGTTCTGCAGAGTTGATCATTTGTGATTGTAACTAAGGTTGAACAATTTAGCTTAGATGTTCCATTTCATGTTATACTGTTGGTTGAAGATCATTTTGCTATACAAGCTAAAATACATGGAATGGTAGCAAAATACTATTCTTTTGACATATTCCATTTTCATACATTATCATCTCCCACTCTGTTAGGGTATAGAGCAGTACCAAAACTTAGAAAATGCTTCCAGGTTATGATTACGTGATTTCTACCAATTCCTCAAGTTTGTGTCAGAAAGAAATGGAAATGTCCATTTTTTAGATATTCATGCTTACTAATGGATAGTGATTTATAATTCCACTATTGCAAGTGAGCATAGGGTTGTTTCTTGTGGATACTGAATTGTCATACTTATTCTTTCTTTCTTTCTTTCTTTCCATTTTTCATTTCCTGGCAGGCACATAAACTTTTAACTGCTATCTCAACACTGGAGGTGATTGTCTCAAGACTGGAAAAAGAGATGGTCTCCCTACATTTCCAGCTTAGTCAGGAGAGAAATGAAAGAAGGCTTGCTGAATATCGTCTAAAAAATTTATGTTCACGATCAGTATGTACTGTTTTCTCCTGCAATTATGTGAACTTGGTACTGCTCATTTGAGATATGTTAAACTTCTCTGTCACTTCAAACCCTCATCGTTGTTTTGCTACTTTTGGGTTTGGATTTGTTTCTGTCTATGTATTTCTAAATATTCGGGATAATTTAAAGGTTTTACTGGTTGACACAGTTCTTCTAGGCATACCAGTTTGAGATTTGAGCTAACTTCTTAAATTTAGTTCCTAGTTATCCTGTTGTTATTTGTACCCCACTTTTATCACATGAAGCTGTCTGGGCTTGCAATTGGTCATTGATCTGATAGAATTATACAAAAAGCTTCCTTTTGTAAGCATAAATCAACTGTGCTAATCTGTAAATTTTTCAAGCTTAGTGCATTGTTTTAACCAGTCTAAACTTGTTTTTGGCCTGACGAAACTTTTGTTTTCAACTCATGTTTTAAATGCTGTTAAATGCTGGGATGCATCTGAGTTCTAGTTTCCTTTTCCTATCAGACCTGCCTCTGTGCACATCATAGTGATTATAAAATAAAAAGCCTAAATCATATTAGGTTAAAGAGCTTGATATACATGTAAATCTATATGCGAGTGAAAATGGGCTATTCTCAGCATTCTTGGAGGGTTGATTGTAAGAACATGAATGCTAGTGACTTTTAAACCAACCTTGTTCATAACTGCCCAATCATGTATTTGTTTGCAGAGTGAGTGCTTAGTGGGGCGGTAACAGTGGTTATCAGTATCATTTTTATTTTTCGCGTATACATTTGTCTTTTATTTTTTGGCTTATTATAGTTGAAGATGAACCTAGGCCTTACGACTAGAAACTGTTCTAATGGGATACTTTATCTTCTACCACAACACCTTTAGCATGATCTAGTTCATTTGCATTTATGTGAGATTTTACTTGGTTATGTAGATTTCAGCTTCACTAAGGTGCTTTAAGCCTTCCAATATGGAACTGCCTCATTCTTCAGAAGACAATTATAGCAAAGAGCAAGTTGATCAAACAGTGGAATCTACTGGTGAATCATCTTGTTCAGAGTCAATTATGGAGGTATCTGTTTGGATCATTTTCATGTGTCAATCTTTCAACTGTATGGTTATATGGCCTTCTCTCCCTGAAATCCAAACCCACTATTGTGTATCATAAGTTTTTCATAGCAGTTGGTCTGGTCACACTATTGAGGATAGCATTACTGTTGGGGATCAGCTCGAATTGTGATGTTTAGAAAAGGAAATGTCAGTCTCATGCCACCATTTGTCTTTATAAAGCTTGACAGTCGAAGTGAAATATGAACTGGGAGGATGAAGTACAAAATCAAATTCTGCAGTAATAGTGGCCGCGCAGCATTAGCTTTTTTATGGAAGATGTGTATAATTAATTTGAAAAAGATAAAACTATTCCATGGTGCTCGCCAGCCACTGCCTCTTTTGTCACATTGGCTGCAAAGAATGTGTCAGCTGATGGTTTTTTCCTTTCCTTTTATTCATTCATTCGTGTGATGGGCATAAATGCGGTGAAGTTGATTTATATAGTTTTTGCTTCTCTATTCATCTCATCATTGCTGTACACAGTTTATCATTTTGAAAGTATAGCAACTTTTAAATTTTGAATTCGTAATTATACTTCCTATCTAGTCGTTGTAGCATATTAGATCTTTTCAAATCTAGTGATTTGTTGGTGGATTTTGATTTGAAGGAAAAATTGGCTAGAACAGAAGGCAAATCTGTGTTGTTGGAGGCTGAAAAGATTCCAAGAGGTATTTCACCCAAAAGCCTCTGGAATCAGCCTAATAAACTATCAGAAGAAATGGTGAGATGCATGCGGAATATATTCATGTCTCTTGCAGATTCAACCATGCCTTCAAAATCATCTGCATTGGAAAATAATTGCTCACCTTTGTCGCCACACGGATATGTGTCCAATTCTTCGTGGTGGTCGTCATCTGAGCGATCATTGATCTCATCATGGGTGCAAAGCCCACAAGTTGATGTAAAGAGCAACTCTGAAGTCTTAGCTTCAGAAAATTCTTTTGATCCATATAGAGTACGTGGAAAATTAAGTTGGGCAGACATTGGAAACTATGGATTAGCGACTGAAGTTTCTTGGATGTCAGTTGGGAAAAAGCAATTAGAATATGCATCAGGAGCCCTAAGGAGGTTCAGGTAACATTTTATCCCAAGCTCTTAGCTTGAAAATCATTCTTCTTGTTGCAGTCACCGCGAAAATAGCTCCGGTGGATCCTAACAACTTTAAAAAATGTGCTAAATTAGATCCACTTTACACTGCTTATCTCAGCACTGTTATTAAAAGAGTTGTGAGATTGTTATTTACAACACCCTGTTGTCTTTTAGCTAATTACTATTGTTGCACTTGTAGAAGTTGATGTGTTACTTACGGTGTTGCTGCTCGTCCTAGAATCAGTTTGGTCACATAATTTGTTAAACTCCCAACTTCTAGTAATGTTCTCCGATCAATGGTCTGAGCCCTGTATTTATTTTGGCAAAAAGAAAAAAAAAAAGAGCCCTGGATTTATTATTGCTTCCATATTTTATCCCTGCTTTCCTTTATTCATTTCTGTCAACTACATTCCTTCTGGTGACATTCTCTAGAATACGTGGATGATGTATTTTAAGTTTGGAGGCTTATGTGATAACCAAGATAGCTCATACCTAGCTGACCAGTTCGCCTGAAATGAAGTTTGACGTCAGTTTAGAAGTCAACTGAGTCTCCAAGTGTCAAATGCCTTCTTCCACCACTTCTCTCACTTTTTCCTGAACATTTTGGATAATGCGAAGCCATTCTTCAGACATCCTTTTGTTTCTAGTGGAGGAAAGAAACAAGAGGTGTGTGTCTAAATATAAAGAAACAAGAGGTGTGTCTCTATATATAAACATTTTGAGGAGTCGAAAGTGCCTTACTCATATTCTTAAACAAAGTTGCAATGGGTTCTCAGATTTTGGGTCGCTGGACGTTAGTTCATATTGGCATAAAATGTATAGATTTAGTGTAGTAACATTTCTATTTTTGGTAATCCAAATTTTGTTTTTCTTATTTTATCTTTTCTTTGTACATGAGTTAGGCCCTCATTGTACAATTTGCTCTTGCAAGCTAAAAAAAAAAATCATCATTTCTTTAGCCAGCAGTTATGCAAAAGGAGCAATCTGAGTAATCTTTCTCCTGTTTTCTTTTTCTGGGTGACAGAATGCTTGTGGAGCAGTTGGCCAGAGTAAATCCTCTGCACTTGAGCTGCAATGAGAAGCTTGCTTTCTGGATCAACTTATACAATGCATTAATTATGCATGTAAGGTTTCTTAGACCTTTGACGCGCATCCCTTTGTGAAGGCATTCTAGTTGTGAAGCTTCACACAGCAGGAAAGGTAACTGAAATCTTGTTTCTTTACCATTGGTATTTTCGACAGGCTTACCTGGCATATGGAGTTCCAAGAAGCGACTTGAAGCTCTTCTCATTGATGCAAAAGGTTTAAATTCCATATCGAGTATGCTTAACTTTTTTCCCTTAAGTATTAGCTTAAAATACCTTTATCCTTCTTCCATAGTTAAAAACATATGTAGATGAATAATTTTTCTACCTTTAAGAAGAGGAGATGAATTTGTTGGCGAGGAGCTGCTAACTAATGTCTTGGTGCATGTTTGATGAACTTCCTTTGCTCTTAATTTGTGCATTTGATTGATACGTTTATAGTCAAGTTTGATAATAAAAAGTGGAAATCAAAAGAGATGGAAACATGGCCTTTGGTTCCTTGAGGTATTACATATGAGAAACCCAACCTTTTTTTAGTCTGATAAGAAGAGCCTCTATAACAGTTGGGTCTAGAGCCTGAAAATGACAGAAACACTGATTTTTATGTTTAGTTGACAATCCCCCCCAGCCCCCCAAACAAAATGAAGTTTACATCCAAACGAAAAGTTAGTCAGTTAAAGTATCCAACCAAATCAGTCGACAATGGGGGGAGAGGCCTCACCGCACTCTAAAGCACAGATCAAACCATCAAGTTCGTTACCACTTGATATCCCCCTCACTTGCAGCTTGGTGAAACAGTGAAAATGAGTGTCGCATGAGCCACAAAAATTGGCAAACAACATCTTGGGGAATGACAACCTTGGGCTTTGGTACTGTTGTAAAGCATCCAACCTAAAATCAATTGGCAATGAGTGGAGGGCTAACCACTATATAAAGCATCTCAAACATCAACAATATAGGAGTCTGCCACTTAGAAAGCCCACTAAAAGGGCTTGGGTGGGGACTTCCAGTTTTTTAAAAGCCTTTCGTGGTAACTGCTGTTTGACACCATTTGGTTTTTGCAGGCTGCATATACTGTTGGGGGACATTCCTTCAGTGCAGCTGCAATTGAGTACATGATTTTGAAGATGAAGCCACCTCTTCACCGGCCACAAATTGTATGGATGTTTAGTTGCATTCCTTAGATGCTTAACCTCTGCATAATTATTTTACTAAAGACTGCAATTAATCACCAGGCCTTACTTCTTGCTCTTCACAAATTGAGAGTATCAGAAGATCAGCGGAAATCTGCCATTGATACTTATGAGCCTCTTGTATCTTTTGCTCTCAGTTCTGGGATGTACTCATCACCAGTGGTAATGTCGATGCTCCTTTGTGAGAAACTGTGGTTCTTTTGTTTTCCTATATTGATGTTGGGATTTATAGTTTGAAACATGCTGTAAATGCCAGGTTCGAATCTACACAGCCAATAATGTTAAGGAGGAGCTTGAAGAAGCTCAGCGTGATTTCATTCGTGCCTCAGTAGGGGTTAGCACCAAAGGGAAGCTATTGGTTCCAAAACTGCTGCACTGCTTTGCGAAAAGCTTTGTCGATGATGCAAATTTAGCCGTGTGGATTTCGCATTACCTTCCTCCCAATCAAGCCATGTTTGTGGAGCAATGCATATCCCAAAGACGACAGAAATTGCTGGGTTCTCGTAACTGCGGTATTCTCCCCTTTGATTCACGTTTCCGGTTCTTGTTCCTTCCTGACAAAGTTTCCATCTTATGATGCAAAACCAAGCATCCTTGGTAGGATGCTTCCTTTTGTTGTTTATTGTTTTAGTTTGAACTGGATGACTATTGGATTTTGGTCTTAGATGAGCAGAGATGGGGTCTGGAGCTTCCTTTTTTGCATCCTTTTGGTGGGTGTATGTAAATTTTGCTGATGGTTAAGATGAAATACACATAGGGCCTTGTTAGCAATGTAATTTTTTTTTTCCTAATTGGTCAAATAAATCAAATGACAATAATAGTCAACTCTTTTGTGGCCTATTCTTTGTTCAACATTCCCTAGGCATGGTCATGTTAAAATCAAGTGTCCCTTCCCTTATGTCTTAGGAGCCACTTTGGTGCTCTTTGTACAGTAGATACCTTTTTCTTCTTTTTGGTTCATGTTAGTGTCTTTTCTTCTCAACAATAAAGTCCAGAGAAAAGTAACTTGCATCTTAAGTACTTGTATCTTATATGTGGGACTAAAAGCACTTCTAGGCCTCAACTCAGTTGTTCACGGTTCTAAAAGTTTCAAATGGTTTTATGTGGTTTTTATGAGTCATAGAAGTTATGTTTTTTTAGTAATAAATGAGTTCTAAAACTTTAGCAACTGTGCAAGTGTTTGGTCCTAAATTTGGGGAAATTGATAATTTTAATGGTTTACTAGCTGTAAGAAAATTAATTGTATAGTTTAAAGTTACTACTCCATCCATTTCATAAAAATTGACCATTTTGCTATTCACAGTAATTAATTTATGATTTTATTTTTTTTAAAATATATTATAAAAATATAAATATTTTATTTGAAAATGAAACTTTAAAAATTATAGTTTATAAATATCATTTTTATGATTTTTTTTCAATAAATATTAATATGAATATGTTCAAGTTAAATTTCAGTCAAAAAAGGTAAAAAAGTCTATTAATACAAAATGGAGGGAGTAGAAGATAACTTCTAAATAGTTTAAATTAGAATTATAAAAACTGTTTTTAGAAAGTTTTTACTGTTTCAAGTTTTACGTAGAAGATGTGAATTTTTAGGACCTAAGAAAAGAATGTGTGAAATTTTAAGAAATTGAGAGAGTATTTAGTTTAAAGATTCTTCAAATGCTTGAAGAGTAACATTATAGGAGAGTAATATTTTAGAAAGTAATAATCCACAACCTTTAAAACATAAAAATGGTTGAGTATCAATGATGAAATAAAAAGGAATCTAAATAATATTGTGTTTAGTAGATATAGAAACTAATTTCTTCGAGTCTTATTCTCCAAAAAAGATGTTATGTTATTCAGAGTTTGTTAAAGATCATGAAGTTTGGGAAGTTACTTTTCAAAAATTATAAATGGATGATGCTTACTAGAAAGTGAGATTCAAGAATTTATTATTTTAATCTAGCTAAGTATAGTATTATTATTTATACTTGTTTTTCCCTACCATTCATGCCTAATCATTTTTATGTTTTAAAAAATGTATATTATTACTTTCCAAAATGTAACTATCCTATAATCATACATTTTAAGGATTTTGAGAATTATTGAATCAAATGCTCCTAAAAGGGGTTTTATGGAGAATTTGATGACAAATTGCTCCCCGTATCAACTCACAGTCTTCATGGACTGTCATACCATCGGATTCCTTGTTACTCTCAATTTATATCATGTAATATTTTTTTTTGGTACCTCAATCTATATTATAATCTTACTTTTCAAGGATTTTGAGAATCATTGAATCTAACGCCCCTAAAAATAGACTTATTAAGAATAAATTGACAAACTATCTCTTCATGATCTCTAATTGGACCTTTTTATGTGTGGGATGCTTCAATATTTGGTTAAAGTATACATTCGCTTCTTGTTTAATTATTTCATAAACCTAATCAGTGAAATGTATTAGAAATTGAAAAGCCTCACCCCAAGAAATAGATAAAAACCTCAGTCGTTTCTTCCTTCTTGCACTTCATCTGGCTAGATTTGGTGGATCTCTCCACTAGATTTAGGGAGGCTTGTCTCTTTTGTAGTGGTTTTCACCCATAGGTACCAGGACTTTCGAATTTTCTGCAATCTTTGTGTGCTGGTGGTGGTTGGAGAACTGAAGGCTGTGGCAAACAATCGGCGCGGAGAAGAAAAATTAGTGGCATTTCAACATCGTTCCTGGGTGATGATTCCACTACAAGAAAAATCGAATTTAGCGATGGTTTAATTAGTGACGGCAAAAAACCGTTGCTAATAGTCGGTAATATTCCAGATAGACTTTAGTGACGGCTGTTAGTTGCTAAATTTTAGTGACGGTTTACCGTCACTAAATTAGTGATGGTTACGTGTCACTAAAGTACTATCGCTAACTTAGTGACGGTGTACCGTCACTAACTTAGTGACTGTTGGCCATCGCTAAAATTAGTGATGGTGTACCGTCACTAACTTAGTGACCTAAACTAAAAAAAATAAAAAAAAAGTTGGGGTTCTCAAGTAGTTGTCATTTTTTATAATAAATTGTTATCTTATTGAACATAAATAATTGCTTTTGAATACACTGCCAGAAAAATGTAAATATTATAGCTGAAAATTGTGTGACGTCTCAAATTCTCACACAACATAAATTATTTCAGTTGATATAATACAAATGTATTTAGATTATAGATATTTTTTTCCTCACGAAACAATTTTAAGATTATACGAATTTTATTTACGTTATTGAGATCCTTCTATCCAACAAGTTGCTGTATCTTTACCATTACAACAAACAATTTTGTTTAAAGGAACAGAATAATAAAATAAAAATATTAATACACAACGAATGCATGCGCATGCGCTAAATATCATGACACATAGTTTAACTTTTGTAGACTTTTCAACCCAATTAGTTTGTTGCTGCTATGTAGGGACTGATATCCGTCGCTAAAGTTTCACCGGGCTTTATGTGACAATTTACCGTTGCAAATTTAGTGAATGTTAAACGTCGCTAAAGTTTGTGGTTGGTTATCTTTGCTAAATAAGTGACGGTTATGCGTCATTAAAGTTACTGACAGCTTAAAGTCCCTAATTTAGTGACGATTATGCGTTACTAACGTTAGTGACGGCTTACCGTCGCTAATTTAGTGACGGTTATTCATCGCTAACATTAGTGACGGCTTACCGTCGCTAATTTAGTGACGGCTTAAAGTCACTAATTTAGTGACGGTTATTCGTCGCTAACATTAGTGACGGCTTACCGTCACTAAATTTAGTGACGGCTTACCGTCGCTAATTTAGTGACGGTTATGCGTCACTAAATTTAGTGACAACTTATCGTCGCTAATTTAGTGACGTTTATGCGTCGCTAAATTTTAGTGACGGCTTAAAGTCGCTAATTTAGTGACGGTTATACGTCGCTAACATTATAATTGTATAATTACAATTTTTAATTTGATTAATTAAGCATACAATTCACTAATATAGATCAATTCTAACTCTTAGGATTTTTTTTATTCAGATATATAGATCAATGGATCTATGTGTTTATGGAAAAAATATAGATTATAATTTATGTTAAAAAAAATTATTATCGCAATTATTTTTCTAGAAAAGAAAAAAATAAAAGTGAAAATCTCTTGAATTTCAAATAATTTTTTCCATTATTAGCAGTTGCTAATAATTAGCAACTGATAGTTTCGCTAGTTTGCCATTAGTTGATCTTAATTTTACTTATTTTTTATTTTACCTCAGCAAAATCACTTATCCTTTTATATGCCACTTGTTTAATTGTATAATTATAAATTTTAATTTGATTAATTCGGATGACAAATCTCTTAATATTTTTTAAGTAATTAACAAAAAATCTATTTAATGAAAATTAAATTCATTTGAATTGATTTATTGGCACATAAGACTTAACCATTTTTTAATATTTTATCATCTCATTGTGGCCTAATGTTACTAGAAATAGATAATATGTTATAATATGTTAAGAACTATCGACGGCCAGAAGTCGCTAGTTACTAGCATTTTATTTCTAGAATTAAGTCGTCAAAGTTTCTATGCTGCAGTCCATAAGGCCTCACTTCATTTCTCTCTCCCTTCCGATCGAGTCTCATATTTTCCCGAGATTTATTTCTGCGGTGCTTCTGTGAATTTCTGAATTCGCCGATTGCTCTTCTGCTTTCGCTCCTTTGATCAGATTCTAGAGCTGGGAATCAGGGATTGGAGGCTGGCTGTTGAAGAGATTGATCGATATTCTGTCGGTCGATCATGTTGCCGAATCAGTTGCAAAATGGATTGGAGACCGTGAAGCTGGTCTGGTCTCGGTTGCCCAACTCGGAGGACGGTGTGCTCGACGATGGTGGCTTCTTGAATGCAAATAGTGTTGAAAGCCTCGACTACGAGGTTATTCAGAATTATGCCTATTGAGAAGAGTAGGTCAATTTTCTCTTTTTGATGTGCAGTTTACAGCCTTGGTAATTAGAACAATTTGTTCTTGATATTGAACTGAAGCTGGCTGTCATTTTTTTTTTCTTTTTCCTTTTTATTGAATTGGGATTGCTAAAGGCACAAAGAGGGAAGCTTTATGTAGGATACTATATAGCTATGAAATGATTCTTTGCTTTGCTCATTGGCATCGGTAAGTTGATTTCAATTGTTAAACAAAGGATATGTTTCCTTAGTTGGAATTTCATTTGGAGCCAAGAATGAGCTCAGATGGAAGAGTCAATTTTCCTTATTATTCGTTTATCATTATTAGCGCATTAATTTAGTGATATATTTTATTCTATGTGTCCTTTTTGTGTTGAAGCACAAGTATGGGCTGCATGCTCTTAGGTAAATAAAATGACTTTTTGTGGATAAAAGTTCATTTCTTTCAAGAGGATTCAGAAATGCTGAACTTGTCTTGCCTTTGAAGTTATTCTACTAGTTTCATACTTCCAGGTTGCATGTTGGCCTTCTAAAGGTTCTTGTTTTGTTGGCCTTCAGGTACTGGATTTGCTGCAGTCTTCATCAATATTTCTGTGGAGAATTTTGCTGGCCGGAAGTTCTCCCTAGTTTTTAAAATAGTCTAGAAATCTTATTTGGCTGGTTTTGTGGTTTACATCTTAATCAACCTGGCTCTAGTCTTCTCATCAGTATATATTATTACACATTTTGCACTAGCAGCAGCAGGATCTGGCATCCTCGAGATCAAGGGCTACTTGAATGGTAAACTAATTTGTTCTCCATGTTCTTGCGTTGCTCACTGTTGACTGATTGATGTTTGAAAATTCTAATGTTATCTTTCCCTTTAATTTTTTTAAGGAATCGATGTACATGGGATCCTTCTTTTCAGAACTTTGATTGGAAAGGTATTTGATTGTTGTTGGTTGCATTATTTTTTTTCCTTGGGGTTCTGTTGCATATCTTTTTCAGTAATTTGTCTGCTCTTTATAATTCCAGATATTTGGAAGTATTGGTTCTGTTGGTGGTGGTTTAGCCTTTGGCAAAGAAGGTCCTCTTGTCCACACTGGTGCTTGTATTGCATATTTGCTTGGACAAGTAAGTTCTTTGTAGCCTTCGATAGCTCGGAAGTTGAAATTTTCTTTGTTTTTTTTTAAGAATACAATCAAGTTACCCCATTTGATGCATCTGTTTGTCTTCTCTAATTTCATATAGTAAATTAGAGCTTATTAAGTCGCTTGTCTTCTGTCTTGCAAGTTGAATATATCTGACATCTATGTACTTCATCTTTCTTTCTATTATACTAAGCTGAACTTTGATTACATAATGTTTTGTTTCAGGGTGGATCGACCAAGTATCATTTAAGTTAAAGATGACCTCAAGTTTTTAAAAGTGACCAGGATCGCCGTGATCTTGTGAGTGTGTAATGGCTTCTAGTTTCATTGTTTCTCAAAAGAAGGGAAAAAACTGTTACTCATTCTTGCCCTAGTGGGTTAACTTGCTGATATATCTATCTGTAGTAGTCTTTTGAGGCTCAAAAAAATTACATGCAATACACTAATGACTTGGTGCCTTTATTGATGGAAGTACATCTATATTTTCTCACACTTTGCTGATGTGATGTTTTGAAAAGGTAACTTGTGGATGTGCAGTCTTTACAAAGAGGAAGAAAGCAATATAATGGCAACTGTTGTAATAATTCTTTATTGTGTATATGTGTGTGTGGGGGGGGGGGGAGATAAAGAGAAGGTAGATCTTTTTGTTAATTTAATGCAAATTTGCGCCAACTTTCAAGTTTGGACAGTTACGTGCGATTTTGGGACATAAACTCCAGACAACTTCTTTCTGCGGTAGTCCCTTACCTTTTGTGTTCACTTCTGGTAATCTGCTCTTACATTGGTTTTACTTTTGTGAATTGTATGTCTTCATCTGGAATTGTTCTGTAATTCAGTATGGGGGGGACTTGCCTTCAATTTTGATCAAACCCCTAGCAGATATTACATTCCATTGTCCATCGATGTTGACAGTGTAGATAATACATATCTTAGTTTCATAGTTGAATTTTGATTTCTTCTGCCCCCATTATGACACTTAAGCTAGAAAGAGAAATTTCTGAACATGGTGGTTCGTTGCAGGTTTTCTTGAAACAGCATCTTAACAAAGTGGTCTTTGATGCAAGTTTCACTGAAGCAGGTCACTATTTCGTCATAAATCTTGGTTGTAATTAGGGTACAATTATATCCCATGAACTTGTTTCACTATAATTATTAAGGTTGTACATTAGCCAAAATACATTGTGACATTGTATGTATTCTAAATATCAATTGTTATGTTTATGACTATTGGGAGTGTATAACATAACTTTGGATTAATGTTACCTAGTTTTGTGTTTGGGTTGTATGGAATAGACACGTATAGTGGAGGTTTGTTGATGAAATTGTTGACCATGACATAGCTGAATTCATATGGATGCATATAATGGAACTAGCGATCGTTATAATTTTGAAATTTTTACTAGTTATTAGTGACGGTCACGCGTCACTAACTAGAACTAATTAGCAACGGTTAAGTGTCACTAACTAGTGACGGCTACGCATCATTAATTGGCACTAACTAGCGACGGCTACGCGTCACTAACTGGCACTAACTAGCGACGGTTATGCGTCACTAATTAGCGACGGCTACGCGTCACTAACTGGCATTAACTAGCAACGGTTATGTGTCACTAATTAGTGATAGCTACGCAGCATTAACTAGCGACGGCTACGCGTCACTAACTAGTACTAACTAACGATGGTTACGCGTCACTAAGTAGCGACGACTATGCGTCACTAAGTAGCGACGGCTATGCGTCGCTAACGCACCGGCAAACACCGTTACCGGAAAATTTGTGACGGCCTGTTTTGCGACGTTTAACTGTCGCTAATTAGTGACGGTAACCGTCGCTAGAAAATTAGCGGCGAGTGAATTAGTGTCGGGCATTTTAGCGACGGTATGCTGTCGCTATATCATGTTTAGCAACAGCCAGCCGTTGCTAATGGCCGTCACTAAATGCGGTTTTTCTAGTAGTGTTCGGGTCGACTTGTCGATTTTTGTTCGGTTCCAATGTTGGGTTTTTGTTTGTTAGTTCGTACAATTTTATATTGATGTTTTCGTCCAATTCTATGTAGGTGTATTTGTTGTTTTCTTTTTCCTTTCCCTTTTTTTTTTTTTGTTTTCATGAGATTTTCTTTCATTCTATAAGCGTTAATCTTATTATTCTTGGAAGTTTTCTTCTGATTACATTATTTTTATGATGTAGAAAGGTACAACTAATTAGAGCTAATTGTCTCTATAGAGATTGAGTGCGCTATATTAGTTTGTAGACACCATATGACTTACTGCTAATTGAAAGAACACCCTTTCATTAAAAAAAAAAAAGATAAGTTACATATAGGAATCGAAAAAGGGCAAATAATTAATAGTAAAATAACATATAGGAATTGAAAAAAAGCAGAAATAAATAAACATATAGGAACTAAAAGAAATAGATTTATTACATAATAAATAATAATGTACAAAAGAATATATATAGAAACTAAAAAGAATAGAAATAAAATAACTTATAGGAACTGAAAAAGAATATATTTATAAGAGAATAAACAGCAATTAAATAAAGACATAAAAGAACTGAAAAAAATAAACAAAAAATCATGAGAACTAGTTGTGTAAAAATAAGCAAAATGAATATGTTTTTTTTACATTAAGTATATGTCCCTTTTCAACTATATAGATGTTCTTATTACAAATGGAGATATGTTAAACAAATAGTAAGTAATAATTAGTACAAAACAAAAGAACAAATATTGTTTTATGATAGAACAATGAAAACATAACAACAGATCAATCAATAAGAACACATAGAAATTCAAAAAGAGCAAATATAAATATATAAAAGAACAGAGACAAAATAATAAAAGAACACATGGTGCATGCTGTTCACCATGTGCATACACAATTTACTCAATTGTATGTATCATGGACATGTGTCCAAATAATAAAATCAATTTCCTTTGTTTTCATTTTATAGATTTTATCTATTAATAATAGTAAGGAATATACGAGGTCTAGGGTTAATTATTTATCATATCTGTTATTTAAAGGATTTCATCTCAACAAGAATAGTGAAAACTAAAAATTATCTAAAAGGTTTAAAATCTCCAATGTCTATTCGTCACAATCTATAGTCAATTTTTACAATATATGAAACACAGGAAATAGTCATTTGACATGAAATTTATCGCAACTAGTACATATACAAGTTTGCCAATCGTGACAAAAAAATTTTCCCCACATGAATCTGTACCGTTTGTTATTAGTGTTTCAGTCACTGAAAATACGCTTTTTCTGCTGTACGAAACTTGAGTCACAAATACAAATTGTGAGACAAGATTTCTTTAATAGCCTTGTGACAAATGGAAACTTAGTTATTACCCAAGTTTTTTGTAACATTTATTATTTATATCAATTAATTTTTATTTTTATTTTTAACATTTTAGCATATAAGAGAAATTTTTTTATGTAAATAATAAATAATAAATTATAATTTTTAAATATATTTTTCTAAATTTTTTTAATGAATAATAATATAAATAAATTTAATCAAAACTTAAGTAAAAAAAGTAAAGTGTTTCAAAAAGTATGAGATAGAGAATAATATTTATTGTCACAAAAATTCTATCTTGTTGTGTTGAATTTCAAAGTCACTAAAAACCACTTTTCATATGTGCATGTTCTTCTATGTTTTTTTTTCTTTTATATCTTTTGTGTGTATGTGTGTGTGACAGCGTGTGTTTTGTAGAGCCTTGCATGGAACATGTAGTTGACGTCTTTTGTAATCTTCAAACTTATTTTGTTTTTGTTTTATTTCCTTCAAAAATTCAAGTTTAATTTTTTTTTCTACCAAAAAAGGAGTCAAATTCTGATTGCTCAGGTTAACTAAACAAGGATTTTCTTCCTCAATGAATGGTTCTTTACAACCTCCTGCTTTAAGTGAAATGCTTTTCAGTCTACTTCATCCTGCAGGCCTAGTGAGTTCCTGTTGTTTTTTGCAGCAGCTATAATGAGATCTTTCTCCTCTGGGTTTAACCTAAATTATGTTGTTGCAGTAAAAGTATTAGAAAGTTCATAAATAATAAAATATAAAATTTAAACAAAAATTTGATCTCACCGACAACATGAAAATAGACAACTTTGTAATATAAAATTAGATAATGAAATAGGTAGAAAATAGAAAAATTATTATCTATATATAATTGGGATGAGTTGTAAGTCTATCAACTCTTTTTTAGACGTTTTGTGTCATACCGGTGCAGTTGCCTCAGTCATGCCGCCCTCAGGATAAAACAGACCAACCTTCTTATTGTAGCTTCACACATACATGCATTGTAGTAAAGCAAAGCTCCACCTATACATTTCTTTATCTAATATCATTAGAAACACATAGACAATAATTTTTTTTTTGGATGAAATATCTGGGTAGAAAGAGAGGGGCTGAGAGATTGTTCTTAAGATTGTTCTTAAAAGACCAATATAAATAAGCATATATATATATATATATGTTGAAAAAAAACGTTAGAAAAAAAAATTAATGCTCATAAAACCTATACTAGCCGTTTATGTTTTAATGCACACATTATTGGCCTAATTATAAAACCAAACGGCTAGTGTTGTTAGGTGTTTGTAACTACTAAATATTATCTTTTTTATTGAAATAAAATCTCCAACAAATTCTTTTTCTAATTTTAGAAGCCTAAGTTACGGTTAGTTTGGTTGCCATTTTAACAAAATTAGCAAGTAAAATGGAGTAGAAAGTTTTTAGTAGAGCTGTTCCTGTTGGTGTTGGTTGTAGGTAATTACGAGCTTGTATTTATGAGCTTTGTCCCCCACCAACCCACCTCCTAAAGCAAAACACAATCCGACCAACCAAGATCTGCTAAAACTTGCCCCGCATTTCTATTCTTTTCTTGACTGGCTGGCTCGGGTTTTGGATCATCGATCACATGGACCTGGTAAGCATTCTTGGCTGGTCTTCTAGTTTGCTGCTTCTTTGATTTACAAATCGGTTAAAAGTTTGCTCAGGGCCGTTCAATTTTTTTTTCTCGGTCTAAACGTGAAAAAGGTGTCAAGGTGGATACCTATTTTAAGTTGAACATTATATGCTTACTATTCGTTTTAGCTCTTTTTCAGCTTGACTCTAGTTTCAATCTCCTGGTAGAAGTAGGTAGCAATTTAGCAAATAGAATGAAGTTGAAAATTGAGCCTTATGCGAGAAGTTGAAAGACTTAAATTTGTGCTTAAGTCCAACAAAATAGACCCTTAGGTTGACCCCATAATTTTTACTAACACTAGAAAATCCCTAAAGTTTGGAATTTAATTTAAGTTAACCCCAAAAATTTCTAGTAGGAATAGAAACGCAGGGGTGAAAAGTTTGGGCTTTGGGTCAGGTTTAGCCCCAAACCAAAAATTGCTTGACTCATGCACAGCCTCCAATTAAAGTGTAACTTGAATCGACCCTAAACCAAAATTTATAGGGTTGCATTTGGGTTAAACCAAACAACCTCATTTAATGTGAGTTGGTGGCGGATGGTGGGCAAGGCGAGGTGAAGTGTTTGGGAGGAGGGAGGAAACGAAGAGCAAGGCAATAGGTGACAGCGACCAAGGCAAAAAGTTACGGCAAGCAAAGGCGATAGACAATGGCGAGCAAGGCAACAAGCGACATATGATTAAGACAAGGTGAGGTGCGATGGCCCGATGCAAGAGGAGGGAGGAGGAGGTTGTACGAGGTGAGGCAAGGAACTCGAGACTCAAACAAGGCAATGATCAAGGAGGAGGGTGACAAGAGAGGATGAAGGAGGAGGCCATGCGGCGGAGGTGGTGGCCACCGGTGCCCTTTTTGTGTGTGTGTTGGCTTTTGAGTGTGTGGGTTTTGGGAGTGAGTGAGTTAGGGTTAACTTATGGGCTGGGCTAGGCTCGACTTAATAGTAAGATGGGCTAGTGACTGGGTCTATATAATTTCGGGTTGGATCCAAACCAGCTCGAATTTTTACTCATTCAAATCGGTTTAGATTCAGGTCAACTCGAGCAATAAATTTTCTACTTTCTGACTTGAACCTAATCCAATATTTCAAATTGGGTTTTGGATTAGGGTCATTTGCTTACACTCTAATAGAAAAGGCTCCAGATTTTTTGTCATTGGTTAGAACAAGCCCTATACTTTTCAAATATACTCATGTTGCTCCTTAACTTTTTGAGAATTGGGAGGCCTTAAAGTTGTGGATTTTTCATAAAATTATGTTCATAGTGGTCCTAAACTTTCCGATGAAAGGGCCACAACTTTTGGTTGTTAGTCAAATTTGTCCTAAGCTTTTATGAGACTAGAAAGGCTTTGAGGTTTTGGGTTTTATCCAGATTGGTTTCTAAGATTCACAAAAGTCCTAATGTGTATTAGATATACAAATATCACTTAGAAAACTTACAAGAGCATTTATGTAGTTTGGCCTAACCTACATTTCAACTCCCTTATTTTTAAAAACCTATCAAACAATTTTTAAACCCCTATCTATTTTTCTTCCCTATAAATGCATTTTTCTCCCTATAAAATGTAAATTAGTTTTTTAAAATGTTATTTAAATATGAAAAAAATAAAAAATTTTGAAATTATTAAAACATAGTTACCAGACAATTTTAATTAGTGTTGCAAAAGTTGTTGTCAGATGAAGTAAAGAAAGTAGAGCGTAACATGTAGGTTTTTGAAAATAAAAGGGGGCAAAGTGCAATTTAGGTCAAATCACAAATGGACTTATATAATTTTCCCAGTATCACTAATAAAATTATTTTCTTGAGTACATACTTAGACAATATATTCAAGCTTAAACTAGGGGTGAAAATGGGTCGGACCGGGCCGAACCAGAGCCTATTGAGCTCGAGCTCGGCCCTTTTGTCATTTGGTACTACTCGAACTCGAGCTCAAATTGCTCGAGTTCAATTTTTTAGGTTCAAGCTCGGCCCAAAAAATTGACAAGCTCGAATAACGTTTATAAATCTGAAAACCAGAGCAAAGAAGGGCTAGGACTTAGGACTAATGGAATGGAGGGGAAATTTATAGTTTGCCCAAACTTATTACACTTGGTGCATTACATGTGACATTTTTCACAGTTGTTGATATCAACTTTTAAAGTAACTTTTTCTCCAATAAATTTAAAATATTTAACAATAGTTTTATAGTTAGTTAATAAAATAAATTATTAATTTTTCATGCATCTAAATAAAAAAGATATAATTTCCCCCTCAATTTATAGATAACATGTAGGTTTTTGAAACAAAATTGAGCAGATGGTAATTTCATTTTATGGCCAAAATTAGCCCCTTTTAAATATTTCTGTTTATCTATCTTTTGTTTTTTCACTTCTGGCGTATCCATCTTTTAATTTGTAAGTAGCTAGTCCTCCTTTCTAGCTAGTCCCCATATATAAGGTATGTTTCTACGTACTGATATCCGAATCCTTCAGAAAATTCGGTTTATGTGGTTTTCTTCCTTCCCTCGAATTCACCTTTTTCTTTCTAATGACTTGATCTGCTTCACATTTAAAGGCTTGTAGGCTCTCCCTATCTGTCCATCATGTGGAAGCAAGCCATCTGATTAAAACAAGACACTTGATGTTGGTGGTAGTTGCTTTGTGATGTATACCTCACATGAAATCTCATTAAATGGGTCTGTATGAGGGCATCTTCCTTAGGTTATCATCTTTAAATTATATAAAAGTTCTCTTTAATTTCGTTCTCATCTTTGTTAGTTTGACATTCGCAAATTATGGGTGGTTAATAACAAGGGCACTGCAATAAGTTTGGGACTTCAATCATTGAGCCTTGAACAATTTGATCTGTATGCTTAAGTCACGGAGTTATGAGAGGTAGCCCATTGTTATGGGATTTTACGTCTCAAGATCGTCATGGACCATCAGCTAAGAGATGTTTTTACAAATTTTATTAGTAAGTATCTTTGAATTAATTAATAGCCACTCCAAAACAATCACTACTAAAAATTCCTTTATTTCCAACTGCCCTCATTTCCAACGGTCAAGCAGTTGGAAATTTCCAACTGCCAAAACCGTTGGAACGAGGAGAAAATTTTTTCCAACTGCCTAGCAGTTGGAAGTTTTAGAGTATTTAATTTACATAATATATATAGTATTTCCAACGGCTTAAGCCGCTGGAAAATGGAGGAAATATGGAGTGTTTTCCAAAATTATATAAATCTAGATAATATATAATATTTCCAACGGCTAAGACCGTTGGAAACTTTGGAAAATAAAGAATTTTGTGCAGAAATTATATAGATGTAGACATATATAATATTTCCAACGGCTAAAACCGTTGGAAAATGTTGATTAAAGATTTTTTTAGCGTAAATTCTATAAATGTAGACATATATAATATTTCCAACGGCTAAGACCGTTGGAAAATTTGGAAAATAAGGAATTTTGTGCAGAAATTATATAAATTTAGACATAAATAATATTTCCAACGGCTAAGGACCGTTGGAAAATATTTGGAAAATTAAAGAATTTTGTGCAGAAATTATATAAATGTAGATATATATAATATTTCCAACGGCTAAAACCGTTGGAAAATGTGGAAAATATAGATTTTTATGCGTAAATTATAATGTGAAAATCTAAATGTAGACATATATAATATTTCCAACGGCTCAAACCGTTGGAAAATGTGGAAAATATAGATTTTTTGAGTAAATTATATAAATGTAGACATATATAATATTTCCAACGGTTCAAGCCGTTGAAAAATGTGGAAAAAAAGATTTTCTGGTAAATTATATAAACTTAGATAATATCATATTTCCAACGGCTAAAACCGTTGGAAAATGTGGAAAATATAGATTTTTTGAGTAAATTATATAAATGTAGACATATATAATATTTCCAACGGTTCAAGCCGTTGGAAAATTGAATGTTAATTATACAAATGTAGATATAGATGATATTTGCAACGGCTGAAAGGAAAAAAAAGATATAGTTAAGTTAAATATATAAATTTACATAATATATCATATTACCAAACTTTCTTAAAATTTAGATATATAAACATAATATAATATATAAATATATAAATATGGATCTTTTGCGTAAAATATATAAATTTTGGTATATATAATATAGTATGTCTACAAAGTTTCATAAAATAAGCAACATATTTACAAACGTTCTTAAAATTATATGTAAAATAAGCTACATCTTCACAAAATTCAAGAAAATTATATCCAAAATGATTTCAATAACTGGGACAGAGAAGAAAACAACAAATAGTTATGTTCCAACGGTTATAGCCGTTGGAAATGGGACAGAGACAAAGAATTTTAATTTGCAGCCGTGAAATAAGAAAAAAAAATTGTTTCCAACGGCTACAGCCGTTGGAAAATGTGAAAATAACAAAAAATGGGAAATAAACAAATTTTAAATGAAATTTCCAACGGCTACAACCGTTGGAAAATGTGTAAAAGAACAAAAAAATTATTTCCAACGGCTTTAGCCGTTGGAAATTCATTTAATGAAACGCTGAGTTTTGAAATTTTTTTCCAACGGCTTAAGCCGTTGGAAAATAACTTTTAAAAAGTCCCCCCCCCCCTCGCAGCGGACTCGTCTTCTTCCTCCAGCTTTCTCTCCCTTACGCTGTGCTCCTCTCTCTCACTACAAATCCTTCACACGCACACACAGCACGTTTCTTTGCTCGATTAAGGGGTTTATCAACATCGTGAAGCTGATTTTAACGTGGATCTGGCCTCAATTTGCTCGATTTGGTGGTTAGTACGTTATTTTAGAGACTTTTCAAAATTTTTTTTTTCGGATGATGCGTTTTTTTTTTTACTGTGGGTTTCAATTTCTTGGAAAACATAGGTGATTCGAACCTATTCCCAGGCATTTGAAGCAACTTCTATTACGGATTTGAGGTTAGTTTTTACTTAATCCGAAAGTTTAATTTTTTTTCCTATTAATTAGTTTAAATCCGAATTTTTCATGCTTATTTGGGTTGAAATATGTGATTAGTATTTGAGGTGTAGATGTTGATGGTGGGATGTGAAGTATTTGGGGTACCCATTGTAATTGTACATTTTTTTGGATTTTCTAACTATTTTTTTTTATTTCGGAATGAGTTACAAAATTACAAATAATTAGTTTTATTTAAATTGTTTATGTTGTATAATTATGTGTGCAATTAGTTAGGCAAATTATTAAATTTTATGTAGTATTATTTATGTAGTATAATTATGTGTGCAATTAGCTACAAATAATTAGTTTTATTTAAATTATTTATGTAGTATAATTATGTGTGCAATTAGTTACAAATAATTAGTTTGAAGTAAATTGTTTGGGTTATATATTTTGTTACAACGTAGAATGGTTATTTTGGAATTTTGATTACAATGTTTTCATTATTGGCATTAATATAAATTGTACAAAATATATCTAGTGAAATAAATTGACCTCCAAAAATAATATATGTCAATATTAATAATATTACGAAGAATAATATATGGGATTATAAATGTAGTAGTAAAGTCATAGTAAAAATAATATTATGAATTAGTATTATTATTTCTGATCTAATTAATCGAATACGAGTAATATCAATTATAATAATATTATTTAATAGTAATAATAACTTATATTTGAAACAATACATATGATGGCAAGATTAGTAGTAAAGTAATAGTAGTAATACTATTAATTTTTATTATTAGTATACCATTAATAAATCCAATAAGACAAATAAAAATTATACCCATTATTATAAACAGAATAATAATAATAATAATAAAAATAATAATAATACTAAGTATAATAAAAAAGTATAATAATAATAATAATAATTATTAATTAAGAATAATAGTAATAATAATAATAAACAGAATACTAATTATAATAACAATAATAATAATTATAATAATAGTCATAATCTTAATTATAATATTAACCATAATATATCATAATTATTATTATTAGTATACCAATAATAAATCCAATAAGACAATTAAAAATTACAACTACTATTATAAACAGAATAATAATTATAATAATAGTCATAATCTTAATTATAATATTAACCATAATATTTCATAATTGTACTAATAATGCAGTTTGTATGGGTAGTAGTAAAGTAATAGTACATGAAATTGTAATTATTGCTATAATTATAATAATACTTATATGGAAAGAATATTATGAATTACTTCCTATTACGTTTTAACAGTAAACCTTAACTAAAATTCCAAGTATGCTGTTAACCTTACATAAACCGTGACTTAGTCATTATAGTTTGTGTGTTTTAAATGACATGGTTTAGATGAACTAAACAAAATAATCTATTGGTAGGACTTCATGAACCGTAGTTGGATGTATAGTAGTCGTTATTTACCTGGCCGAGTTGGGTACACAGAGGAGTGGGAGACAGGGATTGAGCAGTTCATAACATTTGCCTGTAGTAACCCAGCTCACATGGATGGCAACAAAATACGTTGCCCGTGTAGGAGGTGTAAAAATTTGAAGTTTAAGGATTGTGATGACGTTAGAGTGCATCTATACAAAGTGGGTTTCATGGCTCATTACACAAACTGGACAGCTCATGGGGAGGCATTTACAGAGCCTCCGCAGCAGCCGTTTCATAATTCTGATTGGTATGAGCATTCTGAGTTCGGTTCAAATGTAAACCCATATGCTCAAATGATATTTGATGCAGCGGGTCCAAGTATGCATCAGAATTCCATTGAACAGGATCAACAACCTAATGAAGGTTTTAGAAGGTTTTCTGATTTACTGAACTCCGCTAGTACACCTCTTTGGGATGGATGTGAGAAGCATTCTGAGCTTTCTGCTGCAGTTCGGTTGTTAAACCTAAAAGCAGAATATCATATACCAAGAGGGTGTTATGATGGTATTGCAGCGTTGATGAAAGAGACGCAGCCAAGTGACAGTAAGATGCCATCCAATTGGTATGAGACGAAGAAATTAGTTTCACAACTAGGTCTTGCCCACCTTAAAATTGATGGTTGTGTAAACGACTGCATGTTGTTTTGGAATACTGATGAAGATGCTTCAGAATGCAAGTTTTGTGGTGAATCTCGGTTTAAGCCGAGAACAAATGGGCGAGGTAAGGATAGAGCGAGGAAGACTATGCACTATTTACCACTCACTCCTCGGCTTCAGCGACTATATGCTTCACTCTCAACTGCAGAGCACATGCGGTGGCACAGTGAGCATCGATCCGACCCAAATGTTTTAAAACATCCTTCAGATGGGGAAGCATGGAAACATTTTGATTCCACGTACCCGTGGTTTGCGGCGGAGCCCCGAAATGTTCGCCTTCGGGTACTCAGGTAAACAATACTCATGTTGGCCTGTCATTGTTACTCCCTATAATTTGCCTCCGTGGATGTGTATGAAGAAGCCATATATGTTTTTTATTGCATTGATACGTGGCCCTCGGAGTCCACGTCAGAATATTGATGTCTATTTACAACCACTTATTCATGAATTGAAGCAGCTATGGGAGGATGGGGTCGAAACATGGGATGTTTCACTGAAACAAAATTTTCAGCTCCGCGCTTCGGTTTTGTGGACCATAAATGACTTCCCGGCATATAGGATGTTGTCCGGATTGATGACTCATGGGAGGTTATCTTGCCCTATTTGCATGGATGCTAGTAAAGCATTCCAACTTGAGCACGGGAAGGAAGACTTCATTCTTTGATTGTCATCGGCAATTTCTCGAGTTGGATCACCCATATAGAAGAAACAGAGTCGCCTTTAAGAAAGGAAAAGTTGAGAAATCATTGCCTTCCTGAAGTGTTTACCACCAGCAAACAATATTTGAACGTATCTTCACATTTGTCTTCTGTAGTTCACAATGGACAGGTTGTAACCATACCAGGTTATGGCAGAACTCATAACTTGGACAAAACGGAGTATTTTCTAGGGAGTTGCCGTATTGGAAGAGTAATTTAATCCGCCATAATTTGGATGTTATGCATATCGAGAAGAATGTTTTTGACAATATATGGAATACAGTGATGGATGTGTCCAATAAAACTAAGGACAACGTGAAGACTCGTAAGGACCTTGAAATTCTGTGCAGTCGATCAGAGCTAAATTTAATTCCT
>SMDT01000363.1:0-177484 GCA_005392925.1 Aquilaria sinensis | reverse complement strand
GAAATGAAGAAAAATCCATTAAAGAAGGTATTTGGTACAAGAGGAGTACAAGAGAAGCATGAAAACGAAAAACCCTAGGATGTCTAAGGATCCCCAGCGACGCGAGAAGTTCTGGCTCCCGTGTCTCTAGCCGTCGCCTTCGGCGCAAGTAGAGGAACAGGTGGCAGGTTGAGGTGATCAGCTTTCGACCAAGTCCACCGAGGACCCTCGGGAATATCCAAGGCCGCAAGAAAGGAGGTCTCGAGGTCCGGGTATCGTTGCAGAAATTGATGACGAGCTAGACAGAAGCCGTCCTGAAAGGACACCTTCGACATTTGGACGGCTTTGTCCCTTTCTACGTCTAGCAAGTCCGCCTCATTCTCAAGACCAGCAACCTCTTTCTCGAGACCCAGGATCTCCTCCTTAAGATCAGCAATCCTCCTCACCAATCCCTTTACGTTCCTTCTCTTCATCACACTCCTCCTCAGAAAATAGACCCTGGCTTGAAGAGCCGCTTTTTCGGCAAGAGTTTTCTTCAGAAGGGCAGCTTCTTCTTCTTTCTCCTTCTGAATAACCTCATTGGCCGAAGTCAAACGCACAACCTCCTCGCCAAGGTCCCGCATTTTGCGGGAAAAGTCCTTCAGGAGGTCCGATTGGCCTATCAGGAACTCATCCCGGAGCTGGACCACCTCCTCCCTGGCTATGCGCCTCAACTCGACATTAGCTATGTCCGAGTTAATACAGAAGAGCCTGGCCTTCTCTAGTTCACTTTCAGCCCGAGCTCGGGCAGAAGACTGCTCGGCCGCCCAAACTCGGAGGTGCTCACTGTACCCCAAAAGCTACGAAGAAGAAGGAGAAAATCCTCAGTAAAAGCAGCATAAGGGAAGGAAAAACACTTGGGCAAAAAAGAGGAGGCCAAAAGGATCACCTGAGCGGCGCGCTCAGAAACTCTAGCAGCGAGGATATCCCCAGAAGCACACTCCTCGGCAACTGCCTTAGAAGAAGCCTTGGTAAGAACACCCCTCGCCATCTGGGGAGCCATCTCTTGACAATCCCTGGAGAACAAGTTCATGTCCTCCGTGAAAGACCAAAACGGCTCCCTCGGAACCTTGTCTTTCGGGAGAAGGGAGTCCCGGAGAGCCCGTCTTCGGGCATGGTCAACCATCCATACTGGGGCCGCTCGGTCCTCTGCAAAATGGAGGGGCGCAAGTCAGGAAGGGCTCCCTGAAAACACAAGTTATGAGGGAGGAGGTGTCAAAAAAGAATCCGACGCAAACCTGGCGCAACCCCGGTAGCCTCCTTCACAAAGGCCGGAATGTGCTTGCCTTTGTCCTTGCGACGTCTCTCCAGCTTTTTAACAGTAGGACTCTCGGGCAAAGAGCCTAAAAGCTCCACCGACGAGGTAGGACTCGACGGAGTGAAAAGGGTGACTACTCCGGCGGGCACCTCGACTGCAGCAGTATCAGCCTGAGAAGATGTCGCAGCTGCTTCGGAGGGGGTAGCAACCCTGGTGGATATCGGAGTGACATCAACCATGGCGAAGGTTGCAATAGCGTCGGTGGAAGTGGCTATCGCATCGGTTGAGATAGCAACCTTGGTGGAGGTAGCAATAACTTCATCGACCTCCACCACATCTTCCGAAGGTGGAGTAAGGGCTCTCTTCTTTGACTTCTTGGCCGAAGACGGTCCGCTCCCAGTAGACTTACGTCTTTTGGAGCCACTTTTCTTTGCTTGTTCTCCCTTCTCTACCTGACCAAGGAAGAGACTCTTGTAGTAGGCGGCAGAATCGTCAGCCATCTCTGAAAAAGGGGGAAAAGCATCAGTATGAGTCCAAAAAGGGCACTGAAGCTGAAGATGTGAGTCCAAAAATGGTTAGCCAAAAAAGGAGCTTCCGGGAAGAAAGGAAAACGTCAGCAAAAACCAGAAAAAATACGACTTCGGGAGGCTGAGAAGTTAGCAGAAGTCGAACGATTCCCGAGGAAGGCACTCACGAAAAGCCTTGCCGAAGTCAGGATTCCTGGATGCCGTCGTAAATAATGGCCGGAAATCGCTCCGCCGTGCAGACCGTCGCTGAAAGAGATGCCGTCGTAAATAATGGCCGGAAATCGCGCCGTGCAGACCGTCGCTGAAAGAGATGCCGTAAATAATCACCGAAAATCGCTCCGCCGTGCAGGCGAGAGAAAAAGGCGAGAGCGAAGGGTGAGAGCAAAGAAAAAACAAATGAGAAGAATGGCAAGGGGAGGCTTATATAGAGCAGGGAAGGGCAATTGAAAAGGCGTCATAACTGCTGCGTGGGAGTGAAACGTCACCGTGATTACTCTTCCCGCGCAAAAAGAAGTGCCATCCCAAGTGACGCTTGCCACGTGTCGATCATCGCGAGAAACTAGGGCACGTTTTCTGACATCCTGAAGATTTGGGTGCATCCCCAGATTGACACGCCCAGTTTCAAGGCATGACAGTCCACTAATTTAAGACAGAAAAAAATAAGATTGGAAATCTCGAGGACGCCGAAAATCAGGTATGCGACATCCGCCCGAGCGGACTATGCTCTTAAAATGGCGAAGTAACTTCCTTGCAAACGATATAAGCCGGATCCTCTGAAAAGTGCTCCTAAAAGGGCTACAAGCCGAAGTTACACTCCGGCTTTCCGAAGGAGGGCATGTGATGTCCGAAGTGCTATCGCCCTGGTCCACTGACTTCGGAGAAAGAGGGAGCCAAACACCTGAGGTATACGACCTCGGAAGCCCCATCGTACCAACCTCGGAAAACTCCCATATTGCCTCTCCAGTAGAGGACGAATGAACCGACTTCGGAAGAATAAAGAACACCCCGAAGAAAACGGTATCACCCCGGGGAGAGGTCCTTGCTCGTCCCGCTAAAAGGTAACGTCGGCCGAAGGGACCTCGGAGGAGCGATGGATGCCACGAAGAAGTCTTTGACATATTCGCCCGTACGCACTAGATGTTGACCTCAAGCACTCTGACAGGCCACTGCAGTCTGCGTTCTGACACGCTGAGACACGCTTTTCGACAAACCACTGCCCGAGAAAGCTTGCAGGCGGCTGGCCACTCTTCTGCTCAGAGGTACGGACGGCATTCGTCCATACACGTGTCACAATCAGAGGGGCTTATTTTCTCCTATTTACAGTAGGAAAGGCTCTCGGTAACAGGGGCTGGATAGGGGCTTTTTGGGGCTCCAGGGTTCTAGCTTCCTCCTTTCTTTCCTCTGGACATGCCAGAAAAACGCCTCCGGCGAGATTCTTTCCCTTCTGTGCATACTAGAGAAATACTCCCGAAAAATCTATTTTGTGCTTACTCTTTGTCATTTAGAGGCACTGACTTGGGCGTCGGAGGCTCCTCCCCCGAAAACCACTCCGGGGACCTCCTAACCCCTGTTTTCTGTATGTTTCAGGCCGGACTACTTGGGGGCGTCCCATTTTCAGGCTCTCTCCAGCACCGGAAACCTTTTTCGGCCACCGCCATCCATCACCGGACGGCCACGCACGACATTCCTCAGGAGGTCCCTGTTACCCCCGTCGTGGAGCCACGGCGGGAACACAAACGATGGCCAACCCAACGCCATCAACAAGAAATTTAAAATTTTATTAAATTAGCACATTCTAAAATGTATTATAATGGAAACAGAGTAAAGTAAAACAATTTTCGCACGTCTCATTTGTTTTCATTTTTGGCTCTTTAGTAGATTTATTGTGAATGATGATCGATAATTGATGATGTGCCAACCACTACTAAAAAGCCACCAAGTAAACCATAAGAAAATAAGAAATTGCTTACCCGAAAAAATAAGACAATATGAAATAAATTATTTGAAATCACTTCTCCTATTATAATTCATAGATTTTATAATTTAGGAGAGCGTCAACCAACTAATTTCTCCAACCTCACACAACAAAGTATCAAAATAATCTAACCCAACAAACAAGTTCCGTTTTGATCAAACTAATTCGGCTGGTGGCAGACAAACAACATTTTTATCATCAACGTCTTCTAACCGTTCCTCATGTTTCCAACTTCTCTACCTTTTGACTAGTTTTTTTTTTTTCATTTACCCATTTAGGTTACAATTTTGTTCTTATATATACAGAAAAACTGAAAAAAAAAATTAAAAGCATTAAAGCATGGTTTTCTCCATAATCATTATTTCTTGTCATTATATAATAGCATGATTTAGGCCCTGTTTAATTGTGAAAAAATTTCTAATTTTTCTAGAAAATTTTCTGAAAAATGAAAAACAAAAAGAAAACTTGTTAAGCGTATAAATTTTCCTTTTCTTTTTTTCTATGAATATGGCTTTCCAATTAATAAACAAATGGAAAACACCTGCTTTGTCGTTTTCTAATTCTCTCAAATTTGAAAAACATGTATTTCCTTTTTAATTTCAACTCAGACTTGTCGGTCAGATCATTGGCTACTGCAACTCCTTCGATCATCCTTCTCAACCATGGCCAAAAAGCGCAATTGACTCTCTCTCTCTCTTTCTCTCAATCGATCGATCGATCGACTTTCGTGGGAGCCATTGTCTACTGTTGTCATGGAAAGATACGTTGATTTGGTCAAAATCAATTTGAGATGTTGATCGGTGTTGTGCAATTGGGCACTGCAGCAACCTACAGAGTAGAGTGAACCAGTTTTAAGGTCGTTGGATTGAACCATAATTGTCAGAACATGGCGACTTTGAAACATAGGGCCTGGGATCAAGCTCTTCTCCTTCCTTCGAACTATGTCAACCATTGCAGTGACGGTTCGAACAAAAGCAGAAGTGATAATTTGTGACTTGACGACAAGTGATATGTCAATGGAAGGCAGTGGTAGTGCTGGAATGTCAAGCATTTGGCAATGACAGAGAAGGTGGTGCAAACATATGGGATAGAAAATCTGGGAGCCTAAGCTGTAGAGAGCAAAAACTTAGGGGCTGGCTTTGACAATCTTCTTCTTTATTTTCGAAGCTGATATAGACTTAAGAAAACACTTTATTATAGCGCATGAACTTTCCTTCAACATTAAACTAAGGCATCAAAGTTTTCTAGTGTAGTGTGTATATATAATTATTTTTACTTGGTTTAAAACAATTAAACATGTTTTCTAAAATACACCTTGGAAAATTGCACACAAAAAATGAAAACTACAAATAGAAAAGGAGAAGGAAAACTATTTTCTGCAACCAACGCCACCTTAATTTCTTGCTTTCTAGAAACAACTTAAAGGCTATTTACCTATTAAAGCAAGAAGAAAATTTACAGAGAAAATGAGTCATTTATTACCTAAACAAAGGAATCGCACAACACAACTACTAATGCTGAACAACTTAGTGCGGTGAGGCTAAGCCACATGCAGGAAAATCCTTGCCCATTGAGGTCTTATGGGTGAGACTTTGAATTGGGTGATGATGCACAAGCAAGGCCACTAAACAAAAACAAAAACAATGATCACAATTGTAACGACGTTTCAGGTTTGAAACCTATTATAGTCAAGTAAGACTTGGTTACAAGGTAATAAATTATTTATTAAATCTTCATTATGCATGTGAAGCAAGTAGGAATGGTTAAAAATGTTCCTAGGATACAAATGGTACCTTGCTAATACTAGGAGAATTTTGGCAAGTATGCCCCATGTAAAGGGTAAAACCATAATTTTGGTATATTGAAGTCTAAAAGGTATAACTGACCCAAAAATTCAGGATTATAATTTTTGGAGTCCATTTCAACCATAAAACTAAAAGGAAGGATGTAAATTGCACTCAATATAAAACATGGTCCTTATGTGCTTTAAAAGCATAATTGGCCTAAGAACGTAGCTTGAAACTTAAGAGAAACTCTAAAAATTTCATTTAGGACCTTAAGTGGTGGCATAAAAAAGCCAAGAAGGGTCCAAATGAAAGAACTGAGGCCTGCAGCAAGTTTGGAGAAGGGACAAAAGATGGAGTAGTGATGAGGTTGGATAGGTGTTGTGTGGGAAAGATATAATGGGCACTATTCACCCACCCTTAACCTTTCATTTTCATCCATCTCTTTCTACCTCCATTGATGCACAAAATCAAGCTTCAAATAAAGCAATTCATGGTGAATTAAGCGTCCCTAAGCCAAGCTATGAAGAGCTCATTAGAGGTGCAATTTCGATTTTCCAAAGTGTTCTAGCTCAAGAACAATAGGTAAGGTCCAAGCCACAAATTTATCACGGTTCTAAGTTGATTGTGAGCTTATAAATGGTCTTTATTTAGCTTCATTGGTGTCCACTTATGAAGGGAACTTGCATGGAACCCTAGGAACTCATAAAAGAACCCTTGATGCTTGTGTGGATTTGGTTGCTTGGTTCTTGCATAATTGTATCAAAGGTGAGGGGATTTTGTATTTTTATTGTCATGTTATTGCTTTTACATCATATTGTTGGGTTTCGGGAGCCAAACAGCGCAGCGGAATTTAACCGAAACCCTCCAGGATCCAAGTGAAACGGGGTAAACCGGGTGTTCGAAAATTTTCATACCTAATTTTCGATTGAGATCTCTCACTCAACTGTAGAGTCGAATCACAAAACCTGAACAGTTAACGTGTTCAGGCTCTCTATGGTATCCACATGAGCCTCTCGGGATCACCACGCTTCCACCACGTCCCGGTAGATGCGTTTCTCTTGCGCTCGCAGTGCTAGCTTGCGTCCTCCAAGGAATTGCAAGAGAAGAGTGCGACTGTCCTTTTGGGAGGCTAGGGCAAGGAGACCTGCGAATTTCTCACTTAAAAGTTGTATTTATAGTGAGACTCAACTTCCAGGCCTAATGGGTTTCAAAGCCCTAATCCAATTAGGATTTAATTTCGGGCTTAATAATGGCTCAACTCTTGGGCCCATTATTAATACGAAATTAAAGTGAAACCATAACCCAAATAATTAGCCCATGCACTCTAATGATCCAAATAGCTCTATGTGTGCGACCCAATAGGCTCTTATCACGTTGGCAATGATCATAAATCACATTTATGATCATAAGCAATGAGCGGTGTCTAGCAACACATCATTGCTACCCAAGTGACAAGATTGTCGATGATTCGACTAAACCTTTATGATCATCACCGATATATGCCATTGTCCCTTTTGTCCAAGATATCAAGACTAAGCACGAGACATGGAATGTGTCACTCTCGTATAGCCCAATCTTTGGTTTCTTGATTACCGAGTAGACTAACTTAAACTGATGACATTGATATCGCATATCAACTCATCCGAGCATGGCCATGCATTTTCTAAGTCTCACTCTATCAAGGGGCCCGAAGATATCGCTCCCGTTACATAGGAGGGACAAATCCCATCTTGATCATACAAATCCCTCCGCATGATATGTGACATACCCAATGACCTCCTTCAAGTTCACTCAGTTACGAGCAACAAAGGAAAGTATCAAAGTATGTGACTCACATGTAGGGAACCTTGATGATCTTAGGTCGAAGGACTACATATACCCTGATCACTATGGGAATCACTTATGACACTCATATAACGATCCATGTAGTGTTCTCATGGTGGGTCGGTCCAGTACACAAGTTCTCCAACTTGTACCCATATGTAGACTACATATCTCATATTAGTCTCCACATATGCTAGTCGTTATGTATTATTGCAACCCGCTCCACAATAATACTAGACCAGGGACTTTTAAGAATATCATTATTCTAGGGTTACAATTATGTTTGTTAAGTTACGCAGGAACAAAACAACAAACATAATTGCTGGATTAATGCCTTAATAAAATATCATGACTCAATGTGCAAAAATACAATCATCTCATGATTGGCTTTTGGGCACAACACTAACACATATTTGGTCTTGGAAGTGTCAAATTACATGTCTAGATAGATTGGATGTAAGATTTGGTTCATTGTAAATAAGGATTATGAGAATGATGAGGACTATAGGGGAGCCATCGTGCTACACACCACATGCGTGGTGGAGGCATGGTAAGCATCTAGAACAACCCAGATGTGCCATCGCATTAAGTATGGGACCACCATGATGTACATTGCGGGCACAAGGGCCCCACTATGCTAAGCACAATGCCATTATGGCATGGGTTGTGAACACGACGTAGGCTTCAACAATAGAGTTACTAATAAACACCCTATGCAAGGTTAGAGTTTTTGGAAGCCCAAGTAAGGTTTTTAAAGCATTAGAAAGTCATGATTCAATCAAAATGAGTGAGTACAAGATAGTGTGTGCACAATGATTACCTTGTGTGACAAGGGTACTAAGGTGCCCTAGTTGAGGCATGTAGTTGCCTCTAAGGTAGGTTTAATGCATTAATGGTGAGTAGCAAATTAGGTTTTTTTTTATGCATAAAATTTAATACAATCTATTGCAAAAGTAGGGATGACAGTGAATAATCCTAAACCAAGGGGCTGAACGGGTTTGTAGCACAAACCCTAGAGGACCTAGGCTATAATTAGCTCACTTATGGATGCCTATTTTGTGCAGAATGTGGCATCATTCCTCAAACCCTGGCTTTACCTATCGGTGCCCCTTTGTGTTACTGTTTTTCCAACCAACATGGGAGAACTATGTAGTTTAAGCAATAAGCATGATGAACTAGCTCTTTTGAACTAAAACCCTGGCTTTACCTATTGGTGTCCCTTTGTGTTACTGTTTTTGCCAGCCAACACGGGACAACTATGTAGTTTAAGCAAGAAGCATCGTGAACTAGCTTTTTTGAACTAGAACCATTACCTAGTTCACTAATTACAGTGCATGTGCACTAAGGCCTAGTTAACATGAGTAATGTGTGGCACAACTTGCTGCAATTAGATAAATGGGATTAGTGTAGTATTGTACTAAACCTAGGGTAGTTATCTCACCATAGGGCTAAAATAAATTAGCTAAATAGTCAAATGACTTAGGATGTAAGCCAAGTCACTAGGGCATATTGAGGTACTTAAGGTGTGAGATGGTGAGGCTTCCTTATTGCACCTAAACCTTAATGTTTAATAGGAAACATGGGAAGCACTTAGAACGAACTTGATTCCTAACTTTTGCCAGCCAAATGAGGTGTTGGTAGTGCTAAGCTAAGTATGGAGCAAGTGTGATGACCTTTCCTACGATAGACCCAGATCACTTAGGTAACAAGGTTATTTTGGTAATTATAATACTTAGAATATTATTTGCAGGCTAGAGTCTCTGTTACCACCTCACAAAAATAGAAGAATTACAAGTGTGGCATAATGGTCAAAAAGCCATTATATTGTGTAATTCTCTTCATGGTGATTAAAGTGTGAGGGGTAAAAGGTATAATGAACACCTCCTTAAAAGTGTTCCAAGTTGGTAACTTGGCCCCCAGGAAAAGCCTAAAGGATTGCTTGTTTGTCAAGCAACCTATGGACTTTTTTTGAAAGGTTTTGGAAATTCGGGTACTTAATTGCAAACTCTCAAGACAAAGTTTTGGAGAGTTATGCAAAGGATATGAATGTTATGAAAGAGCTATTGGAGGACCAAATTGCTTATGGAAGACAACTAAGGACAAAGAAAACACAAAAAGGCATAAAGGACCTAAGCGTTCTAATGTAGACCTTAAGATATGTATGTCTTTGACTTAAGTCCAATGGAGCAATTTGGAGTTTTTCCATCTAGGGAAGGGTGGCTGTGGCTTGTAAATGGGTCAAAAATGTTGGGGCACATGTGTACCAATAATTTTAAGACAAAGAAACCATAATTAGTGAGAAGGAAAATGACATAAAGCAAGGTTAATCTTGTTTAAGTGTGTTTCGTGCCCTTAAGCTTATTTAAGGTCATTTAAGTGGCCAATTCACTTATCTCTCTCCCATTTTCGGCCTCCTCCAGCCCAAGAACACAGTCACACTTCCTACATAACCACCACACCTTCAAACTTTCACACCTTCAAACTTGTAATTGATTGAAATTGAAGGCAAAATGAAGCAATTGGAAGCAAACTAGAGTTATTGCTTGAGTACTTCAAGGATCAAGCTTCAAATTCGGCCTACCCACCCACTTTGGTAAGGGTTCTCTTGCTTTCATGGGTTACTTTATATATTTTGAAACAGCCATGGAGCTAGGGCTAAGCTTGGAAGAGAGCCATGAGCTTGATGAACTAAGCTTAGTCAGGGGAATGCATTTATTGAAGGTTTTGTGACATAGTGTGAAGTACACAAAGATGACAGTGAAATGAGGGTTTATAGAGCCCAAAGTTAGTACTAACTAGTATTAAAATCCTCCTAATACCAAGTATTAGCTTGAGGAGGGCTTCCATAGTGATTTGGTTATGTTTATTATGTGTTTTATGGACTAATCTATGGTATATGTTGCTGCCGCATTTCATGTGTTTGTTGGTTGTGAATGACTGCTTCATTTTGTTGCTATATCTTGTATATATGCATTGTGGTTTTGTGCTTTAGTGTCTTTAGATGCAGGTTTTGAAGATGGTTACATTGCCTATTGAATCCAAGTGCTACCCTTACCAAGCTTTTCAATGAAACTTACTCCCTTATATTCTGTCATTTCAGGTCTAGCAGAAAGATCACATTCAAACGCATTTTGATCTGAAATTTTAGGTACATGAACTTCCATATATCTAGTTATGATTTGGAAAGTTTGGTGATTTTATGAGCACATTTGGTATTTTTAATGGTGGTGCTTTTTGTGTTATACGGTAGCTGTCCAGCATCTTGTTTCTGGAGTCCATTGTGTCTCAGGCACTTCTGTAACTTAGGGTGCGTATTTAGCTGGGTTAAGACCATTATGTAGTTCATGTATGCATGTACATGTAGTGTATGTAAAATGAGACAAGCATATGAACATTTGAGTAGTGTTTTAGCTATGTATGTGACGTGATGCAAAACTGCCTAAGGATATGCTGCTTACTTGTAAATTCTGTTTTGGCCACATAAAGTTTCTAGATGTAAGAGCATGTAATTCCTATGTGTTTTGGACATGTATATAATAGCTTTGGAGGGCTCACCCCTTGTGAATGAAGTGTTTGCACACTTATGAAATTTTGTGTGGGCAAAATGGTCACAAAGTGACCAGAATTTTGACTCTTAACTCAAATTACTGTATCTCCGTGTGTAGAATGAATCTTGGTATGAAATTTTGACCACACCTAGATCAAAACTAGAGGTTGAGCTGGAATTTGGAATTTATGAATTTGGATCCCTGTAACCAAAGTTATGATGTTTCAAAGTTTGCTAATTTACTGTTCATTTGGTCAGATTTTTGTAACCAACTTAAAAAATCTATAACTTGGTCCATAGGTGAGCTATTAATGTAAAAAAAAATTTCTTGGTTTTCTCTAAGTCTCTAATTGATAATGAAGCAAATAAAATAGGGGGTACGTGGCTAAAATGATACAGTTTATTAGAGAAAATTACAGGTGCAGTGGCTGGTCACTAGAACTTAACAAAATTGCCTAATGTGTGGTAGCCAAAGTTAAGACTTGTGCTTGTGTTTTCCTTCTTTACTGCCATGGTGTGCATGAAGTGTGAATATGTGTGTGATAGTTGGACCAATATGTATGTATTTACATAGTACCCAAGAGGGCCACTTGGGTATGCACACTAAGGGTAGTGTTCTGATGGCCTATGGAACATTACAAATTCTGGGAGTCTAAATGCATAATTTTGGCACCATAATTGGACTACCCTAGAGTATATAATAGTCTCTATTTAGTAGGGTATAGTACCTAAAAATGAATAAAATTGATCAATTAAGCAAGCTAGTCCAAGAGGGCATTTTAGTCATTTCACATAATTACCCAATTTTATTGCATGGTTGGATAAAGCATGAAAAAATGTCAAATTTAAGGTATCACTAATTTCATGATTCCTACTGTATAATCATGAAATTTTGGATTGATTAGATTGTCTATAGATGGTTTAAATGTAACCCTCAAAGACTTGAGGACTAAATTACACATTCGTGAAAACTGGGGACTGGCGTGTAATTGAAGCGTAGATTAATGCTGGCATTGGTCAAAATGTTTTCAGTGTGTTACAAAGAAGGGCCAAACAAATGGCTAAGTTGCAAATAGGGCACCAGGTGCATGTCAAGTGTGGGTGAAGCGGTGGTGCTGACAAACCACTATTTCTTCTTCCAACTCTAACCCAATTCCTTATTCTTGACCAGAATGTTACCACCTCAACAAATGGGAAAATTACAGTATAAAGACATATTGGTTATAAACCATTATATAGCATAATTTTCATCATAGTGAATGAAATGTGAGGGGTAAAGTGAATAATCTACACCTCCTTAAGAGATTACAATGGTTACTTGGTACTAAAGGAAGCTCTAAAGGATTGCTTGTTTTACAAGTAATCTATGGGTCTTATTGCGATTTCAAGACTTGGGTAGTCAATTGTACAACTTGAAAGAAGAGATTTTGGAAGGATTTGATTGGTATGGAAGAAATTTTTGGATGCTAAATTGCATAAAGGAAGCAAAGGCTATTATTTAAGAACCTAGGACAATTAGGTTTACAATTGTTCACAAAAATAACTTAAGGGTGGGATGATTTTTTATAAGAGTCAAAGATGGCCATTTCTAGCATTATCCCAACCCTTTATTTCCAGGTTCTAAGGTCAAAAAGGTGGGTTAAAAATTAGCCAAAAAGTCTTTGGTTAAGACATACTTATAGTGACCTAAGGGAAGGTTAAGGTTAAACTAATCAAGTTAAGTAAAAATCTAGATTTCTTTACCTTTCCTTGGTCATTTTTGGCCCTCACCAGCCAGAGTTCTTCCCTTAGCTCCTCCATAACCTTCCATAGCCACCATAGCTCAATCTCCCAAGAAATCACAAAGGAAAGCAATCGGATTCAACAAAAGAGAGAAAAACCCTAGTTTTCAGGTTTATTGAGCTTCCTTCGCTATTTTCAGCTTTCACAGCTTAGGTAAGGGTTTTATCTTCATGTTTCATGGTTTTTTACTATTCTAAGATGATTATCAAGCATCCATGAACCTAAGACCATGCTTGGAAGAGAGCAAAAAGCTCAAGGAACCAAGTATGGGTTAAGGGGGAGTGCATGAACAAGGTTCCAGCTTTACCATTTTTCATGCACTAAGATGCCAGTGTTTACAAGGGTTTCTAGAGCCTAAGTTAGCACTAACTAAGACCAATTAACCTCCTAAGGCCAAGCATTAGCTTGAGGAGGGCTGCCATATTGATTACATAATGTTTATTCGATTGTTTATGAACTAACCCTAATGTGTTTACTTCCGCCAACATTACATTTGTTTGTTGCTGTGTTATTTGTGCATTTGCATGGCTGTGTTTGTGTATTTATACTGTAATTTTTTTTTTAGTTTCTTTGGATTTCAGGTATATGACTGGATTTTGAAGATTTTATTGATAAGGCCTTACTAAGTTTCATTCAAAAAACTTACCCCCTTTCTGTCCATTTTAGGTCCAGCAGAAAGATCACATTCAAACTGACCTTTATCATTTGAGTTTTGATCTGAAATTTCAGGTACATGAACTTCCATGTGTCTAGTTATGATCTGAAAATTTTGGTGATTTTAGGAGCACATTTGGCATTTTTAGTGATGGTGTTTATTGTGTTATGCAGCAGCTATCCAGCATTCTGTTTCTAGAGTGCATTGTGTCTAAAGCATTCCTATAACTAGGGTGTGTGTTTTAACTAAGTTAAGAACATTATGTAGTGCATGGATGCATGTACATGTAATGCATGTGAAGTTTGGATAATGTATGTGAACATTTGTGGGCTGTTTTGCTATGTATGAGGATGTTATGCACAGGTTGCCTATGTGTGCAGTATAGGCTACTTGTTTTTAAATTTTGTTATTGGCTATGTAAAGATGCTAGATGTAAGGGAATGTAATTCCTAGGTGTCTTGGACATGTATGGAATAGCCTTGAGTGGCTTACCCCTTGCGAATGAAGTGTTTGCATGCTTATAAAATTTTGTATGGGCAAAATGGTCATAAAGTGATCAGAATTTTGACTATACACTCAAAGTTTGATATCTCCCTGTGTAGAATGAATCTTGGTATGAAACTTTGACCATACCTAGATCACATCTAGAGGTTGAACTAGGATTTAGAATTTCTCAATTTGGAGCCTTGTAGCCAAAGATATGATGTTTCAAAGTTGGCTAAGTTACTGTTCATTTGGTCAGAATTTTGTAACCAACTTAAAAAATCCATAACTTGGTCCATAGGTGGGCTATTGATGTAAAAAAAAATTTCCTGGTTTGATCTAAGTCTCTAATTGATAATGGAGCAAAGAAAACATGAGGTCACATGGCTAGAATGATATAGTTTATTGGAGGAAGTTTGGGTGCAGTGGCTGGAAGTTTTGAACCTAGTAAAAATGCTTAATGCATGGAAGCCAAAACTAAGACTTGTGTTAGTGTTTTATTTCTCAGCCACCACAATGTTCATAAATGTGAATATGTGTGTTATGGTTAGACCAATATGCATGTATTTATATAGTTCTCAAGAGGGTCACTTGAGTATGTACACTAAGGGCATTGTTCTAGTGACCTACAGGACACACCAATCCTAGGAGTTTAAATGCACAGTTTTGGCACCATAACTGGATTACCCCGTAGTGGGTAACACATAACCTCTTTTCTCTCTCTACCAAAATTACCATGACCGACACTCCCAAGCAAATCCTAGCCAATTAAATGACAATCCTAGTGAAAAATAAAAGAAGAAGTAACATGATGCTTGGGGAAAAAGCTAGAATTTGGGGTTCCTAAGTTGGTAAGTGTTTTAATTGGATTTTTCCCTTCAATTCTGGTTTCATTCCAACTAAGAGGGGCTAAACTAATATTAGTCCTTCACCGTTGTTATTTTTTAAAGAAAACAAAGGTGCAACATGCAAGAAAGCAAAGGGTGTGCTTCGGTTTGTGGGAAAGGTAAGGAACAATGTTGTTCCCTTTTTGCTTCTTCATTTTGTTCTCTATTATGATTCACCTGGTGGACTAAGATTAAATGAGAAGCTATTTTTTTAATTAAAATTGATGGCTAGAAACAAGGACAAGTACATGGGTGAGTGGAAGAAGCTTAGGAACAAATATATTAGTTGGAGCTTGGTTCATGTCTGCCATTTGCTCCTAAAATATATCCCTATTTTATTTTAGTAGTAAAGTGGTTGAAATGGTCTGGTATAATTATATTTATACTAGCTATTAGTTGCTTAAGGCTGAAACAAGTAATTAGGACAAAGTTTAAGGTAATTGGAACTAACTTGGGTCGTAAGTAACTTAAGGGTCGGGTATGCCAGGTCCAAGATAAGAGTTGGGTTTTTTTAACTTAAACCATATTGGAAATTTTTTAATCTTGGCTTAGGAATAATTGATTATATTGTTAAATAATCAATTATAGGATATTACTCAAGCTATTATAGAAAGACCCTTGAAGGAGACAAAAACCGAGACAACCAGGACATTGGCTAGAACATGGAAAGCTTGTATTTAATATTGCTAAGGTAAAGGTTAAATTCAGTTATCCCTTGCTTATTTATGTTAATGTTAGCTAGGAAATTTGTACATGGGTACAAATGGCTACATTGTTCAGGAAATAAGCATGAGAAGAGTAAGTAAGGGCAAGGTAGCTCATGGTTAGAATTGGTGTGGAATACACCTTGATCATTGAGCAATTGTGTAGATAAAGGGTGTTAAATGGCCTAAAGACCTTGGGAGACCTAAGGGATCATCAGGAGAGCTCATGGAGCCAAGGGTACCTTAAGTGGGTCAGGGAGTCCTAATAGGGCACTACACCATATCTAACACAAATTGGCTTACCAATATACTTACTCCTGCACATAAATGGAAAAAGTAAATTGGACGCTGGTGGAATACTAGCAAGCCCAATAGTATACTGGCTATGAGTTAGTAATTATAAAGAGAATAGGAACCAGTTAGGTCTTCTTGATGAGGATAAAGACCTATGATTCTCTTATAAATAGGACTAACGAGGAAATTAAAGGCAAGATATTCCAATGAGACCCTTGAATGTGGTGATCATACATTTGGCCTTATGGTTGGGAGCCCACCATCTAGGAGTGAGGTAGCCTGCGGGGACCTCTAACATGGGATGATCATTGCTGGCATGCTCTAAAAAGTGAATGGATCTAGTGTCACGACTGTGCATATAATTTATATATAAAGTCCTATGTGGTTGTTGCAGGTATGTAAGACCTTACTGAGTATTCATGGAATACTCACCCTTTACAATTATGTGCAAGTAACATGTTTATGGAGCCTGACAACCATGGGCATAATGGTACAAAAAGGTACATAGTCTAGGCTTGCAGTATGGATCTTGTACTAGGATTCTTATGCCATATGTGGTCTTGTATGCCTTAGAAGATGGATGCCTCTAGTAACATTATACCTAGTTGGATGAAGAAACTTGTATGTACTAGTCCAAATGGTATGAGACATGTGTGAGCGATAGTTGCTTAAATGTGGTTAAAGGAAATATATGTTTTATGATTTAGTATTAATTTAATATTTTTTAAGTGCTAGCCAGCCAAGTTTTCTTTGGTATGATTTATGTTTAAAATGAATACCGAAGCTACTCATGCATGACTATTGTTAGAACTAAGCTAGAAAGCTTAAGGGCATGGGCATGATTTATTGAACCACCGAGCAAAAAAATGGTAATGCAAGTACATAGAATGAGCATCCACATTGTTATGGCATAATAAGGAGCCATAAGATCCTGGAAGGCCTTTGTAGGGTTTTGAGAGCCAAACAAGCATAGCAGAAAGTAGCAGAAACCCTCCAGAATCCAAGTGAAATGAAGTAAATCAGGTGTTCAAAATTTTTATACCTAGTTGGCTAGGATCTTTCACCCAACTGTTGGGTCAAATCACAAAACTTGAACAGTTGACGTGTTCAAGCTCTCTATGGCATCCACGCAAACCTCTCGGATCACCACGCCTCCACCATGTCCCGGCAAATGCATTCTTCTTGCGCCTGCAATACTAGCTTGTGCTATCCAAGGAATGGCAATAGAAAAGGGTGGCTGGAACTTTTCAAAACCCTTTTGACTTCGTCCTTAGGGAGGCTAAGGCAATAACTGCAAAAATTCTCACTATATGATGTATATATAATAAGGATTAACTCCCAAGCCTAATGAGTTTTGAAACCCTAATCCAATTAGGTTTAATTTCGGGCTTCATTAATGGATCAACCTTTTGGGCCAATTATTAATCCAAAATTATTATGAAACCAAAACCCAAACAATTTGGCCTATGCATTCAAATAATCTAATTGGCTCTATGTGTGCGACCCTATAGGCTTTTACCACGTTAGCAATGATCATAAATCACAGTTATGATCATAAATAATGAGCGGTGTTTAGCAACACATCATTGCTACCTAAGTGACAAGATAGTCAGTGGTTCGACTAAACCTCTATGATCATCATTCGTATATGTCATTGTCTCTTTGTCCAATATATCAAGACCAAGCACGAGACATGAAATGTGTCACTCTCGTATAGCCTAATCTATCATTTCTTGATTCCTGAGTAGACTAACTTAAACTGATGACATTGATATCGTATATCAACTCATTTGAGTATGACCATGCATTTTCTTAGTCTCACCTTATTAAGGGGCCAGAAGATATCACTCTCATTACATATGAGGGACAAATCTCATCTTGATCATACAAAACCCTTCACATGATATGTGACATATCCAATGATATATTCACCTAGTTACGAAAAACAAAGGGAAGTATCAAAGTATGTGACTCACATGTAGAGAACCTTGATGACCTTAAGTCAAAGGACTACATATACATCATCACTATGAGAATCACTTATGACACTCATATAATGATCCATGTAGCGTTCTTATGGTGGGTCGGTCCAGTACACAAGTTCTCCAACTTGTACCATATGTAGACTACATATATCATATTAGTCTCCACACATGCTAGTCTTTATGTATTATTGCAACCCACTCCACAATAATATTAGGCTAGGGATGTTGAAGAATACTATTATTCTAGGATTATAATTATGTTTGATTTTATCACATAGAAACAAAACAACAAACACAATTTCTGGATTAATACCTCAATAAAATATCACGACTCAATGTGCAAAATACAATCATCTCATGGATTGGCTTTTGGGCACAACATTAATAACCTCCCACTTGCGCTAAAGCCAATGATCCATGTATCTAATACCAATAGATCTAGAATGACTATCAAGCTTCTATTGTGTGGGGGGTTTCATTAGTGGATCAGCAATGTTGCTGTCTGTTGAGGTTCTGTATATCCTCACATTACCCGTTTTGATGATCTCCCTAATAAGATGATAGCGTCGGAGTATGTGTTGAGATCATTGGTGAGATCAAGGTTTCTTAGCCAATGTAATTGCTTAATTGTTGTCATAATAGAGCTTTATCAGGTTGACAATTCTTGGAACCACTCTAAGTTCTATAATGAACTTCTTGATCTAAACTGCCTCCTTAGCAACATCAGAGGCGGCAATGTATTTAGATTCTATTGTAGAGTTGGCTACTTTCTCTTGCTGTGAACTCTTCCAGCTCATAGTACCACCACCAATGCAAAACACATAACCAAATTGTGATATTAAATCATCCTTATCAGATTGGAAGCTAGCATCGGTGTAACCCCTTACAATAAATTCATCTTCACCTTCAAGACCAAGAATGCATCCTTAGTCCTTTGTAAGTGCTTAAGGATGTTTTTAACAGCTGTAGAGTAATTCTAACCGGGGTTTGATTGGCACCTGCTCGTCATGCTCAAGGCATATGAGACATCTAGATGAATACATATCATGGCATACTTGATAGGTCCAATTGTTGAGGCATATGAAATCTTACTCATGCATTCTCTCTCCTTAGGTGTACTCAAACATTGAGATATAGAAATAGTTATACCATGTGACGTGGGCAAGAATCCTTTCTTGGAGTCTTGCATGCTAAACCTCTTTAGCATTTTGTCAATGTATGTACCTTGACTTAGGCCAAGCAATTTTCTAGATATATCTCTATAGATCCTAATGCCTAACACATAGGCCGCTTCACCTAATTCCTTCATAGAGAAACATTTCCCCAGTCAAGTCTTTATAGATTGCAGCTCAAGAATGTTATGCTCGATGAGTAGTATGTCTTCTACATACAACACCAAGATGACAACAATGCTCCCACTAACCTTCTTATAGGCACAAGGCTCATCTTCATTTTTAATGAAACCAAACTCTTTGATTGCTTCATCAAAATAAAGATTCCAGCTCCAAGAAGCTTGCTTCAATCCATAAATGGACCTTTGCAACTTGCACACTTTATTGGCATTCTCCAAGTGACAAAACCCTCAGGTTGTGTTATAAATATATCCTCAATCAACTTTCCATTAAGGAAAGTGGTTTTGACATCCATTTTTCATATTACAAAATCATAGTGTGCGCAATAGCCAATAAAATTTGGATGAATTTAAGCATGCAACTGGGAAAAAGTCTCATCATAGTCAATACCATGAATTTGCTTGAAACCTTTTGCAACCAATTATCCTTTAAAGGTTATCACATTACCATCCATGTCCATTTTCTTCTTGAAAACCCATTTGCACCCAAAGGTTTTACCCCTTAAGGCGGAACAACCAAAGTCCATACTTAGTTCATCTACATGGATTCCATCTTGGACTTCATGGCCTCTAGCCACTTCTCAGAGTCAGGCTCTGACATAGCTTGTTGGTAGGTTGTGGGCTCATTCTAATCCATAAGCATCACATAACTAGTGTGAGTCAAGAGAAATCCATATCTCTTGGGCTCATGTCGAATCCTACCAGACCTACGTGGGCTTTATGCTATAGGAACAAACTCTTGAACCACAACATCTTGTGGTGTCTGCTCATATTCTATTTCAGGTTCGATGTCCCCATGTTGTTCTTGAATTTCTTCAAGTTCTACTTTTTCTCCCACTAGTTCTTTTAGAGATAAACTCTTTATCTAGAAAGACACCAGTTTGAGCAATAAACGCCTTTTGGTTAGAATGATTGTAGAAATAGTAACCCTTCATTTTTTTAGGATACCCAACAAAGAGGTATTTATGAGATTTGGGCCCTAGTTTGTCATAGGATTGATGTTTCATGTAAGCCTCACAACCCCAAATCTTCATAAAAGGCAGACTGGGATGCCTCTAACTTCATATCTCATATGATGTCTTTTGAACCGATTTAGATGGAACTCACTTTAGTGTAAAAACGGCTATCTCTAGAGCATATCCCCAAAAGGAGTTTGGAAGGTTACCTTTACTCATCATAGATCGAACCATGTCTAACAGAGTTCGATTTTTCCTTTCAAATACACCATTCCACTGAGGTGTACCAGGTGGAGTAAGTTGTTATCCTATACCACATTCCTTTAGGTAGTCAAGGAATTCTTGATCTAAGTATTCTTTGCCTTGATCTGATTGAAGTGTTTTGATACTCTTCCTGAGTTGATTCTCTACTTCATTCTTGAATTTTTTAAACTTTTCAAAGGATTCTGACTTGTGTTTCATGAGATACACATAGCCACATCTACTGAAGCTATCCATAAAGGTAATGAAGTATTGGAAGCCTCCTCTAGCATGTGTAGACATAGGGCCACATACATCACTATGTATGAGTCCTAGTAAGTCATTCGCTCTTTCACTCTGCCCAGTGAAAGCAGTTTTGGTCATCTTGCCCAATAAACATGACTCACTTGTCTCACATGATTCAAAATCAAATAAGTCTAAGAGTCCGTCCTTATGGAGCTTGGATATTTGGGTTTCATTTATATGGCCCGTATGATAATGCCAGAGATAGGTCAGGTTCGAATCATTCAATCTAACCTTCTTGGTATTCATATTATAGATTAGATTTTTGAGTTCTAGAACATACAAACCATTGTTAAGTTGAGCACTACCATAAAATATTTCATTCAAATAAATGGAACAACACATATCCTTTATTATAAATGAAAATCCTTTCTTTTCCAAGCAAGAAACAAAAATCAAATTTCTACTAATAGTAGGCACAAAGTAGCAGTTGTCCAATTCTTAAACCAATCCACTTGGCAATGTGAGAACATAAGTCCTTATGGCTAAGGCAGCAACTCTTGCTCTATTTCCAACATGTAGGTCCACTTTACCTCGGGCCAATCTTCTACTCCTACATAGATCCTGCACATTTTCATAAATGTGAGATCTACATCCAGTATCCAATACCCAAGATGAGGAAGTAGAAAAATTAGCCTCTATAACAATAATACCTAAAGTGAAAGTCTTATTTCCTTTCTCCTTAGCAAGTTCTTCAAGATAGAGCTTGTAGTTTCCCTTTCAGTGTCTAGGTTGTTTACAATGGAAACATTCTTCTTCCTTAGCCACACCACTGGATGGTTTTAGTGCACCTTAAGAAGAATTAGCATTATACTTTCCTTTAGCTTTATTTTTCTTCTTGTTAGCTTTTCCTTTTCCCTTCCCTTGTGAACCTTCATAATGCCCTTAGCCTTCTTAAGGTTTTGCTCAGCAATTCTCAACATGTTGAGCAATTCAGGGAGGAATTTGTCAAGATCGTTCGTGTTGTAGTTCATGAGAAACTAACTATAATTTCTAGCAATGATTGCAGGACTACATCAACAGCTAACTCTTTCTAAACTGCAAATCCTGAACTCTCAAGATTCTTAATGTACCCAATCATCTTGAGCACATAATGACCCACAAGACTTCCCTCAGACATTTTGCATTAAAAGAATGCCTTAGAGGTCTCAAACCTCTCATACCTAGCTTGCTCCTGGAAAAGTATTTTAAGATGTTTGATTATATAGAACGCCCCCATGTTTTCATGTTGCTTATGAAGCTCAAATTCCATGGTAATCAGCATGAGGCAAGTAACATCCAAAGCATCATTAGAATGCTTCTTGTAAGCATCCCTTTCAGCTCATGGAGCATTGGCAGCTGGCTCATTCAAAATGGGCGGCTCTAAAAGATAAGCCTTTCTGTCTTGCTTGAGGACTATCCTCAAGTTTATGTAAGAGTCATGCATATTAATTCATTTAATAAGGAATTTTATTAAATGATACTCCCACTATTTTACTCAAAATAATAACCTTCTGTTACCCATTCTAGGGTAGTCCAGTTATGGTTCCAAAATTGTGTATTTAAAACTCCCAAGGTTGATATATTCTGTAGGCCATCAGAACAATACCCTTAGTATGCATACCCAAGTGGCTCTCTTGGGCGCTATGTAAATGTATGCATATTGGTACAAGTCTTAATCTTGGCTACCACACATTTTATATCAACCTTGGGAGTTTTAAATGCACAATTAGGCAATCTTGGCTACAAGTGTGTGTAGCTCTATGTGTGTGACCTTATAGGCTCCTACCACGTTGGCAATGATCATAAATCACATTTATGATCACAAACAATGACAGGTGTCTAGCAACACATCATTGATACCCAATTGACAAGATAGTCGATGATTCAACTAAACCTCTATGATCATTATTCATATATGTCATTGTCCCTTTGTTGAAGATATCAAGACCAAGTACGAGATATGGAATGTGTCACTCTCGTATAGCCCAATCTATGGTTTCTTGATTCTGAGTAGACTAACTTAAATTAATGATATTGATATCATATATCAACTTATTCGAGCATAGCCATGCATTTCTTAGTCTCGCTCTATCAAAGGGCCCGAAGATATCACTCCCATTATATAGGAGGGACAAATTCCATCTTGATCATATAAAACCCTCTACATGATATGTGACATACCCAATGACCTTCTTCATGTTCACTCAGTTACAAGCAACAAAGAGAAGTATCAAAGTATATGACTCACATGTAGGGAACCTTGATGACCTTAAGTCAAAGGACTGTATATACATGATCATTATAAGAATCACTTATGATACTCATATAATGATCCACGTAACGTTTCCATGGTGGGTCAGTCCAGTACATAAGTTCTCCAACTTGTACCCATATGTAGATTACATATCTCATATTAGTCTTCACACATGCTAGTCATTACGTATTATTGCAACCCACTCCACAGTAATACTAGACTAGGGATATTTAAGAATACTATTATTCTAAGGTTATAATTATGTTTGATTATGTCACATAGAAACAAAATAGCAAACACAATTATTGGATTAATGCCTCAATAAAATATCATGACTAAATGTGCAAAATACAATCATCTCATGATTGGCTTTTGGGCACAACACTAACAAGCCTCACTCCAAATGTGAGTGAGGTGGGTCCTACAGTACCTAGGTAGGGTAGTTCACACCTCAGCAAAGCTTGCTAAGAAGTAGAGGCTTAAGATCACTTAGTTGCTATGATAAGCCTTGGACCTAAGGGGCTAGAATGGGAATCTAGTATGCCTAAACTAGATTGGCCATGTACCAATCAAGGTACATAAATGGAAAAGTTGAAGGGTTAGTAACACCTAGTGACCTAGCCAAGACATGGACCAGAGGCACTAGTGTGGGACTTTAGTCCACCCAGCTTAGCTTTCCCAGATAGACTTGGATTAGTCTGCACATACAATATTCAAGTGGAGGCAGGTAATTATCTAGGTGATGGCCTAGTATATGGCATGCTAAGGCTTGTTAGGACATATTAAATGCCATAACTAGTTAGGAGTTATGAATGTTTGGTAAGGAGGGCTAAGATAAGGAAAGGTTCTAAAGGACCCCGAACTATGCACATATGTTTAGCCATCAGACCGTATTGAGTTCATGATAGATCTATCATGTATTATATGTTCAGTGTTCTCTAGTTTGTTTTGCAAGTACCTCAAAAGACTCTTTACTAAGAATCTAAAATTCTCACCACCTAGTTTATGTATGTAGGATTAGTAATTTAGTTAGCAACTTGAAGATGGTTGTTGAGCTAGTTTGAGTAGGCATAACCATACTTGCTAGTTTATATTTTTGATTTGTTAGTCATGTATGAAACTAACTAGTTGAATTATCCTTAAACAGTGAATAAGTGCAAGGGAAGGTTTGTGCTAGAGTCAGTTAAAGAGTTAAGCTCAAGTGTATAGCCTAGTGTATAATCTCAATAATGGCTAATGCCTTAAGTAATTTATTGTACTAGATGCACCTAGAAATGTTTGATTGGTTTATGTTTTGGTTAGTAATTTTATGTACTTATGTATATAGGGTTAATACTTATAGAAAATATCTATGACTTCGACTAGTTTATAAATTTTTTAAGTTCAAGTCTGCCAATACTTTAATTACTTTTTTTGTGTTTAAATTTCTACACGAAAGCAACTCAAGCATTACTAGGATATGTACGAAACTCGATTAACCCACAAAACCGCATAAACCGATTCACACCAAACTGATAGTATGCAGTTTTATGTCGTTTTGGTTATAGTTCGAGTTAAGAAATCTTAAAACTGAATATTATATGGTATAGTCACCATTTTTTATTATCATAACCGGTAAAAACCATACCAGCCCGATAGGAGAGGCCTAATCCAATATAAATTAAAATTATATACCTAATTGGCTATTTCTCTCTTTCGTTTGTTCTTTAATTCTATCATTTAAAACTAATTTCTTAAAGCCAAAATTAAAGTCCAATACTTAAAGAAAAACCCAATCAAATATCGAACATATTCCCTTCCCCTAATGCCCAGCCCACCAGCCTAATCAAATTCTTTCTTGCTTCTTTAGTTGAAACGCAGCGTTGCTCCCTGTTGTTGCTAGACTATAGTCATGAGTCAAGACCACCATCATACATTCAAACGGGACAAGGGAGAATGTAGAGTGGAAGGAAATGACCATCATTTGTACGAAACAACCATCATCAAGGTTTGGGTTGTTCGCCGGGCAGTGGATGCTACTGTACATTTCTATTTTGATTACCATTGTTGGATAGGTAAAAGAAATTTTCTTAATGTTTGGTTGTGGATGACGTTTTTGGCATCGTTGCATAGGCATTAAGGTTTTAGGAATGAGCCTTTGCTTTGACGGTCTATAGTTACGAAATGTTGCAGATAAGGAGTTTCTTATATATGTGTTTTGGTAATGGAAAACATGTAATTTGTTTCTTATGTGTGTAGGATTTAGGATGATAAATTTGACTTATTTGAGATTTGTATTTCTTATGTGTGTTGGTTTTATAGATAGGATTGTATTTTTATTTTGTTGTTTATGTTATGTGCTTATATTAACTATCTTGATTTAGTACGATAGATTTGTGAGGTGAAAAAACCGCAACGGAACCATAGCCAAATTGCATTTATGCAATGTGGTTTTTTCTAGATTTGTATACAAAGTGGTATAGTTATGGTTTATAAATTGTAAAATTGTTTAATATGTGGTGCAGTTACGAGGTTTGGTCCTAAACCTCATTAACCTGCACCATGAACACCCCTAGGCATTATAGCTAATGCTAGTGGCTAGGTTAGTAAACTTAAGTCACATGCAAGGTATTTTTTCACAAGTAAAGGATGAATGAATTGTGAACCAAAGGTATGTTGGGTTTCAGGAGCCAAACAGAGCAGCGGAATTTAACCAAAACCCTCCAGGATCCAAGTGAAACGTGGTAAACCGGGTGTTTGAAAATTTTCATACCTAATTTTCGGTTGAGATCTTTTACTCAATTGTAGAGTCAAATCACAAAACCTGAATAGTTGATGTGTTCAAGCTCTCTATGGTATCCACATGAGCCTCTCGAGATCACCACGCTTCCACCACGTCCTGGCAGATGCGTTTCTCTTGCACTCGCAGTGCTAGCTTGCGTCCTCAAAGGAATTGTAAGAGAAGAGTGTGGCTGTCCTTTTGGGAGGCTAGGGCAAGGAGACCTGCGAATTTCTCACTAAAAGTTGTATTTATAGTGAGACTCAACTTCCAGGCCTAATGGGTTTCAAAGCCCTAATCCAATTAGGCTTTAATTTCAGGCTTAATAATGGCTCAACTCTTGGGCCCATTACTAATATGAAATTATTGTGAAACCATAACCCAAATAATTAGCCCATGCACTCAAATGATCCAAATAGCTCTATATGTGCGACCCAATAGGCTCTTATCACGTTGGTAATGATCATAAATCACATTTATGATCATAAGTAATGAGCGGTCTCTAACAACACATCATTGCTACCCAAGTGACAAGATTGTCAGTGATTCAACTAAACCTTTATGATCATCATCGATATATGCTATTGTCCCTTTGTCCAAGATATCAAGACTAAGCACGAGACATGGAATGTGTCACTCTCGTATAGCCCAATCTTTGGTTTCTTGATTACCGAGTAAACCAACTTAAACTAATGACATTGATATTGTATATCAACTCATCCGAGCATGGCCATGCTTTTTCTAAGTCTCACTCTATCAAGGGGCCCGAAGATATCACTCCCGTTACATAAGAGGGACAAATCCCATCTTGATTATACAAATCCCTCCGCATGATATGTGACATACCCAATGACCTCCTTCAAGTTCACTCAGTTATGAGCAACAAAGGAAAGTATCAAAGTATGTGACTCACATGTAGGGAACCTTGATGATCTTAGGTCAAAGGACTACATATACCATGATCACTATGAGAATCACTTATGACACTCATATAACGATCCATGTAGTGTTCTCATGGTGGGTCGGTCCAGTACACAAGTTCTCCAACTTGTACCCATATGTAGACTACATATCTCATATTAGTCTCCACATATGCTAGTCGTTATGTATTATTGCAACCCGCTCCACAATAATACTAGACTAGGGACATTTGAGAATATCATTATTCTAGGGTTACAATTATGTTTATTACGTTACGCAGAAACAGAACAACAAACATAATTGCTGGATTAATGCCTTAATAAAATATCATGACTCAATGTGCAAAAAATACAATCATCTCATGATTGGCTTTTTGGGCACAACACTAACAATCTCCCACTTGCACTAAAAGCCAATCATCCATGTATCTAATACCGATGGACCTAGAATGGCTATCATGCTTCTGCTGCGTAAGGGGCTTTGTCAGTGGATCAGCAATGTTGCTGTCTGTCGAAGTCCTGCATATCCTTACATCACCCCTCTCGATGATCTCCCTGATGAGATGATAGCGTCGGAGTATGTGTTTGGATCGCTGGTGAGATCGAGGTTCCTTAGCCTGTGCGATTGCTCCATTGTTGTCACAATAGAGCTCTATCGGGTCGGCAATGCTTGGAACCACTCCAAGTTCAGTGATGAACTTCTTGATCCAAACTGCCTCCTTCGCAGCATCAGAGGCGGCAATGTACTCAGATTCTGTTGTAGAGTCAGCTACTGTCTCTTGCTTTGAACTCTTCCAGCTCACAGCACCACCACCAATACAAAACACATAACTAGATTGCGATCTAAAATCATCCTTATCGGATTGGAAGCTTGCATCGGTGTAACCCCTTACAACGAGCTCATCTTCACCTCCAAAGACCAAGAATGCATCCTTAGTCCTTCGTAAGTACTTAAGGATGTTCTTAACAGCTGTCCAGTGACTCTCACCAGGGTTCGATTGGTACCTACTCGTCATGCTCAAAGCATATGAGACATCGGGACGAGTACATATCATGGCATACATGATAGATCCAATTGCTGAGGCATATGGAATCTTACTCATGCGCTCTCTCTCCTCGGGTGTACTCGGACACTGAGATCTAGAAAGAGTTATACCATGTGACATGGGCAAGAATCCTTTCTTGGAATCTTGCATGCTAAACCTCTTTAGCACCTTGTCAATATATGTACTTTGACTTAGGCCAAGAAGCTTTCTAGATCTATCTCTATAGATCCTGATGCCTAACACATAGGCTGCTTCACCCAAGTCCTTCATAGAGAAACATTTCCCTAGCCAAGTCTTCACAGACTGTAGCTCAGGAATGTCATTCCCGATGAGTAGTATGTCATCTACATACAACACCAAGAAGACAATAGCACTCCCACTAACCTTCTTGTAGACACAAGGTTCATCTTCATTTTTGATAAAACCAAACTCTTTGATTGCTTCATCAAAATGAAGATTCCAACTTTGAGAAGCTTGCTTCAGTCCATAAATGGACCTTTGCAACTTGCACACTTTATTGGCATTCTCAGGAGTGACAAAACCCTCAGGTTGTGTCATGTACACATCCTCAAGTAGCTTTCCATTTAGGAATGCAGTTTTGACATCCATTTGCCATATCTCATAATCATAGTGTGCAGCAATAGCGAACAAAATTCGGATGGATTTAAGCATAGCAACTGGTGAAAAAGTTTCATCATAGTCAATACCATGAATTTGCTTGAAACCTTTTGCAACCAATCGTCCCTTAAAGGTAATCACATTACCATCCATGTCAGTTTTCTTCTTGAAAACCCATTTGCACCCTATGGGTTTTACCCCTTCAGGTGGGTCAACCAAAGTCCATACTTGGTTTTCATACATGGATTCCATCTCGGATTTCATGGCCACTAGCCACTTCTCAGAGTCAGGCCCCGACATAGCTTGTTGGTAGGTTGTGGGCTCATCCTGATCCATGAGCATCACATCACCAGTGTGAGTCACGAGAAATCCATATCTCTCAGGCTCACGCCGAATCCTACCAGACCTACGTGGGCTCTGTGCTACAGGAACAGACTCTTGAACCACAACATCTTGTGGTGTCTGTTCAGGTTCCATTTCAGGTTCGATGTCTCCTTGTTGTTCTTGAATTTCTTCAAGTTCTACTTTCCTCCCACTAGTTCCTTTAGAGATAAACTCTTTCTCTAAAAAGACACCAGTTCGAGCAACAAACACTTTTTGCTCAGAAGGATTGTAGAAATAGTAACCCTTTGTTTCTTTGGGATACCCAACAAAAAGGCATTTTTGAGATTTGGGCCCTAGTTTGTCAGAGGATTGACGTTTCACATAAGCGTCACAGCCCCAAATCTTCATAAAAGACAAATTGGGACGCCTCCCACTCCATATCTCATATGGTGTCTTTTGAACCGATTTAGATGGAACTCGGTTTAGTGTAAAAGCGGCTGTCTCTAGAGCATGTCCCCAAAAGGAGTTTGGAAGGTCAGCTTGACTCATCATAGAGCGAACCATGTCTAACAGAGTTCGATTTCTCCTTTCAGATACACCATTCCATTGAGGTGTACCTGGTGGAGTGAGTTGTGATACTATACCACACTCCTTCAGATAGTCAAGGAATTCTCGATCCAAGTACTCTCCACCTCGATCTGATCGAAGCACTTTGATACTCTTCCCGAGTTGATTCTCTACTTCATTCTTGAATTCTTTGAACTTTTCAAAGGATTCTGACTTGTGTCTCATAAGATACACATAGCCATATCTGCTGAAGTCATCAGTGAAAGTAATGAAGTATTGGAAACCTCCTCTAGCTTGTGTAGACATAGGGCCACATACATCACTATGTATGAGTCCTAGTAAGTCATTAGCCCTTTCACTTTGCCCTGTGAATGGGGCTTTGGTCATCTTGCCCAACAAACATGACTCACATGTCTCATATGATTCAAAATCAAATGAGTCCAAGAGTCCATCCTTATGGAGCTTGGATATGCGGGTCTCATTTATATGGCCCAAGCGACAGTGCCAGAGATAGGTCGGGTTCGAATCATTTAATCTGACCTTCTTGGTATTCACATTATAGATTGGATCTTCGAGGTCTAGAACATACAACCCATTGCTAAGTTGAGCACTACCATAAAAGATTTCATTCAAATAAATAGAACAACATTTGTCCTTTATTATAAATGAAAAACCTTTCTTGTCCAAACAAGAAACAGAAATCAAATTTCTACTAATAGTAGGCACAAAGTAGCAGTTGTCTAATTCTAAAACTAATCCACTAGGTAAAGTGAGAACATAAGTCCCTACGGCTAAGGCAGCAACCCTTGCTCCATTTCCAACACGTAGGTCCACTTCACCTCGGGCCAATCTTCTACTTCTACTTAGATCCTGCACATTTGCACAAATGTGAGATCCACATCCAGTATCCAATACCCAAGATGAGGAAGTAGAAAAGTTAGCCTCTATAACAAAAATACCTGAAGTGGAAGTCTTACTTCCCTTTTCCTTAGCAAGTTCTTCAAGATAGAGCTTGCAGTTGCGCTTCCAGTGTCCAGGTTGCTTACAATGGAAGCACTCCCCTTCCTTTGCCACACCACCCTTTGGTTTCAGTGCAGCTGAAGAAGAATTAGCATTGGACTTTCCATTAGCTTTATCCTTCTTCTTGTTGGCTTTTCCCTTTCCCTTGCCCTTTTGAACCATCAAAATGGGCTTAGCCTTCTTAAGGTTTTGCTCAGCAGTTCTCAACATGTTGAGCAATTCAGGGAGGGACTTGTCAAGGTCATTCATGTTATAGTTCATGACGAACTGACTGTAGCTTTCAGGCAACGATTGCAAGACTACATCAACAGCCAACTCTTTCTGAAGAGCAAATCCCAAACTCTCAAGATTCTCAATGTACCCAATCATCTTGAGCACATGAGGACCCACGGGACTTCCCTCAGACATCTTGCACTGAAACAATGCCTTAGAGGTCTCAAACCTCTCATGCCTAGCTTGCTCTTGGAAAAGCATTTTGAGATGTTCGATCATATCGAACGCCCCCATGTTCTCATGTTGCTTCTGAAGCTCAGATTCCATGGTAATAAGCATGAGGCATGCAACATCCAAAGCATCATCAGAATGCCTCTTGTGAGCATCCCTTTCAGCTCTTGGAGCAGTGGCAGCAGGCTCATTCGGAATGGGCTGCTCTAGGACATAAGCCTTTCTCTCTTGCTTGAGGACTATCCTCAAGTTTCGGTACCATTTGAGAAAGTTGGTCCCATTCAGTTTTTCCTTCTCAAGGATCGATCGCAATGAAAGTGTCGATGTGTTTTGTGCCATGGTTATCTACAACAGTAAATATGCAGTGTAAGAGTCATGTATTTTAATTCATTTAATAAGGACTTTTATTAAACGATACTCCCACTATTTTCCTCAAAATAATAACCCTCGATATTATTTCGGAACACCTCGGCGCTAAGGTATTCTAGTGGGCCAAGATCCATATTTGACCACAACCTGAGTCAGCTTTGGCTTTTCTCTCAAGTTACAGCTATTTAGGTAGGCAACTCCTTGCCAATTGCATCTTATGCAACTCTTGGATAGTTGGGTGAACAACACTTGTCCAAGCTCATCTCATGAACTTAAGCCCAACTCTATGCCTCTAAGTCCCTAATCCTATTAGGATGACTTAGTTAAGTCGAACCCAAAGTTAGCAGTTTGGATATCACTATTATCCCATCGCGCCTTACCAAGATGAACATAGGTGCTTTGCTTTGGCAAACCCACCTAATGTTGATCAAAGTCTTGACGAGTGCCAACATTTGGAAGGCATCACATTTAATGACTTAATATTTGTTTGAGGGATTTTTCTTTTGATCTCACCAATTTGTTATCTCCGGTTGTCTTATACATGCATCACATACAAATATAAAACATGCATCTCATGCTTACAAGAAAGTAAATGTGACATGGTTATAGCCCAAACTATGCGATATTCTCAAGCCAATGAGAATATCATAAAAGCCTAAGAAAAGAAAAGGGTCTTCACAAGCTCCTTCTCTTCCTTTCTTGGTTGCCCTTTTGTTGTCACCTCCTTGGACATACCACCTTGGATGATCCTTGGACATACCACCTTGGATGATCCCATAATGTACCATTACATCAATAATAGAAACCTCGAGTTACATTCGAGGGGAGTAAGGTGAGAAGAGAATGTACAATGAGAGTAACAAGAGAAGGCATGACTCGCAGGCCGTATTTACAAGTACAACCAATCAAGGGCTATAACCATGCACCATGCTTCAACCATCAATCAGCATAACATGCCAAATCTCATTCAACAAATGCATGCCAATTTTCGCGAGTTGATTAACCAGTTTTATTTATGTGGCACTTCGCATACGGCGGTCCCGCTGGCCGGTCAGCGGGCGGTGGTTCCGCTGACCGGTCAGCGGACGGGGGGTCAAGGGGGGCCGCCCTTGCGGGGGGTCTTACGAGGGGGGCAGCAGCCCCCCCCCAATCAGCGCAAAAAATTGTCTTACAATTGCTTTGCCCGAGATCTTCTATTTCGAGCAAGTAGGCACCCGAGACTCCTCCATTCGAGCCACCAAAAATACCTTACTTTCGGTGCCCGAACAGGCCGAATCCGAACCAAGCTAGGGTTTTTGCAACTATTGCAAGAATCCTAATCCATATAGGTATCTCATACCTATCAATTTTGGGTTAATCTCATTAACCAATTAGTGTCGTTTCTTCATATATGTCATATGTTCATTACGAGTTCCGGTTTCATGCATCATGAATCAATCTAATTAATCATGGCCGAAAGCAACCGAACACATAACATCATGCGATTCAACATTCAATCCCGATTTAGGGTTTCACCAGTAGCTCTGATACCACTGTTGGGTTTCGGGAGCCAAACAGCGCAGCGGAATTTAACCGAAACCCTCCAGGATCCAAGTGAAACGGGGTAAACCGGGTGTTCAAAAATTTTCATACCTAATTTTCGGTTGAGATCTCTCACTCAACTGTAGAGTCGAATCACAAAACCTGAACAGTTGACGTGTTCAAGGCTCTCTATGGTATCCACACGAGCCTCTCGGGATCACCACGCTTCCACCACATCCCGGCAGATGCGTTTCTCTTGCGCTCGCAGTGCTAGCTTGCGTCCTCCAAGGAATTGCAAGAGAAGAGTGCGGCTGTCCTTTTGGGAGGCTAGGGCAAGGAGACCTGCGAATTTCTCACTAAAAGTTGTATTTATAGTGAGACTCAACTTCCAGGCCTAATGGGTTTCAAAGCCCTAATCCAATTAGGCTTTAATTTCGGGCTTAATAATGGCTCAACTCTTGGGCCCATTATTAATACGAAATTATTGTGAAACCATAACCCAAATAATTAGCCCATGCACTCTAATGATCCAAATAGCTCTATGTGTGCGACCCAATAGGCTCTTACCAATGATTGGCAATGATCATAAATCACATTTATGATCATAAGCAATGAGCGGTGTCTAGCAACACATCATTGCTACCCAAGTGACAAGATTGTCGATGATTCGACTAAACCTTTATGATCATCACCGATATATGCTATTGTCCCTTTGTCCAAGATATCAAGACTAAGCACGAGACATGGAATGTGTCACTCTCGTATAGCCCAATCTTTGGTTTCTTGATTACCGAGTAGACCAACTTAAACTGATGACATTGATATCGTATATCAACTCATCCGAGCATGGCCATGCATTTTTCTAAGTCTCACTCTATCAAGGGGCCCGAAGATATCACTCCCGTTACATAGGAGGGACAAATCCCATCTTGATCATACAAATCCCTCCGCATGATATGTGACATACCCAATGACCTCCTTCAAGTTCACTCAGTTACGAGCAACAAAGGAAAGTATCAAAGTATGTGACTCACATGTAGGGAACCTTGATGATCTTAGGTCGAAGGACTACATATGCCATGATCACTATGAGAATCACTTATGACACTCATATAACGATCCATGTAGTGTTCTCATGGTGGGTCGGTCCAGTATACAAGTTCTCCAACTTGTACCCATATGTAGACTACATATCTCATATTAGTCTGCACATATGCTAATCGTTATGTATTATTGCAACTTGCTCCACAATAATACTAGACTAGGGACATTTGAGAATATCATTTTTCTAGGGTTACAATTATGTTTATTGCGTTACGCAGAAACAGAACAACAAACATAATTGCTGGATTAATGCCTTAATAAAATATCATGACTTAATGTGCAAAAAATACAATCATCTCATGATTAGCTTTTGGGCACAACACTAACAAGGTAGGGAATTCCTTGGATTCCTAGTAATCTTTGTACAGTAGGTTGCTGTAAGTGGCATAGGGCAGCTACAACAATGCACAATGACGCTGGCGATGGATCTAGATGATATGTGAGTAATGACCACCATAAGCAATTATGACCGTGGATTTCGAGCAAGGCAGCTAAGGTTTTTCTTTTTTGTGTTTGTCTTTGCAAATTGGGAATGAGGAAATAGTTGAAGGGATTAACGATAGTTGTTTAGGAGTTAGGATTTGGTAGCTTGTTAGGCTCGACAAGAAAATAGGGCAAGTATCATATGGCTCGAGCTCGATCCATTAAGAATTCAAGTATATATTTTGGCTCAAGCTCAAGCTTGAACTCACAAAGCTCGACTTGACCTTGGCAAGCATTAGACCTGGCTTTAGCTCAAGCTACCTGACAAACGCCTGACTCGTTTACACCATTACATAAAAAGTACATATCAATTTTAGTTTCACTTCATGTTTAGCTTTTAACTATATAGCAAAAAGAATTTCCAGAAAAACAATTAATATTATAAACTATTAACAATAATATTAAATAACCTACATATGTGCTAAAACATAATTAAGATGATTTTTTTTGAATTCTTTAAGTAAAAGATACTGAGAAAAGAAAAACTAATCTAAAAAAAACCGCACCAAAAATCAAAGTCTTTTATTTAAAGTTTAACAAAAATCAAATTGAAAAACCAAATTGATTCTTCATTTCGATCTATACACCAATAACCTAAGTAAAACTAATTGGTCAACCTAGTTCTAGCCTGAAACTAAAAACCCAATTTGAAATCATCTGAAACTAAAATTGACCCAACCTGTATTAAACTTAAACCAAAATAAATACAACCCAACCCGAACCGAAAACCCACTTAATCAAAATCAATTATTCTGAAATTACTTAACTTGAATTTGAATTCATGACAATTCAATTAAAACTGAACTTGAATAATAAAACCCAACCCTGACCCACCTGCCCAATTGGCATCACTGTTGAAGAGAAAATATCGAGAAATAGGTTAAAAAGTGATTATTTTGAATAAGGTAAAATTCACCAAGGGTATCTTAGTTTTTTTTTTATCTTAATTGAGTACCCTACCTTCAAGTTGTCCTAATGAGGCACCATACCTCTTATTTCACATCCTATATGGGTATTTTCTGTTAATGTCAGAGTTATGTCTCACTGAAAATGCTGATGTGCCATAAAAAATAACAAAATAAATCATAAAATAACACTGGTAATCCTTAAACTGTTAAAATAACTAATTACAACTCTTAAATTTCTACTCAACTCAATTGTACCCTTCAAACCCTAATTAGACATCTCTACTACTAGCCATCAGCCCAACCGCCCTCCAGCCAACCCTGCCGCAAGCCGGCAGCTTAGCCCTCCAGCCGACCTCCCGAATCCCCTAACCCAAAGACCCAAACTCCCTAACATAGCCGCTCCACTCCGTTGCTTCAATGCGATCGCCCCTAGCCCGAATATTCTCCATTGGTTCTTTGCCGCTGCTGCTTGCTCCTTGCTCATTGTCGCCGCTGTCGCATTTACTACCTCACCCCTAGCCTCATTCCGATTGACACAAACCTTGGCCGGATTCAAATGAACCACCAATCAAAGTTTGGAGGATGAAGCTATGGTGAAAACCTAGCCACAAAGGAAACGCGAAGCGAAATGGTTAGAGGAGATCGAGGCTTCCCTCATCGCACGCTCATCAATCTTTAGGGCAATGGAGGTAGTGCAATTGCAATGCCAATAACGTGATGGCGATTTGTTGGGATTTCGCGAATCGATCTCAAATGGCTGCGTTAGCGAGTTTAGGTCTTCAGACTAAAGGATTAGGGCGGTCGGCTGGATGGCTGGGCGGTCAGCCAACGGTGGGGTTAGCTAGAGGGCAATTGGGCTGGTGGCTAATAGTAGAGATGACATGGCTAATTAGGGTTTCAAGGATACAAATTGAGTTGAATAGAAGTTTAAGAGTTAGAATTAGTTATTTTAACAGTTTGATGATTACTAGTGTTATTTTATAATTTATTTTGTTATTTTTTTATGCCACATCAGCATTTTCCGTCAAACATAACTTTAAAATTAATGAAAAGTACACAAATAGGACGTGAAATAAGAGGTAAGGTGTCTCTTTAGAACAACTTGAAGGTATGATACTCAATTAGAACAAAAAAATGGCTAAGGTACCGCTGGTGGATTTTACTCACTTTCGATATATATTGATCATTCAGAACTTATATCCTAACTGAATCTCTACTATTAAGGAAACCCAAAAAGTAATTCTACTTAGGTAACTATACAATAAATATAGTATCACCTTCCAAATAACATTATATTCAAATAAAAAAAAACAATAAAAATGAAACTATATGTAGGGCTGAAAATGGGCCAGGCCAAGCTCAAGCTCGCCAAGCTCAAGCTCGGCCCTATTGCAATTTGGTACTACTCAAACTCGAGCTCGAGTTGATTAAGCCTGAATTTTTTGGGCTCGAGCTCAGGTCGAGTAAAGCTCGAGCTCGGCTCAATTAATGTTACAGGTGGGGCTGCTGATCTCGGCCTTCGTCACCGTCGACTTCAGGTCCGCTATGCAGTTGCCAAATCACAAGCCTTAGCTGTTCCCTGACTTCCTTGTCCGCTTGAGCTGGCTCGAATCTCTCGATTTCGGCGTTGCTTCAACTTGAAGCATCCGACCCACTGCTCCCTAGTAGCTAGTGTGACAACAAGCCAAGGTGACGCGATCATCGTGCGAATTGTGCGAATCATGCTTAGGGCTGTGCGAATCATGCCACTAATTGCTTCTTCCGGTGAGTCGTGCTTGGGATTGTGCGAATCATGCCGCTGATTGCTTCTTCGTGCGAATCGTGCCTGAGGCTGAACAGATTAGGACTTAGGAGTTAGGAGCGTGGTGCCTGGGACAGTGAGAGAAGAGAAGGACGAAACCGACGATTCGACGAAGTGCGAAGGGAAGGGAGTAAGAGAGTAGGCTGGGGGGCTAACTAAGGCTGAAGGTAAGTAATGGGCTTGAAGATAAAAAAGGCCCAATAGAAGAGATAAAACATAGGGCCTGTGAGGCCCGCGAGCCTAAAGGGCTGGATAGCATCAGGCTCGAGCTCGGCTCGAAATAAACTCAAGCTCAATTTTCAGCTCGAGCTCGAAAAGACCCGACTGAAAAAACCCTTACTCAAGCTCGAGAGCTACTAAAAAAAAACCAGGCCCCTTTTCACCCCTAAATATATGTCTTAATTTATCATTTTTATATAAAATTTCTTTATTTTTATACTAAAATGTTAAAAATAAAAAATCCTAGATTAATTACTAAAAATTGAATGGTGCAACGGAGAGAATATTAAATAATACGTTATCTCGCCAGTAAACAACAGAGACTTGACATTTTCTATTCTATTATTTAGCACGGATGAAAAGTGTTCAAGTAGCAGGGAACTCCTGGAAATATTTCCCGATGGGTAAAGAATAGACAAATATCCAGAGAGTTTTGAAAAGAATTGCTAAAATTACAGAATACAGTCAACCCCAATTGTGTGAAAAGCAATTCCGTCATTTCAACAACTCGAAATTGAATTTCTGATTCCACTGTATTTCAGGGAACCGTCCATCACCAGAATAGAACAATAAGCAACAAAATAAACAGAACCTGCTGCCCTGATTCCACAGTAGTAATCACCATAGAACCAAATTCAATCTGCAGTATTCGGGGAATGGCGGATCACCACAACAGCGACAAAAGTAATAGAGCTTATGCAGCTCATTCCATGGTTGCAACACCTCCTGCAGCCTTTATCTTTTCGATTATGTCATTTGCTTCTTCCTTTGATATGCCTTGTTTAAGCAAAACTGGCACTTTCTCCACCAGATCTTTGGCCTCCTTCAAACCCAAATTGGTGAAAGCCCTCACGTCTTTAATGACCTTGATCTTTGCAGCAGCATCAAACTTCTCCAACTTCACATCAAATGCCGTCTTCTCCTCCTCTACAACATCCGCAGCCGTGGCACTTCCTCCTCCCTGGCCACCCAAATCCACTCCTTCAACTGAAATTGGCTGAAGTTTCGGAAGTGTTAGCCTCTCTCGGAGCAGACAACCCATCTGCTTGCGTTCTTCGGGAAGTAGAGCAGCAATACGCTCAGCCAGTTGGAGAATCTTATCAGATGGTGGGGGTCTAGGACCATATGGATCATAAACCTTTGGATACTTGTACTTGACTAGCTTTGTCGTTGAATCCCCGCGAACAAGAGCATGCTGGAATGAGCGGCACTGCAATAGTCCGACTAATTCGCGAAGTGAAGGCCAGGAATGTGTTAATCTGAACACTTGAATCAGCTTCATGGTTGTTTTTCAAAGACAAGGAAGGCACATTCACTTATACTAAAACGGTCCACAGTTTTACTCCGGTTATACCATCCTGATAAAAACTCAATTAAGTCAGAAAGACCAACACAACAAGAGGGGACACAAAAAGGAATAAGCTTCAGAGCAGGTAACTGGCAATCTTCACATTCACCAAAAAGCCTACAATATTTTTTAAAAAAACTTACATATAAAAAATAAACTAATCCTGTACGGTTACAACAAGGTTTATACAGATCACCTATACGCCATGGTTTCAAGTTTGACCTAGGTATATCACACACTTAGGGTGCACTGATTGAATTTGTTGAATTAGATACTAAAACAAACTACACCATGGAATAATTGTCAATGATTCAATACAATTCAACCAAATAAAAATGACCAGTGTGAGTTTTTTTTCCCCTCTTTTAGAGAGAGAGAGAGAAAGCCATGAAAACTCACGGACTGTCCTAATTGATAAACCCCATCATCGGGTTCCTGTAGGAATTGCCGTAGAAGGAGGCTCCGGTCAAGCTGGAGTACTGAAACCGCAATGGATCCAGAAAACCACAACAAACCAGACAAAAGATCAGGGAGAGAGGTAATACCAGAGACACGAAATTCCTTTAATATCCTCGATTAACCTGACAGCGAGTCGGAGACAAAATTTGTGCTTGGGGGTTGCGGGACAAGTTCCAAGTGGAAATGTTAAGAGCAACGTCGGCGGCGGTTGCGATGATAACACGAGGGTATGGAAGCTCTTTGGGTAAATTGCACCATGGCCCCTAACATTTTATTATTGTCCTATTTTGGACCTCAACCTCAAAAGTTCACATGAGAAGTCCTTAGCCTTAATTTTTTGTTTCATTTTAGACCTTTGAATGACGGAAAGCATTAAAATTGACGGAACTGGCTACATGGCATACCAGCTTTGGACGATTGATCGCGTGGCATATTAAAAATGAACCTGATGCCCGACGGCATCTTCGTTGTACGACATAATGGCCTGAAGTAGAGACTTCCAGTGTGGAGGGTGTCTGAAGGAGAGACTTCCGGCATAAGAGTACCTGAAATGCTCAAAAGAACAAGGGTTAGGAGCCCCCCGGAATGTGTTTCCGGGGGAGAAGCCTTCGACGCCCAAGTCAGTATTTGTTGAGTAAGGAGCAGAGAGTGGAGAGTAAAAGAATGGAGAGAGTTGTGTATATATCTCCCTTTACCAAGGTTATTCTCCAAGTATTTATAGGAGAGCGTTGGGAGAAGTCCGTTTGACATAGCTCGCTCAGATCATGACACGTGTTCGGTCGGGTGTGATCTGTATCTTCAGGGATGGGGGACCTCCAGCTGGCCATAGGTTATTCTGTCCAGGAGTCAGGGCCGTGGGAGGTCTATGTGTCAGGGGCGTGTGTGAGATCTCTGTGTCAGAGGCTCCTTAACCGTTTTTGTCTTATCTCTGTAAGACCCCTATGGGGAACGAGACCTTTTCAGGGTATGAAACCCCTTCGGAATAAGAGGCCCTCTTCGGCTAGATATCATCACCGAGGGCTGTCAGGATGAGTTCTTCAGCGGAGCGGGGCACCTTTGGGAGAAGCTCTACCTCGCCGAGAATGGTAATTTACCGAGGTTAGAGGGTTAAGGACTGCGTACCCTCTTTTTTCGAGGTTGCCGCTCGTCCGATCCGAGGGTGATGCTTGACTTTTACTGAGGGTGGTGCTTGTCAGAGCTTAGGAGTTAAGAGAGTAATAGCCCTTTGGCTATCACATGCCTCCCTCGGAGAACCGAACATATGTCTTCGGCTTTTGAGCTTTCGAGAGCCAATCGTGGAACCTTTCGGAGGCCTGTCCGCGATGCTGTTGGGGCAGAGCCAGCATCTGATGTGGTCCGGTTAGGTGGAGCCAGCATCTTCACTGTGTGCAGTGGTGTGGGCAGCAGGGGGTCCCGAAGGTGCGAAAGGAAGGCGTCCAGGGCGAATCGCCTTAGAGGATGGTCGGCAGCTTCTTGGTCCCGTGGTAGGTGAGTACGGGAGGTACCTCCGGCGCGGGGGAGAGCCTGGAGGAGTGGTTCCTCAGGGAGACCTGGTTGAAACACTCAGAAAACAAGGGTTAGGAGGCCCCCAGAGTGATTTTCCGGGGGGGAACCTCCGATGCCCAAATCAGTGCTTAGAGAGAGAGGATGGCGTAGTAATAAGCACAAGAGGCGCTTGCCTGGCGAAGATCCTTCTAAGGGTTGGAGGGAAGAGCCTATTAGTGTTGTGCCCAAAAAGCCAATCATGAGATGATTGTATTTTTGCACATTGAGTCATGATATTTTATTTAGGCGTTAATCCAGCAATTTTGTTTGTTGTTTTGTTTCTGCGTAACGTAATAAACATAGTTGTAACCCTAGAAATGACATTCTTAAACGTCCCTAGTCTAGTATTATTGTGGAGCGGATTGCAATAATACATAATGACTAGCATATGTGGAGACTAATATGAGATATGTAGTCTACATATGGGTACAAGTTGGAGAACTTGTATACTGGACCGACCCACCATGAGAACACTTCATGGATCGTTATATGAGTATCATAAGTGATTTTCATAGTGATCATGGTATATGTAGTCCTTCGACCTAAGATCATCAAGGTTCCCTACATGTGAGTCACATACTTTGATACTTTCCTTTGTTACTCGTAACTGAGTGAACTTGAAGGAGGTCATTGGGTATGTCACATATCATGCGGAGGGATTTGTATGATCAAGATGAGATTTGTTCCTCCTATGTAACGGCAGTGATATCTTCGGGCCCCTTGATAGAGTGAGACTTAGAAAATGCATGGCCATGCTCCGATGAGTTGATATACGATATCAAAGTCATCAGTTTAAGTTGGTCTACTCAGTAATCAAAAAACCAAAGATTGGGCTATACGAGAGTGACACATTCCATGTCTCGTGCTTAGTCTTGATATCTTGGACAAAAGGACAATGGCATATATCGGTGATGATCATAAAGGTTTAGTCGATTCACCGACAATCTTGTCACTTGGGTAGCAATGATGTGTTGCTAGACACCGCTCATTGCTTATGATCATAAATGTGATTTATGATCATTGCCAACATGGCAAGAGCCTATTGGGTCGCACACATAGAGCTATTTGGATCATTAGAGTGCATGGGCTAATTATTTGGGTTATGGTTTCACTTTAATTTCGTATTAATAATGGGCCAAGGAGTTGAGCCATTATTAAGCCCGAAATTAAATCCTAATTGGATTAGGGTTTTGAAACCCATTAGGCCTGGAAGTTGAGTCTCACTATAAATACAACTTTTAAGTGAGAAATTCGCAGGTCTCCTTGCCCTAGCCTCCCAAAAGGACAGCCGCACTCTTCTCTTGCAATTCCTTGGAGGACGCAAGCTAGCACTGCGAGCGCAAGAGAAACGCATCTGCCGGGACGTGGTGGAAGCGTGGTGATCCCGAGAGGCTCGTGTGGATACCATAGAGAGCCTGAACACGTCAACTGTTCAGGTTTTGTGATTCGACTCTACAGTTGAGTGAGAGATCTCAACCGAAAATTAGGTATGAAATTTTCGAACACTCGGTTTACCCCATTTCACTTGGATCCTGGAGGGTTTCGGTTAAATTCTGCTGCGCTGTTTGGCTCCCAAAACCCAACAGAGCCTTTAGGCGGAGAGAGGAGATCGTCCTCCATTTTCCAGCCTTTCTGTCCCTTTTTTTTTCCTCCAAAAGAGAGCCCAGCCCCCCTTTCTGTGACCATTTTCTTTGTATAAAAGAAAGGGGGTGACCCCTTTGGATTATGACACATGTTCGACACGTGTATGGTCGGATGGTGTACTTCCGGGCGCGAAGAACCCTAGCCACCTGTAGGCTCCTCGGGCCACGAGCTGTAGCCCTTCATGACAGGACATCAGACTGTGACGGCGTGCTAGAGCGTGCCTGAAGGTGGCATATCAGAGCGTGCCTGAAGGTGGCATATAAGAGACGTAACTGACAGGAGTGTCAGAGACTCCTTAATTGCTTTTGCTGTACAACCGTGGTCCCTCTGATCGATGTCTTACTTTGGGATGAGGGGCCTTCTCCCAGAGTCAGGCTGGTACTTCGGCAATTCCATCTTCGGGGGGCTTTCTCCCGTGGAGGGTGGTCAATCCTTCTCCCCTAAAGCTGGCTTGGTCACTGTCCCTAAGAAGGCGATATGCTGGTTCCCGAAGCTGGTTTTGGCGAGCTACCAAGGTCGTATGCCACAGGTGTATGACTTCCTTTATTCCGGAGTCCTTTCCGAGGTCCCAGACCTCAGGTGTCTAGCTCCCTCTTTCCCGTGGTCGGTAGGTGGTCAGGGTGATAGCACTTTGGCTATCACATGCCCCCCTTGGAAAGCCAAAGCGAAGACTTCGGTAAGTAGCCCTTCTGGCGTCCGTCTTGCGCTTAACTTGGCAGTTTTGTCAGGACGCCCTCATGGACTCCCGGAGGTCCATGTAGTAGGATGTCCATTTTCGGTCGAACAGGGCGGCACGGAGGGCAACCTGAGGGTGGTTTCCCACAGACGGCGCCAAATGATGCCCTTCAGCATCATTGTCTTGCGACATGGTGAATTCCGAGGGAGCTTCCGATGAGGGAGAACGTCTGACGGAGAGGTTCTCCAGGTGGGAAAGTACCTGAAAGACTCCGAAAAAAGGGTTAGGAGGTCCCCGGGATGACTTTCCGGGGAGGAGCCTCCGACGCCCAAGTTAGTGTCCTGATAGTGGGTGAAGTAATAACACTTAAACGGATATGGGGTCTGGCCTGTATATGTTTTCTGTTGTATGAGAGTGCCGATGGCGAGAGAGTCCCCTTGCCAAGTCTTGTTTCCCAGTATTTATAGAAGTACCTGACCCGTTTGGATCCTGACACGTGTTCGGTCGGATTCTTTCTGTGCTTTTTGGGCGTAGGGAACAGGTAGCCATTTGTAGGCTCCTAGTTTTGTGGCTGAGATGGGACTTGGATGATGCCAGGGTGTCAGGCCGCTGTTTCAGGCAGCGTGTGGGCGACCTGTCAGAGGCTCCTTAAATGCTCATTAAATGCTCCTGCCGTACTCCCGAGCTCCTTTGGGCGATGTCGCCCTTTGGTACGGACGCCCTCCTTCGGGAATCACGCTAGTGGCTCGGGAAGTTCCGCCTTCGGGGAGAATCTCTCCTACTTTTAGTAGCTGGTTCTTTTCTCCCGAAGGTGATATGTTCGGTTCCCCGAGAGAGTCAACGACACATTTAGATAACCTGACGTTTCAGCCGAAGTGATTACTTCGTCATGCTCGATCTCGCTTCTGCCGAGGTCTGTGGCAATGCTTCTTTCCGAGCTACGTCAGGCTCCCCGGTCAAACCTTCGGGGGAATTGATGCTGGGGGAGGCGATAGCCTTTTGGCTATCACACTTGGTTCTCAACTTTCTGACCTACCACTCTAAGATTCATATAGGTCTTTCCACATAGGTCAGGTCTTCAAGAATAGGCACATCAGGAGTGGTCAATACTTGTCTCGAGTGTAAGATACATTTTCGAAGTTGACTTACATGGAAAACATTATGAATGTGAGACAAGTTTAGATGGTAATGCCAATCTATCAGCCACCTTACCCACTTTCTCCATGATTTCAAAATGTCCAATATACCTCGTGGCTTATTTATTTCTCTATCCAAATCAGATCACATGTTATGGACCTCCTAGTAGCAGGCACTCCCGAGGAAGGTAAAGTGTTGTAAATTAAGTTTAGAACCTTATTTCAAGTTTACATAACAAGAATAGAGAAGTTTAGCAAAGTTCACTAAGTTCCGAGAAAGATAAAGCATTAAACAAGGTTCAGGGGTAAAATGGTAATTTTACATCCTAAATAGTCAGGACGAGTCCCAAGTGTTTTAAAATGATTTTTTATAACTTAACTTTCAACCTTAACTCAAACTTGAAGAATAAACAAGAATTTAATCAAGAATCACTAAGTTACAAAAGATAGGGGTTTATTTTTAACAAGCTTAATACTTTGATGGCTTTGGGGTTAAGTTAGGGTTTAAGAAGGGAAAGTGAGGCTATGGCTGCCATAATCTCGTTTCTAGCCTTCTCACCCTCATTTTGCTCTCAAATTCTCCTTGGAATCAAGGTTTTCTTGGTGGAACAAGAAGCTATCAAGGTATACAAGCTAGGAGGAGCTCATTTCAAGCCTTAAACCATGATTTTGGAGCTTGGAAGAGTGATTTCTCCCATCCCCTATTTTTAGTACGTGGTAAGCATTATGTTCTTGATTGAATTCATGTTATTTACTTGGTTTGGAGCTTGGGTTTTGGTTAGAGAGTGAAGTTTTGGTGATTGGTGCTTTGTTTTTGGATTGGAACTTGTGTAGAACTTTGGTGAGCTTGGTTGATTGAAAAGGAGATTGATTCTTGCTTGTTGCTTGGAGTTGAGGTAAGGGAGTTATATTTTCAAGTTCAATTAATGCTATTTGCTTGAGTTTGCTTGAAGAATTCGAGTGGTTTAGCAATAGCATTAGTTAAAGGTTTTGGTTGAATTGTGGTGGACTATGAAATTTGGGAGGATTTGGATGATGTTATAGAGCATCATAGATTGGCTTGTGATAGTTGGTTATGTTCTGTGCAACATGGTCTAGGTGTATGTGAAATTTGGAGGCTTTTCCAAGCATGTTTGATATGTGTAGGAAGTGTCCAAAGTTCATAGCAGCAAAATGTGTGAGATTTCTACAGAAACCCAGATTGGCGACACATCGCCAATTACAGGTCGAGGCCCACGACGTGTCGCCAATCCAGGAAAAAAAATTGGCCGACGTTACCAACTGTGGTGACGCGTCACCAAAATTGGCGACGCATCGCCAATTTAGGAAAAATGTGGCCGAACATTACCAACTGCGACGACGCGTCACCACAGGCAAAAATGGTAGAAATTTCACATTTTACTAGGATGATCCAAGTGAGACCTAAAGGGGTTCTTAGAGTACCTTGGGGTCCAAGGATTTCAGGGGTACTCCGAGACTTACAGAAGTCCCACAAGAGATAAGAGTTTCCTTGAGTTTTGTAAGATTTTATGGTTGCTTGTGCAACAAGCAAGGAAACTAGGTTGCAAATGAACATAACTAAGTACCACTAGTTAGGTGAAAGGTTTAGAACCCTTATCGACCTAGCTGTGCCGTAGCCACGAGGTTGCAAGGTGCAACCTTGTTCATCTAGTCTACAAGGAGGTCTTATGGCCTAATCTACAAAGTTCCACCATAATTCCCCTGCACAACGAATAAGGGAAGGCTACATGATTGCATCAGTAGGCTACGGCTTACTAGGAGCGAGTTAGTGATCAGAACTCACGAGGCACGGAGTGATGCCCCGTGAGGAGGACTAGTCTGAGGAGAGCTCTTAAAGGCCTAGTTATATGTGCATATATCAGACCCTCATGCTGTGTGAGCTCGCAGCAAGTTACATATGTTATCATATGTAGAGTCCTAGTAATTTTCTTGCAGGTACACAGAATACCCCTTACTGAGAATGTTGAATTCCCACTCCCTAGTTGTGTTGTGCAGGTACTGAGGTTGTTGGACTGGGTAATCATTGAGGATTATCATGGTAGTGCTCTTTTGTGTGTACAGGTACGACATTTGAGAATCCTTGTGATTCTAGTCTACATGAGTATACTTAGTTGGTTTGTTGGTCAAGTAACAGTACTAACTAGTATCTTCCTTTGGCTGTAGAGCCTAGTAGCACTTGGCAAGGACTTTTGAGACTCGCCACTGGGATTTCCATCCAAGGTGGGAGTTAAGTCAAAGAGATCTCAACAGAGGCATGTATTTATAGAGTTCTTTTAATTGCCTCCATAGTCTATGTTATGAGGAGTCCTCGACTCTAGGGTTGCTCTTGGGTGAGGGCCTTAGTCTACTTTATGTATGAATGTTCTCACGAGTTGTTATGTGTAGTAAACTCACACAAATGTTGATTTTGTATGCTTTGGCTATTGTACTTAGTTTTTATGAAATTACTTGGCTAAGTTAATGCTTTATGTTTTATTAATCCAAGTCAAAGCATGAAGAGCATGCATAATCCATATTCTAGGATAATAAACTAGTATCATGGGATTTAATCCGCGCACATATACAACTTGCCAATTGCAACCACCATGAGACCAGCTCTCACAAGGCTTCCTGGGCAGGGGCCAGGAACGGCCGTGTCATCACACCTTTCATAGGAGATACTTTCAAGAGTACTTTATCCCCTATGTCAAATTCCAATTATCTTCTTCTGATATTGGGATATATCTATTGCCTATCAGAAGCTACTTTGATCCTTACTTGGATTTCATTTATTTTACCTTTGGTCTCAGCTATAATCTCTGGGCCTAACTCAACCCTGTCTATGGGGCTTGCCCAATAGTGTGGAGTCATACACCTTCTCCCATAAAGGGCTTCATAGGGTGCCATGCCTATTGCAGCTTGATAACTGTTATTATAGGCGAACTCCACCAATGGCAAATGCTTATCCCATTCACCTTTAAAGTCCATGGCACACCCTCTTAGAATATCCTCTAAGGTTTGGATCACCCTTTTTGATTGCCCATCTGTTTGTGGTTGATAGGCAGTAGTAAGGCTCATTGTACTACCTAATGCCCTTTGAAAGGCTATCCAAAACTTAGAAACAAACCTTGGGTCTTTATCAGATACAATCTGATTAGGTATACCATGTAACCTAATGACCTCCTTAAGGTACATATGAAACTTATCCATAGTATAGGTGACTTTGATAGGTATAAAGTAAGCTGATTTTGTTAACCTATCAACAACCACCCACACTGCATCATTATGGGCTGCCATCTTTGGTAATCCTACCAGAAAGTCCATAGTGATGAAGCCCCATTTTCTTTCAGGTATAGGAAAGCTCTGAAGAGTTCCAACTGGTTTCTGGTGTTCTGGCTTCACCATTTGACAGGTGAGGCATTTTGCCACATCTTGCCTAATGTCTTTCTTTAGGCCAGGCCACTAGAAATGGGTTTTTAAATCATGGTACATCTTTTCAGCACCTGGATGTATACTCAGCCTGCTATTATGTGCCTTTTGTAAGAATTGTTCCCTTAAATACTCTATGGCTAGCATGCATAGCCTAACACCATAGTGTAACATCCCATCTCTATATTGAAATTCTCTACTAAGAGTACCATATTTGTCTTCCCCACTATTCTTTTTAAGAGTTTGTTCATTTTCCTGTGCTTTCTTTACCTTAGCCAACCACCTTGATTCCACCTGCAATTGGTACATTTGAGCCATTTCCCGAGCTAACCAGTGGTCATAGAAAGCTGATAAAGGTTCTATAGGTGTGTTTGATACTTGGTCCTTTGAAAGAACCACGCCTGTGTACCTTCTGCTCAAGGCATCAATGACTACATTGCCTTTCCCTACACAGTGCTCAATGCTACAGTCAAAGTCCTTTACATACTCAACCCACCTTTTTTGCCTCATGTTCAAGTCCTTTTGTGTGAAGAGGTACTTAAGGCTCTTGTGGTCGGTATATATCTTAAAGGTTCTACCCAACAAGTAATGTCTCCATGACTTGAGGGCAAAAACTACTGTAGCCAGTTCCAAGTCATGAACTGGATAATTTAGCTCATTGGGTCTTAGCTGCCTAGACCCATATGCAATGACTTGTTGATCCTGCATTAATACACATCCAAGTCCTATTCCAGATGCATTAGTGTAAACCGTAAAGGTTTTATCTGGGTCAGGTAAAATAAGGATAGGTGCTTATGTCAATTTTTGCTTCAGCTGCTTAAAATTATTTTCATAGTTTGCTGTCCATTCAAATTTTTAGAACTTCCGAGTCAACATAGTCATCGGTAATGCTATTTCTGATAAGTTCTTAATAAATCTTCTGTTGTAACCTGCCACTCCCAGGAAACTCATAATGTTAGTCACCGTAGTTGGTCTAGGCCATTCTTTCACTACCTTGGCTAGTGATAACATGTCCAAGGAAAGAAATTTCAAGAGCCCAAAACTGACATTTGGACAACTTTGCATAATAATAATTCTCTTGTAGTATTTGCAACACTTTAATTAAATGTTCAGCATGTTCCTGCTCTGTTTTGGAGTATAATAGTATATCATCTATAAATACTTCCATAAATTGATCCAAGTAAGGCCTAAAAATTCTATTCATGGCATCCATGAATATTGCAGGAGCATTAGTAACACCAAAAGGCATCACTGTGTACTTATAATACCTATATCGGGTCCTAAAGGCTGTCTTAGGTATGTCATCTTCCATCACCCTTATCTAGAAATATCCAGAATGAAGGTCTATCTTAGAGAACACCTTTGCCCCTTTAAGTCTGGCAAACAAATCAGCTATCCTCAGTTAAGGATATTTCTTCTTGATAGTTACAACATTAAGTTTCCTGTAATCCATGCAAAGCCTCAAACTACCATCTTTCTTCTTTACAAAGAGGACTGGTGCTCCCCATGGAGACACACTTATGCATATAAAGCCCTTTTCTAGCAACTCCTCTAATTGCTTTTTTAGCTCATCCATCTCAAGAGCTGACATTCTATAAGGGGGAATAGATATAGGTAAAACACTTGGCTGCAAGTGAATGGAGAATTCTATATCACATTGGTGAGGTAATCCTGGAAGGTCTGTAGGAAATACCTCTAGGAACTGATTTGCTATTGGTATGCCCTTTAATGTTTCTTCTATTGATACCTCATTTAAGGCATAGAGCACCAATTCATCCTTATCTTATATGGGGATAGACTCTAGTACCTTCAGGTGCAAACTTTCGATCTCATCCCCAAGCCCCCCATTATAAGCCACAAGTTCTTTTCTAGAGTCTAGGAAAGTTACTTTTTAACCTGCATAGTCTATATAGGCATGGTGCTTCCTTAACTAGTGCATTTCCAACATAATATCAAACACTTGGATATCCATTAACCATAAATCTGAGTCAATTTTACAACCACCAATTTCTAGTGGACAGTCCTTCACAATAGTGTTTGTAAAGACTATCTGTCTTACTATGGTCTTAATCAGTTTCATCGTGTTCATTTTTGTGTGTGCCGTACCTATCGTATCTACCACATTAGATGCAATAATAGTTATGGATGCACCAACGTCAAACAAAACTTTAACACTATATACTGAAACTGTAAAGGTACCTAGTACTGCGGGCTGCTGAGCTACCTGACTTGGAAGAGTAAACACTTTAGGAAGTGCTTGCTGTCAGGGCTGTGGTGCTCATCGAGGGGCTATTGCTTTAAGGGGTATAGTTCTTTAGACTCTTTTGGGACAATCCTTCACCCAATGCCCCAACTGGTTGCATATCAAACATGCATTACTAGCAAACTTGCAAGGCTTATTACCATAGAACTTCTTACAAATATTTTATGGTCCCTTGCCCAATTTCTTAAACTTCTTGGTGCCACTAATGCCCTCTCCAGCAGCTGTGTCAAGATGTGGCCTCTTTTGCATGCCTAACTTCCTTGATGATCCATCCCTATTAGCCCTACTGCTTCTAGCCGCACTAGCCATTACGTCTGCCTCTAGTGCTAGGGCTTTCTAGACAACATCATGGTAAGCCCTAACTCCTGCTGCTATATAGGCTGCTTGAACTCCTGCCTAAGTCCCTATAGGAACTTCTTCACTCTAGTCTCATCATGGCCTTCCAGATGGGGAACATATCGTATGAGTGTGCTAAACTTCAATTCATATTCAGCAATACACATCTATTCCTGAGTTAGATTCTCTAACTCTTTCCTCTTTCGGTCCTATAAAGCTTCATTAGTGAACTCATATCTGAATAGCCTTTCAAACTCAGTCCAGCCCAAAACCCTTTGCCTGTACTCTAATCTTCCTACGTTTTCTTCCTCGAGCTCACTCTGAATTCTTCTCCACCATAACCTTACTCTCCCAACTAGTTGAAAGGATGCCAGTAACACACTTTCATAAGAATCCATCTCCAATGTCTTAAATAGTGTATCCAATCTATCTAGGAAAAAAACTTACGCGGCCGTCCTTGGCCTCTGCCCAGGAAGCCCTGTGAGACCTGGTCTCACGGGTGTTGCAATTGGCTAGTTGTATATCTATGCGGATTAAAATCCCATGATACTAGTTGATTATCCCAGAATATGCAGGATGCATGCTCTTCATGCTTTGACTTGGATTAATGAAAACATAAAACATTAACTTGGCCAAGTATTTTTACAGAAAATAAGTACAAATAGCCAAAGCATACAAAATCAACATTTATGTGAATTTACTACACATAACAACTCGTGGGTGCATTCATGCGTAGAGTAGACTAATGCTCTCACCCAAGAGCAACCCTAGAGTCTAGGACTCTTCATAACATAGACTATGGAGGAAACTAGAGTACTGTATATATACAAGCCTCAATTGAGATCTTCTTCAACTAACTCCCACCTTGGATGTGAACCCTAGTGGCAAGTCTCAAAAACCTTTGTCCAGTACTACTAGGCTCTGCGGCCAAAGGAATACTCTAGTTAGTACTGTTACTTGACCAACAAACTACTCGAGCATACTCATGTAGACTAGAATCACTAGGATTCTCAAGTGCAATACCTGTGCACAAAAACCACTACTGCAATAACCCTCAACGATTATCCGATCCAACAACTTTTAAATCTACACAACATAACTAGGGAGTGAGAACATAACATTCTCAGTAAGGGGTTTTCAGTGTACCTGCAAGAAAACTTACCAAGGACACCACATATGATAACATATGTAAGCTACTGTGAGCTCATACAGCCTGAGGGTCTAATATATGCATATATTTAGGTCCCTTGAGACCTCTCCTCATCGTTGTCCTTAAACTACAAGGCATTGCCTTGCCTACTAGCAAGCTGCGCTTGCCAGCCTAACTAGTAATAAATCACCAGTTGAACCTCTCCTTTAGTATGTTATGCAGGGGAATTATGGTGGGACTATTATAGACTAGGTTATTTAGACATTGTAGACTAAATGCACTAAGGTTTCATCTTGCAACCTCGTGGCTACAGCATGGCTTGGTCACCAAGGGTTCTAAACCTTTCACCCGAGCTAATGGTACTTAGTTATGCTCATTTGCAATAGTTTCCTTGCTTATGGCTCAAGTAACCAAAAAATCTTTCAAACCATAAGGAAACGCTTAAGTCTTGAGGGAATTTTGGAAGTCTTAGAGTACCGTCGACATACTTAGGCCCCAAGGCACCCTAAGAACTCCCCTAGGTCTCACCTCGATCATCCTAGCAAAATGTGAGAAATTCTACCATTTTTCCTGTGGCGACGCGTCACCACAGTTGGTAGTGTTTGGACCACATTTGCACAATTGGCGATGCGTTGCAAACTGGTGCACGAAATGTTGGGTTTCAGGAGCCAAACAGCGCAGCGAAATTTAATCGAAACCCTCCAGTATCCAAGTGAAATGGGGTAAACTAGGTGTTAAAAAATTTTCAAACCTAATTTTCGGTTGAGATCTCTCACTCAACTGTAGAGTCGAATCACAAAACCTGAATAGTTGACGTGTTCAAGCTCTCTATGGTATCCACACGAGCCTCTCGGGATCACCACGCTTCCACCGCGTCCCGGTAGATGCATTTCTCTTGCGCTCGCAGTGCTCGCTTACGTCCTCAAAGAAATTGCAAGAGAAGAGTGCGGCTGTCCTTTTGGGCGGCTAGGACAAGGAGACCTGCGAATTTTTCACTAAAAGTTGTATTTAAAGTGAGACTCAACTTCCAGGCCTAATGGATTTCAAAGCCCTAATCCAATTAGGCTTTCATTTTAGGCTTAATAATGGCTCAACCATTGGGCCCATTATTAATATGAAATTATTGTGAAACCAAAATCCAAATTATTAGCCCATGCACTCTAATGATCCAAATAGCTCTATGTGTGCGACCCAATAGGTTCTTACCACGTTGGCAATGATCATAAATCACATTTATGGTCACAAGCAATGAGCGGTGTCTAGCAACACATCATTGCTACCCAAGTGACAAGATTGTCGATGATTCGACTAAACCTTTATGATCATCACCGACATATGCTATTGTCCCTTTGTCCAAGATATTAAGACTAAGCACGAGACATGGAATGTGTCACTCTCGTATAGCCCAATCTTTGGTTTCTTGATTACCGGGTAGACCAACTTAAACTGATGACATTGATATCGTATATCAACTCATCCGAGCATGGCCATGTATTTTTCTAAGTCTCACTCTATCAAGGGGCCTGAAGATATCACTCCCGTTACATAGGAGGGACAATTCCCATCTTGGTCATACAAATCCATCCGCATGATATGTGGCATACCCAATGACCACCTTCAAGTTCACTCAGTTACGAGCAACAAAGGAAAGTATCAAAGTATGTGACTCACATGTAGGGAACCTTGATGATCTTAGGTCGAAGGGCTACATATAGCATGATCACTAAGAGAATCATTTATGACACTCATATAACGATCCATGTAGTGTTCTCATGGTGGGTCAGTCCAGTACACAAGTTCTCCAACTTGTACCCATATGTAGACTACATGTCTCATATTAGTCTCCACATATGCTAGTCATTATGTATTATTGCAACCCGCTCCACAATAGTACTAGACTAGGGACATTTGAGAATATCATTACTCTAGGGATACAATTATCTTTATTATGTTACACAGAAACAAAACAACAAACATAATTGCTGGATTAATGCCTTAATAAAATATCATGACTCAATGTTCAAAAAATTCAATCATCTCATGATTGGCTTTTTGGGCACGACACTAACAATCTCCCACTTGCACTAAAAGCCAATCATCCATGTTTCTAATACCGATGGACCTAGAATGGCTATCATGCTTTTGCTACATAAGGGGCTTTGTCATTGGATCAGCAATGTTGCTGTCTATCGAAGTCCTGCCTATCCTTACATCACCCCTCTCAATGATCTCCCTAATGAGATGATAGCGTTGGAGTATGTGTTTGGATCACTGGTGAGATTGAGGTTCCTTAGCGTGTGCGATTGCTCCATTGTTGTCACAATAGAGCTCTATCGGGTTGGCAATGCTTGGAACCACTCCAAATTCAGTGATGAACTTCTTGATACAAACTGCCTCCTTTGCAGCATCAGAGGCGGCAATGTACTCAAATTCTGTTGTAGAGTCAGCTACTGTATCTTGCTTTGAACTCTTCTAGCTCACAGCATCACCACCAATACCAAACACATAACCAGATTGCGATCTAAAATCATCCTTATTGGATTGGAAGCTTACATCGGTGTAACCCCTTACAACGAGCTCATCTTCACCTCCAAAGACCAAGAATGCATCATTAGTCCTTCGTAAGTACTTAAGGATGTTCTTAACGGCTATCCAGTGACTCTTACCAAGGTTCGATTGGTACCTACTCATCATGCTTAAGGCATATAAGAAATTGGGACGAGTACATATCATGGCATACATGATAGATCCAATTGCCGGGGCATATGGAATCTTACTCATGCGCTCTCTCTCTTTGGGTGTACCTGGACACTGAGATCTAGAAAGAGTTATACCATCTGACATGGGCAAGAATCCTTTCTTGGAATCTTGCATGCTAAACCTCTTTAGCACCTTGTCAATGTATGTACTTTGGCTTAGGCCAAGAAGCTTTCTAGATCTATCTCTATAGATCTCGGTGCCTAACACATAGGCTGCTTCACCCAAGTCCTTCATAGAGAAACATTTCCCTAGCCAAGCCTTTACAGACTGTAGCTCAGGAATGTCATTCCGGATGAGTAGTATGTTGTTTACATACAACACAAGAAGACAATAGCGCTCCCACTAACCTTCTTGTAGACACAAGGTTCATCTTCATTTTTTATAAAACCAAACTCTTTGATTGCTTCATCAAAATGAAGATTCCAACTTCGAGAAGCTTGCTTCAGTCCATAAATGGACTTTTGCAACTTGCACACTTTATTGGCATTCTCAAGAGTGACAAAACCCTCAGGTTGTGTCATGTACACATCCTCAAGTAGATTTCCATTTAGGAATGCAGTTTTGACATCCATTTGCCATATCTCATAATCATAATGTGCAGCAATAGAGAACAAAATTCGGATGGATTTAAGCATAGCAACTGGTGAAAAAGTTTCATCATAGTCAATACCATGAATTTTCTTGAAACATTTTGCAACCAATCGTCCTTTAAAGGTAATCACATTACCATCCATGTCAGTTTTCTTCTTGAAAACCCATTTGCACCCTATGGGGTTTACCCCTTCAGGTGGGTCAACCAAAGTCCATACTTGGTTTTCATACATGGATTCCATCTCGGATTTCATGGCCACTAGCCACTTCTCAGAGTCAGGTCCCGACATAGCTTGTTGGTAGGTTGTGAGCTCATCCTGATCCATCAGCATCACATCACCAGTGTGAGTCATGAGAAATCTATATCTCTTAGGCTTACACCGAATCCTACCAGACCTACGTGGGCTCTGTGCTACAGGAACAGACTCTTGAACCACAACATCTTGTGGTGTCTGTTCAGGTTCCATTTCAGGTTCGATGTCCCCTTGTTGTTCTTGAATTTCTTCAAGTTCTACTTTCCTCCCCCTAGTTCTTTAGAGATAAACTCTTTCTCTAAAAATACACCAGTTCGAGCAACAAACACTTTTTGCTCAGAAGGATTGCAGAAATAGTAACCTTTTGTTTGTTTGGGATACCCAACAAAAAGACATTTTTGAGATTTGGGTCCTAATTTGTCAGAGGATTGACATTTCACATAAGGGTCACAGCCCCAAATCTTCGTAAAAGACAAATTGGGATGCCTCCCACTCCATATCTCATATGGTGTCTTTTGAACCGATTTAGATGGAACTCGGTTTAGTGTAAAAGCGGCTGTCTCTAGGGCATGTCCCCAAAAGGAGCTTGGATGGTCAGCTTGACTCATCATGGAGCGAACCATGTCTAACAGAGGTCGATTTCTCCTTTCAGATACACCATTCCATTGAGGTGTACCTGGTGGAGTGAGTTGTGATACTATACCACACTCCTTCAGATAGTCAAGGAATTCTCGATCCAAGTACTCTCCACCTCAATCTGATTGAAGCACTTTGATACTTTTACCGAGTTGATTCTCTACTTCATTCTTGAATTCTTTGAACTTTTCAAACGATTATGACTTGTGTCTCATGAGATACACATAGCCAAATCTACTGAAGTCATCAGTGAAAGTAATGAAGTATTGAAAACCTCTTCTAGCATGTGTAGACATAGGGTGACATACATCACTATGTATGAGTCCTAGTAAGTCATTAGCCCCTTCACTTTGCCCTGTGAATAGGGCTTTGGTCATCTTGCCCAAAAAACATGACTCACGTGTCTCATATGATTCAAAATCAAATGAGTCAAAGAGTCCATCCTTATGGAGCTTGGATATGCAGGTTTCGTTTATATGGCCCAAGTGACAGTGCCAGAGATAGGTCAGGTTTGAATCATTTAATTTGACCTTCTTGGTATTCACATTATAGATTAGATCTTTGTGGTTTAGAACAAACAACCCATTACTAAGTTGAGCACTGCCATAAAAGATTTCATTCAAATAAATGGAACAACATTTGTCCTTTATTATAAATGAAAAACCTTTCTTATCCAAACAAGAAACAGAAATCAAATTTCTACTAATAGTAGGCACAAAGTAGCAGTTGTCTAATTCTAAAACTAATCCACTAGGTAAAGTGAGAACATAAGTCCCTACGGCTAAGGCAGCAACCCTTGCTCCATTTCCAACACGTAGGTCCACTTCACCTCGGGCCAATCTTCTACTTCTACTTAGATCCTGCACATTTGCACAAATGTGAGATCCACATCCAGTATCCAATACCCAAGATGAGGAAGTAGAAAAGTTAGCCTCTATAACAAAAATACCTGAAGTGGAAGTCTTACTTCCCTTTTCCTTAGCAAGTTCTTCAAGATAGAGCTTGCAGTTGCGCTTCCAGTGTCCAGGTTGCTTACAATGGAAGCACTCCCCTTCCTTTGCCACACCACCCTTTGGTTTCAGTGTAGCTGAAGAAGAATTGGCATTGGACTTTCCATTAGCTTTATCCTTCTTCTTGTTGGCTTTTCCCCTTCCCTTGCCCTTTTGAACCATCAAATTGGGCTTAGCCTTCTTAAAGTTTTGCTCTGCAGTTCTCAACATGTTGAGCAATTCAGGGAGGGACTTGTCAAGGTTGTTCATGTTATAGTTCATGATGAACTGACTGTAGCTTTCAGGCAACGATTGCAAACTACATCAATAGCCAACTCTTTTTGAAGAGAAAATCCCAAACTCTCAAGATTCTCAATGTACCTAATCATCTTGAGCACATGAGGACCCACAGGACTTCCCTCGGACATCTTGCACTGAAACAATGCCTTAGAGGGCTCAAACCTCTCATGCCTAGCTTGCTCTTGGAAAAGCATTTTGAGATGTTTAATCATATCGAACGCCCCCATGTTCTCATGTTGCTTCTGAAGCTCAGATTCCATGGTAATAAGCATGAGGCATGCAACATCCAAAGCATCATCAGAATGCCTTTTGTGAGCATCCCTTTCAGCTCTTGGAGCAGTGGCAGCAGGCTCATTCGGAATGGGCTACTCTAGGACATAAGCCTTTCTCTCTTGCTTGAGGACTATCCTCAAGTTTCGGTACCATTTGAGAAAGTTGGTCCCATTCAGTTTTTCCTTCTCAAGGATTGATCGCAATGAAAGTGTTGATGTGTTTTGTGCCATGGTCATCTACAACAGTAAATATGCAGTGTAAGAGCCATGTATTTTAATTCATTTAATACAGACTTTTATTAAACGATACTCCCACTATTTTCCTCAAAATAATAACCCTCGATATTATTTCGGAACACCTCAGCATTAAGGTATTCTAGTGGGCCAAGATCGATATTTGTCCAAAACCTGTGTCAGCTTTGGCTTTTCTTTCTAGTTATAGCTATTTAGGTAGGCAACTCCTTGCCAATTGCATCTCATGCAACTCTTGGATAGTTGGGTGAATCAACACTTGTCCAAGCTCATCCCATGAACTTAAGCCCAAGTCTATGCCTCTAAGTCCCTAATCCTATTAGGATGACTTAGTTAAGTCGGACCCAAAGTTAGCAATTTGGATATCACTATTATCCCATCGCGCCTTACCAAGATGAACATAGGTGCTTTTCTTTAGCAAACCCACCTAATGTTGATCAAAGTCTTGATGAGTGCCAACATTTGGAAGGCATCATATTTAATGACTTAATATTTGTTTGAGGGATTTTTTGTTTTGATCTCACCAATTTGTTATCTTTGGTTGTCTTATGCATGCATCACATACAAATATAAAACATGCATCTCATGCTTACAAGAAAGTAAACATGACATGGTTATAGCCCAAACGATGCGATATTCTCAAGCCAATGAGAATATCATAAAAGCCTAATAAAAGAAAAGGGTCTTCACAAGCACCTTCCCTTCCTTTCTTGGTTGCTCTTTTGTTGTCACCTCCTTGGACATACCCCCTTGGATGATCCCATAATGTACCATTACATTAATAATAGAAACCTCGAGTTACATTCGAGGGGAGTAAGGTGAGAAAAGAATGTATAATGAGAGTAACAAGAGAAGGCACAACTCGCGGGCCATATTTACAAGTACAACCAATCAAGGGCTATAACCATGCACCATGCTTCAACCATCAATCAGTAAAACATGCCAAATCTCATTCAACCAATGCATGCCAATTTTCGCGAGTTGATTAACCAGTTTTATTTATGTGGCGCTTCATATATGGTGGTCCCGCTAACCGGTCAGCGGGAGGTGGTTCCGCAGGGGGCCGCCCTTGCGGGAGGTTGCAAGGGGAGCAGCGCCCGAGATCTTCTATTTTGAGCAAGTAGGCACCCGAGACTCTTGCATTCGAGCTACCAAAAATACCTTACTTTCAGTGCCCGAATAGGCAGAATCCGAACCAAGCTAGGGTTTTTACAATTATTGCAAAAATCCTAATCCATATAAGTAGCTCATACCTATCAATGTCGGGTTAATCTAATTAACCAATTAGTGTCGTTTCTTCAAATATGTCATATGTTCATTACGAGTCCTAGTTTCATGCATCATGAATCAATCTAATTAATCATGGCCGAAAGCAACCGAACACATAACATCATGCGATTCAACATTCAATCCCGACTTAGGGTTTCACCAGTAGCTTTGATACCACTGTTGGGTTTCGGGAGGCAAATAGCGTAGCGGAATTTAACCGAAACCCTCCAAGATCAAAGTGAAATGGGGTCAACCGGGTGTTCAAAAATTTTCATACCTAATTTTCGGTTGAGATCTCTCACTCAACTGTAGAGTCGAATCACAAAACCTGAACAGTTGACGTGTTCAAGCTCTCTATGGTATCCACACGAGCCTTTCGGGATCACCACACTTCCACCGCGTCCTGGTAGATGCGTTTCTCTTGTGCTCGTAGTACTACCTTGGGTCCTCCAAGGATTTGCAAGAGAAGAGTGCGTCTGTCCTTTTGGGCAGCTAGGGCAAGGAGACCTGCGAATTTCTCACTAAAAGTTGTATTTATAGTGAGACTCAACTTCTAGGCCTAATGGGTTTCAAAGCCCTAATCCAATTAGGCTTTAATTTCAGGCTTAATAATGGCTCAACTATTGGGCCCATTATTAATACGAAATTGTTGTGAAACCAAAACCAAAATTATTAGCCCATGTACTCTAATGATCCAAATAGCTCTATGTGTGTGATCCAATAGGTTCTTATCACGTTGGTAATGATCGTAAATCACATTTATGATCATAAGCAATGAGCGGTGTTTAGCAACACATCATTGCTACCCAGGTGACAAGATTGTTGATGATTCGACTAAACCTTTATGATCATCACCGATATATGCTATTGTCCCTTTGCCCAAGATATCAAGACTAAGCACGAGACATGGAATGTGTCACTCTTGTGTAGCCCAATTTTTGGTTTCTTGATTACCGAGTAGACCAACTTAAATTGATGACATTGATATCGTATATCAACTCATCCGAGCATGGCCATGCTTTTTTCTAAGTCTCACTCTATCAAGATGATGCTCTTCAGCATCTCTTTCGTGTCTCATGGTTAAGGCGGCAGGGGCTTATGGATATGGAGAAATGTCCGGGACGAACGTGCCCTGAGAAGATCACCTGAAAGTCACAGGAAGCAAGGGTTAGGAGGTCCCCGGAGTGTTTTTCCGAGGAGGAGCCTCCGACGCCCAAGTGAGTATTTTGGAGGTAATGAGGTGATCAAGAGTAAAAAAGTATCTTATCTCAAATAATGTCCTCTCCCCCTTTCTGGAATAATTTCCAAGTATTTGTAGAGGGGTGAATAGCAATAGTCATTCTCAGATGGCCGGCCCAGATCATGACACGTGTTCGGCGGGATGCGTTCCACGTGTTTTGGGCAATAGAGGACCCCTAGTCGGCATGGGGCTTCCAGTCTAGGGCTCTGGGTAACCCAAGAGTGGCATGCTAGAGTATCCCTGCAGGCGTGTCAGGACGTGACTGGGGGCGGATTATCGAGGATATGCCAGAGGCCCCTTAAATGCTTATGTCATGCTCCCGAGGCCCCTTTTTGGTAGAGGAGACCTCTTCGGAGAACTTGTCTTCCGAGGTCGCTTTTGGTATCGCAGGAGTATATTTCCTGAAGGTAACCTTTCTCGGAGACACCCCCACTTCCGAGGATGGCTTACTCGTCCCCCCGAGGTTGGCATTGTCGTTTCCTGGAATGGCGAAGCACCGAGGCTGGACTTCGGGAGGTCGAACATCCTTCCTTCTGTGGTGGGTGATTTCTCTTCCGAGGTCGGTGCTTTGCCCGAACCCATGCCTTTAGAGGGTGATCGGCACCTTGGCTATCATAAGGGGCCCGAAGATATCACTCCCGTTACATAGGAGGGACAAATCCCATCTTGATCATACAAATCCCTCTGCTTGATATGTGGCATACCCAATGACCTCCTTCAAGTTCACTCAGTTATGAGCAACAAAGGAAAGTATCAAATTATGTGACTCACATGTAGGGAACCTTGATGATCTTAGGTCAAAGGACTACATATACCATGATCACTAAGAGAATCACTTATGACACTCATATAACGATCCATGTAGTGTTCTCATGGTGGGTCAGTCCAGTACACAAGTTCTCCAACTTGTACCCATATGTAGACTACATATCTCATATTAGTCTCTACATATGCTAGTCATTATGTATTATTGCAACCCGCTCCACAATAGTACTAGACTAGGGACATTTGAGAATATCATTATTCTAGGGTTACAATTATGTTTATTACATTACGCAGAAACAAAACAACAAACATAATTACTGGATTAATGCCTTAATAAAATATCATGACTCAATGTGCAAAAATACAATCATCTCATGATTGGCTTTTTGGGCACAACACTAACAAAAAATTGGCGACGAGTCTCCAATCTGCGAGTTTGCAGAATTGGCACGCATTTTAATGCTATGAACTTTGGACACTTAGAAAACACAGAAAACATGCTTAAAAAGCCTCCAAATTTCACACACATAGACAATGTTGCATAGAACATAACCAACTACCACCAGCCAATCTATGATGTCTCGTAACATCATCCAAATCCTCTCAAACCTTATAGTCCACCACAATTCAACCAAATTGTCTAAGTAATGCTATTGGTAGAATCACTCAAATTCTTCAAGCAAACTCATGTTACTAGCATTAATTGGTCTTCAACTCATAACTCCCTTACCTCAATTCCAAGTAACAAGCAAGAGTCAACCTTTTTTCCATTCAACTAAGCTCACCAAAGTATCACCTAAGTTCCAAACAAAAACATAGACACCAATCATCAAAACCTTACTTCCTAAACAAAACCCAAGGTCCAAAGTAACCAAATAACATGAATTCAATCAAGAATACATTGGTTACCTCGTATCAAAAATAGGGGATGTGCGAAAACACACTTCCAATCTCCCAACCATGGTTTAATGCTTGAAATGAGCTCCTCCTAGTTTATATACTCTTGATAGCTCTTCTTGGCACCAAGAAATCTTTATTTCAAGGTTGAATTAAGAGCAAAATGAGAGTGAGAAGGTTGGAAACGAGATTATGGCAGCCATAGCCTCACTTTCCCCTTCTTAAACCGTCACTTAACCTCCAAGCCACCAAAGTATTAAGCTTAATACAATTAAACCCCCATCTTTTGGTACATAGTTATTCTTGATGAAATTCTTGTTTATTTCTTCCAAGTTTGGGTTAAGGTTGAAAGTTAAGTTATAAAAACTCATTTTAACCACTCGGGACCACAACCGGCTATTTAGGATGCAAAATTACCATTTTGCCCCTGAACCTCATTTAGTGCCTTATCTTCCTCGAAACTTAGTGAACTTTGCTAAACTTCTTTATTCTTACTATGTAAACTTGAAATTAGGTTCCAAACTTAATTTTGCTCACTTTACCTTCCTCAGGAGTACCTACTACTAGGAGGTCCATAACATTCTCCACTCCTTCTGGAATTTGGTCCCCCAAATTTCGCTGTAACTCTGAAAAAATACTAGGATATCTTTTCAGCATATCATGCTCTTGTCTCCTAGGTAGCTTCCTCCTCACTATGGTTAGACCAATGGATCTTAACCATCAAAATCCACTTACTTCGCAATCTCTTGACTTGCCTCTCATGTATCTGAACAGTTTTCTCCTTGTAGGTCAAGTTTCCTGAATGGGTATCATTGAAGGATTAACTGGTTGTCCCGGTTCCACTATGCATTTTCTGAGTAGACTAATGTGGAACACGTTATGCACTTGAGATAGGTTAGGTGGTAATGCTAACCGATAAGCAACTTTCCCTATCTTCTCCAATATTTCATAGCGTCGAATATACCTAAGGGCCAACTTTCCCATCTGTCCAAAATGACTAACACATTTCATGGGCGACATTTTAAGAAGCGCTTTGTCCCCAACTTCAAAACTCAAATCTCTTCTTCTCAAATTTGCATACTTAGTCTGTCGGTCATTGGCTGCCTTAATCCGTGCCTAGATTAATCTGATCTTAGCAGTAGTATTAGCTATGATTTCAGGACTGATAACTACCCTGTCTGCAGGGTCTACCCAACAATGGGGTGTCATACATCGCCCCTCATACAAAGCTTCATATGGTGCCATACTAATAACTGTTTGATGACTGTTATTATAAGCAAACTCGATCAGTGGTAGATCCTGATCCCAATCACCTTTGAAATCAATAGCACACATACATAACATATCCTCTAAAGTCTGAATCACTCTCTCATATTGCCCATCAGTCTGAGGATGAAAAGCGATACTAAGACTAACTTTGCTTCCTAATGCTTCTTGAAAAGCATTCCAAAATCGTGACGTGAACCGAGGATCTCTTTCAGATATAATCTGATTGGGTATCCCATGGAGTCTTACAATCTCCTTGAGATACAACTGAGCCAACTTCTCCAATGTATACGTAATCTTGATAGGTATGAAGTGTGCCAACTTCATCAGTCGATCAACTACTACCCATATAGCACATGCTGACTCTGGGTATTTCGTAACCCCCACTAGGAAATTCATAGTAACGGACCCCCATTTCCTCACTGGAAGAGGTAAACTCTGAAGTGTGCCCGCTGGTTTCTGATGTTCTGCTTTAACCATTTGGCATGTTAGCCACTTTGCCACATGTCCTGTTACATCTCTTTTCAGTCCTGGCCACCAGAAATGCATCTTCAGATCATGATACATCTTACTAACACCAAGGTAAATATTCAAAGTAGTACTATGTGCCTCCTGTAGGACTTGCTGCCTAAGCCCAACCACATTCGGTACATAGAGATGATCTCCATAATGTAGTATGCCATCCTTGTATCTGAATTCCTTCCTCATAGTGCCAAGTTTCGCTTCTCCTAAAAGTTTCTTTAACAATGGATCTTTCATCTGAGCTTCCATAACTTTGACTAACCAAGCTGATAGCCAAAGGTCTATTACCCTCTGAACTCCTAAGCTCTAACGAGCACCACCCTCAATAAAAGTCAAACATCACCCTCGGTCGGACAAGCGGCAACCTAAAAAAAAGAGGGTACGTAGTCCTTGACCCTCTAACCTCGGTAAACCACCATCCTCGGTGAGGTAGAGCTTCTCCCGAAAGTGCCCCGCTCTACCAAAAAACTCATCTTGACAGCCCTCGGTGATTATATCTAGTCAAATGGGGCCTCTTATTTCGAAGGGGACTCATACCCCGAAGGGGTCTTGTTCCCCGAAGAGGTTTTACGGAGATAAGACAAAAATGGTTAAGAAGCCTATAACACAAAGACCACGCACACGCCCCTGACACACAAACCTCCCACGGCCTTGACTTCTAGACAGAATAACCTATGGCCAGTTGAAGGTCCCCCATCCTCGAAGATACGGATCACACCCGACCAAACACATGTCATGATCTAACCGGGCTATGTCAAACGGACTTCTCCCAACGCTCTCCTATAAATACTTAGAGAATAACCTTGGTAAAGGGGGATATACACAAAACTCTCTCCACTTTTTGACTCTCCATTCTCTGCTCCTTATTTATCAAATACTGACTTGGGCGTCGGAGGCTCCTCCCCCAGAAACACATCCCGGGAGCTCCTAACTCTTGTTCTTTTGAGCATTTCAAGCATTCTCATGCCAGAAGTCCCACCTTCAGACACACTCCACATCGGAAGTCCCTACTTCAGGCCATTATGTCGTACAATGAAGATGCCATTGGGCATCATTTGGCGCTGTCTATAGGAACTCACCCTCATGTAGCTGTCGTTGAGACTCAGCGTTCTAAGGATAAGGGACTCCCAAAGTCCCCATTCACGTAGGACAATCTGACACGACCGCCCGTGCCCCTGCCCAGGAAGCCCTGTGAGAGTTGGTCTCACGGTGGATTGCAATTGGCTAGTTGTGTATGTGTGCGGATTAAATCCCATGCTACTAGTTGATTAACCTAGAATATGCAATATGCATGCTCTTATGCTTTGACTTGGTTTATTAAAACCAAAAACATTAAAACATTAACTTGGCCAAGTAGTTTCTACACAAAATGAGTACAAATAGCCAAAGCATACCAAAAATCAACATTTGTGTGGGTTTACTACACATAAACAACTCGTGAAAGCATTCATACATAAAGCAACTAATGCCCTCACCCAAGAGCAATCTGGAGTCAAGGACTCCTCATAACATAGACTATGGAGGCAAACCAAAGTACTGTATCAAAATACAAGTCTTTACTGAGATCTCTTCACCCTAGCTCCCACCTTGGACACACGTGCCAGTGGCAAGTCTCAAAAGTCTTCTGCCAAGTGCTACTAGGCTTTGCAGCCAAAGGAAGAAACTAGTTAGTACTGCTACCTGACCAACAAACCAACTAAGCACTTATGTAGACTAGAATCACGAGGATTCTCAACTGCCATACCTGTACACACAAAAGAGTACTACCGAGATAATCCTCCACGATTACCCGGTCCAGCAACTTCAGGCTCTACATAACAAAACCAGGGAGTGAGAATTCGACAATTCTTAGTAAGGGATCTTCAATGTACCTGCAAGAAAACCCTAGGACTCTTGCTGCGAGCTCACACAGCACGAGGGTGCTATTATATATGCATATATAACTAGGTCAAAGACCTCTCCTCGAGTAGTCCTCCTCACGGAGTATTACTTCGTGCCTAGCGAGTTTAAACCCGCTCCTAGCAAGCCGAAGCTTACTGTAAACGATCATGTAGCCTTCCCATAGTTGTTATGCAGGGGAATTATGGTGGGACTTTGTAGACTAGGCCGCAGGGCCTCATTGATGTAGACTAGATGAACAAGGTTTCACCTTGTGACCTCATGGCTATGGCATGGCTAGGCTGACAAGGGTTCTAAACCTCTCACCTGAGCTAGTGGTAGCTAATTATGTTCATTTGCAACATAGTTTCCTTAAAAACTTACCTTCACTTTGAGTTAATATAAATCTAAAACTGGGACAATTTAAGTGTTTTTAAAACATTGAGGTGATAGTACTCCCTCTTAGCTTCATGTGGAATCTTGAATCACCTCAATTGGACACCCGAGCAAAAAGTTATGCTGAAAAGAAAATCGGGTGTCAGATGCTGTCTCGGCGGCGCGTCGCAACAGTTGTCAATGTTCTAGGACATTTTTCTGGATTGGTGACATGTCGTGGGAACTCGTGGGGATTGGCGACACATCATGGGAACTCATGGGGATTGGCAACACGCCGCCAAACCTGCAAAATGCCTAGTAAACCCCGATTTTGCTGCTATGAACTTTGGACACTTCCCACACATATCAAACATGCATGGAATGCCTCTAAATTTCATACACACATAGTACATGTTGCATAGAACATAACCAACTATCAAAAGCTAAACTATGATGTCTTGTAACATCAATCCAATCCTCCCAATTCCTCTAGTCCACCATGATTCAACCAAAACATTTCCTTAATGCCTTAGGTAAAACCACTCAAATTTCTCAAGCAAATCCAAGCTAATGGCATTCCATGAACTTAAAAACACAACTCCCTTACCTTAACTTCCAAGAAACAAGCAAGAATCAAGCCTCTTTTCGTTAAACCAAGCTCACCAAAGTTCTACCTAAATTCCAATCAAAACAATGGCACTAAACATCAAAATTACATTCTTTAACCAAAACCCAAGCTTCAAACTAACTAAATAGCATGAATTCAATCAAGAACACAACTCTTACCTCGTTCAAAAATAGGGGATGGAGAAAAACACCCTTCCAAGTTTCAAAAACATGATTCCAAGCTTGAAAATCACTTCTCCAAACTTAACCACCTTGAATTGCTCCTCTTGACACCAAGATCAATTGATTCCAAGCTCAATTTGAGAGAGAAATGAGTGAGGGAAGGTTAAGAACGTGATTATGGCAGCCTCTCCTTCTCTTTCCCTTCTTAAACCCTCACTTAGCATCAAGATCATCAAGGTTTCAAGTTTAATGCAATTAGGTCCCCCATCTTTGTAACTTAGCAGTTCTTGATTAAATTCTTGTCTATTTTTCAAGTTTGAGTTAAGGTTTAGAGTTACGTTCCACCAAATTTTGCCTTCCCTCTTATGCCACCACGAGGTTACCCCACCTCGGCCAACTTAGCTTCATGAACCGGGGTGACGAGGTTACCGTTTTCTGAGCCCAACAAAAGGCCAGACTTCGGTTTCCTCCTGTGAAGATGATTTGTGACTTTTACCAGTTTCATGGCATAACCGTGAATCAGCTTCCTCCCAACTCATTTTGCTATTTCAACACCTTTCTCTGCATGTGCGGGATCTTCGGGGTAGAACCCCATTTCATCCTGTTCATGCAGTATTATAAGCTTTATCTGGTTCCGAAGGGTGGCTTTTATTTCATGCTGCCTCGGGGATCTGGGAGCAAGAAATTTATGTTCACCTTCGCTACCAAGGCTAGCTGGCGAGGGTGGCAAAGGAAGTTCTTTTTCCTGAAGGTGGCGGAGGCCTAGTCGCACGTCCCGACTAAGTGGGCTCGGGGAAAGCTGGAGCCGGATGTCATGGATCCCAGGAAGCTGCTAACTCCCAAATTGGTGGCGAGGTTTGGGGACTTTGACAGACGAATCCGTGTTGTTGCCGATTGGGATGCCGAGGTCCCTTCACGCTCTCTCTACCCTTTCCTGATCATGTGGAAACTCATGACCAAGGATGTTCTTAGGGAGCTGGGGGTGGTTACGGAGCAGAAGACAAATCTCAGAATGCCAGCTTTTACTACCGAGGGGAAGAACTCTTGGCTGGTGAAGCTCCTTCAGAGCGAGCTCACTTACGAAGCCTTTTTTGAAAGTAAGTTTCTTTCAAAGTTTTTTCAGCATAAGTGCCTGTGGACTTACACTGAGTTCTTCCCCATTTTTCAGAGATGGGCGACAAGTCTGCTACCTACTACAAGTCTCTCTTCCTTGGTCAGGCCGAGAAGGGAGAACAAAAGAAGAGGCGCAAGGCTTCTGGAAGCGGATCATCTTCGGTGAAGAAGGCCAAGAAGGACACCCTTCTTCGCCCTCCGGAGGACGTTTCGGAAGTCGGCGATGTTATTGCTACTTCCACCAAGGTTGGCGATGTCATTGCAACTTCTACAGAGGTTGCAACTTTGTCCAAGCCTGAAACTGCCGGGGGGGTTCTTACTGAGGTGGTCGTTACTGCCCTTCCAAGTCCCGCCACTTCGGCGGATTTGTTAGGTTCTTTGAAGGATCCTCCCGCTGAAGATTTAGAAAAACGCCGAAGGGCCAAGGGCAAACATATTCCTGCCGACGTGGAGGAGGTCGGTGACTTTGATGACGACTGTACCGAGGTCGCGCCAGGTTTGTCTCTTTTTCCCTGCAATCAACTTACATTTTTTTTATAATCAAGGAATTTTTACCTGATAAGATGCATGTTTCTTTTTGCAGAGGATCTGGCGCCCCTGGCTTGGAAGATTGAGCGCGCCCGAATGAGGGATCTTCAAGATTCTCATGTCCCGAAGGACAAAGTCCCAAGTGAGCCGTTCTGGTCTTTTACGGAGGACATGAATCTGTTCTCTGAGGATTGTCGGGAAATGGCTCCCTAAATGGCGAAGGGCGTGCTTACTCAGGCATCCTTCAAGGTAGTCACTGAGGAGTGTGCCTCCGAGGATGACCTTGCTGCAAATGTTTCCCAGCATGCTCTTCGCTTTTCCTTCCCACTTTTTGCCTAAGTGTTTTTGGCTTTCCTTGTGCAAATTTTGCTAAGTACCTTCTTTTTTTTGCAGCTTCTGGGGTATAGTGGGTACCTCCGAGCTTGGGCAGCAGAGCAGTCTTCAGTCCAAGCTTGGGATGAAGACAATTTGGAGAAGGCCAAAGTCTTTTGTTCCAACTCAGTGCTGACGAACACCAAGTTGAGCAAAATATGCAAGAAGAAGATTGCCAGTCTTCTGGAAGGGCCAAGAAGAGCTCTTGAAGGATTTTTCCGAGAAGATGTCCAACCTTGGTGGCAAATTGGTCAGCCTGACTTCGGCCAACGAGACCCTTCAAAAGGAAAAAGAAGGGGAGTCTGCCCTTTTGGCGAAGGCAATGGCTGAAAATGCTGAACTCCAGGCCAAGGTCGACTTGCTAAATGAGGGTTTGAAGAAGAAGAAGAAAACCGAGGAGCTGGAGAAGGAGATTTTCAAACTTCAGAAGGAGGTTTCAGATCTTCAGCATGAGGCAGACAAGTTGGAGATTGAAAGAGACAAAGCCGTCCAGACGTCCAAGGTTGCTTTTCAGGATGACTTATGCCTAGCTCGTCATCAGTTTCTGAAGAAGTATCTGGAATTCAATCCTTCCTTTCTGGCTGCCCTGGATATTCCCGGGGACCTTGGTGGATGTGGTCAAGAGTCGAGTTCCTTACCTTGCCGTTTCCTCCTCCTACACCGAAGGCGGTGGCGAACGACTCAGGAGCCGAAGCTTCCCACGACGCCGGGGTCCTTTAGATAATCTAGGACCTTCGCCTTCTTCTTCTTCTTTGTACTTTTCTTCTTGTAATTTTGTGCTTGTATCAAGGCCTTCTTCAATGGATTTTCTTTCATGATTTTGGCTAAGTCTTTTTGAGAAATTTTTGTTTCCCACTTGTCCTGACCACTTTCGGTCAAGGGACTTTGGTACTTTCTTTGCTCGTTTTCATCGGCCATTCTTCGGGAGGTCTTTCGCAATTGGCGAAGTTCGCTTAGGCAAATTTTAGCCTACCCCTTGCCAACCGTGTTCGGTAGACTTGCCTTCTTTTGGGCATATATAACCCAACTAACTTCGGAAGGAACAGGAGACTTTCGGGAGTCCACGCTTCAGCTTTGTTCGGCAAACATTCTCATATAGGGGAAAACTTTCTATAAGACAAATTTCTGGCTTGCACCATTTCTTGTCTAAAAATTCTAAGTATAGAATTTCTTTACAGCGCCCGAGTGCCTTGTACTTTTTCAGTTTTTCTCCCTTCAGTGTTGCCAAGCTTCTTTGCTCCTATTCGGACCTTGTTTAGGACCCAATAAGGCCCTTTCCCGTTTGGCCGAAGTACCCAATAGGACAGTTTTCGGGGTTCTAATTCAGCCTTTCGGGGGCGAGGTCTCTTTTTCCTTGTTCCTTTTGGCCTACCATGCAGATTTGCACTTATGGCCACCTTTTGCCAAAAAGGCCTCCTTTCAAGCTCGGCCATTTCTCAGTGTTTGACAACTAGGTCGAGCTTAGTTCTCAACCCGAGGTCACTTCCTATTTCGTCAAACATCTATATGCTGGCCGAACTTCTTCAAATGGATAATGGCTTTCTGTACTGGCAATAAGCGAGAAAAGTGTCTCCTCCTTGGTCCCTCGGGGAGTTGTCTGATAACTCCTTGGTACAGTAGGAAGTTCCCCTGGCCATTTTCCCTTTGCATTTTTCACAGTCTGACTTTTATAGCTCTTTTGGCAACCTCTGTTTGTCTGTTGCTCGGGGGCTGAGCTAATGGGCTGAAGTGCCTTTTTATTCCGAGGTCGGTGATGAATTCTTGGAATCCTCTGTCCATAGACTGGGAATCATTACTGCCCAGTGTCACCGTCGGTATGCCAAATCAGCATATTATGTTGTTCCAGACAAACTTTTTATGCACCTGTTACCGGCATGGTTGCTAGGAGTTCTGCCTTTCCCTACCCAGTGAAGTAGTCCTCTACTATCTCGCAGAACTTCACATCTTTAGGTACTGTCTGGAGTGGCTTGGTGCAATCTTTCCAAGGTTATTCGCTCCGAAGGCAGTCTTTGGGTGCTGGCGTGCCTTTGGCCGTTTTCACACCTCTTGGACGACTTGTCCTGCACCCTTTTTACCGATATATATACTTTTATAGCGGAATTGCGTACCTTTTCCTGCATAGTTTTTCCTTAGTCAGAAAATATCGTCCGGAACTTCTTTGCACTTTCTGCCTCTTCATGAGGATTTTTGGGACTCTTTGGTTGCGAGATTCCTCTTTGTAGGATCTTTCCGCTTTTTGTGCGAGGTTATTATACCTGGTGTTGCCATGCTTGGATGGCCCAACACTTTTGGCAATCAAATTTGATCATTTTGGTGGCCTCCCTGCCTTCGAGCCCCCGAGGGGGTATGCCAGCGTCCTGACATTCTGCGCCTGGGGGTTCCACTGACAAGGAGTTTCCACTCTGGATTTACCTTCGCTCTGTTTCCTTTGTTGGTTTCAGCCTTTCTTTCTTCTGGGATTTCGGCAACGCAGTCTACCAGTACTTGGGCGTTCACTGCCCTTCTAGGCTCATGTGTGATATAGTACTTTTTGAGTTTGATGCACCATTTTGATAGTCTTTTCCGAATGCTCTACTCTTTTTTGTAGCGTCGCTCAGAGGCGTGTTATTTCGGACAGCGATAGCGTGTCCAGGGAAGTAGAGTCAGCGCCTTCGGCCCGCAAGTCAAGTCGTAGATGACCTTTCGGGGCAATGGGTTTTGACTTCATTGCCAAGGAGATGGCGATTTTTTCCTCGGGTGCAAAACTCTTTCGGCGGGGAGGTCCGGGTCATCCCGACCCTACTTTTCCCGTAGGTCATACTTCGGGGAACGCGCTTTCTACCGAGGATTCATCTCATTGATCTCATTTTCCCAAATTCCTGTGAATTGATATGGGACCTCTTCCCATCGAGGCACCGATGGGGAGGGCCTTCGGCCCGAATTTAGCTGCGGCCTTTTTTGGCTTGACTACTGCGTCATTTCGACCATGCCAGGGCATGGGAATTTGCATAGGAAGCCTATGGTAATAGTCAGAGGGCGTTCATCCTTGGGTAGGGAATACCCTGCTGCCATTATTCGGTTGCCCGTTGAATCTCTGGCGTGGACGGGTACCTCGAGAGTCCCTTCTCCTTAGAACACCGAGCTTCAACTTCGGTAGCCTGGGAGTGGCTTCCCACAGATGGCGCCAAGTGATGCAGTCCGGTGGTGCGGAACCAGCATATCCACTGTGTACAGTGGTGAGGACAGCAGGGGGTCCTGGAGACGAGGGTTAGTCCAGAAGGAAGGCGTCCAGGGTGGATCACCTTAAGTGATGGGCGGCAGCTTCTTGGTCCCATCGTAGGTAAGAACGGGAGGTACCTCCGGTGTGGGAGAGAGCTCGGAACAGTGATTCTTCAGGGAGACCTAGGTGAAACACTCAGAAAATAGGCATTAGGAGGCCCCCACGGTGGTTTTCCGGGGGGGAACCTCCGACGCCCAAGTCAGTGCTTAAAGAGAAAGAGAGAGGGACGTAGTGATAAGCACAAGAGACGCTTGCCTGGCGTGTCTTTCTGAGGGCTGAAGGAAGAGTTTTCAGGCGAAGAGAAGAGAACGCCTTCTATTTTCCGGCCTTTCTCGGCCCCTTTTTCTAGAGGAGAGCCGAGCCTTCTTTTCCAAAGGAGAGCTGAGCCCCCTTTTCCAGAGGAGAGCCGAGCCCTCCATTCCTGTGATGACTTCCCTTGTATAAAAGGAAGAGGGTGACCCCTTCAGATGATGACACATGTACGGCACGTGTATATTTGGATGGTGTTCATACTTCTAGGCGTGGGGACCCCTAGCCACCTGCAGGCTCCTCGGGCCGTGAGTTGTAGCCCTTCGTGACAGGACATTAGACTGCGACGGCGTGTCAGAGCATGCCTGAAGGTGGCGTGTTGGAGACGTATGTGAGCGGAGTGTCAGAGACTCCTTGATAGCTCTTGCCATACAACAGAGGTCCCTTTGGTTGATGTCTCACTTCAGGGTGAGGAGCCTTTTTTCAGAGTCAGGCTGGAACTTCAGCGTATCTATCTTCGAGGGCCTTTCTCCCTCGGAGGGTGACTGGTCCTTCTCCCCCGAAGCTGGTCCGACCGCCTTCCTGAAGGAGGCACTGCTCTAGCTCCCGAAGTTGGAATTGGCGAGCTACCAGGGCTGTGTGCCTCAAGTAAATGATTTCCTTCACTCCAGAGCAACGCTTTCTTTCCTGTGGTCTATGGGTGAAGAGGGCGATAGCACTTCTGCTATCAGAAGGCATCGAGAAAACTGACAATGCCATATTTAGCAAAGGGTAGAAGTCCTTTGGACAGGCATCATTCAGGTTCCAAAAATCAATGCACATACGGAGCTTTTCACTCCCTTCTTTTATGGTGATAACCACGTTGCTGAGCCATTCAGGGTATTTAACTGCTCTTATTACCCCTACCTCAATCAGGCCCTTAACCTCAGCTTTAACGACGGAGTTCTTATGAGCCGATAGGTTCCGTTCTTTCTGCCGAACCGGCCTTGCAGCAGGGCATACTTTGAGACTATGGTGGATTATGCTGAGGTCAACCCCAGGCATGTCTTTCGGAGAGTAGGCGAATAGATCTTTGTTCATTAACAAGAAAGATACAAGCCTATCTTTGTGACCCTTGGCCAATTTTTTCCCCACTCGGGTGTTCCGGCTGGGCACCAACTCTACATCTTCTATTTCCACTTTTTCCAACTCTTCTATTCCCTCATTTGCTGTGTCTTTGGCGGTGATGACGGCTCTTTCAGTAGCTGAAGTCTGTACTTGAACCTTCGCCGGGCTTTGTCTAGCCTTGGTGAAAACCTCTTGACTTCGGCTTGGTCAATGAAGATCTCTGCATCTCCTTCTTTAGTTGCGAAGGTGACTGTTAAGTACTTTACATCTGGGCAGATGTGGAGATTGCCTTGAGTTTGCCTTCCAAGGATGGCATTGTATGATGAGGGAACATCAATGACAATGAATCTCGTCATAACAGAGGTAAATAGTTCCTCCTGACTCTGAGGCGAGGTCCCTTTCAGCAATATGGGCAGATCGATGTATCCGAGGACTGGGAGCTCGGATGGCCCAACCCCAAAGGTGGGGGAATTGACTGTGTTGAGGTCACCTTTTGAAATGCCTAAGTTAGGCAGTAGGTGTGAGAAGATGATGTTGGTGTTGGAGCCGTCGTCCAGAAGTACTCTTTTGACGTCCCAACTCCCTGTCCTTGCCATGACAAGGAGTGGGTCATCGTGGGGGAACTCACAGTGGACCCATCTTTGTGAACAAGCCTGTTTGGCGAGTTCCCATACTCCATTATGGAGATTTCTCTTATCTTTGTTTTCCTCTCAGTTAAGGGTATCACTGTAGTGATGGTTTGGATGACCCCTGCCGGTGGTGGCGGATTCTTTCGAGCACTTTCGTCTTGACGTCTGTCGGAATCATTCTAGCCACATAGCCCACTATTTTATTTGCTCCATTATCAAGTAGAGACTTAGAGAAAATCAAGGAATTTTGTTTTACATCAATAGCCCACCTATGGACCAAGTTATGGATTTTGTAAGTTGGTTACAAAATTCTGACCAAATAAATAGTAACTTAGCAAACTTTGCAACGTCATATCTTTGGCTACAGGGCTCAAAATTCATAATTCCAAAATTCCAGTTCAACCTCTAGATGTTCTCTAGATGTGATCAAAATTTCATATCAAAATTCCTTCTACACAGGGACATATAGAACTTTAAGTGAAGAGTTAAAATTCTGGTCACTTTATGACTATTTTGCCCATACAAAATTTCATAAGTGTGCAAACACTTCATTCACAAGGGGAAAACCCTCCAAAGCTATCCCATATATGTCCATTACACATATGAATTACATTCCCTTTCTTTTAACAACTTTATGTGGTTAAAATGGAATTTACAAGTAAGCAGCCCATCATTCACACTTAGGCAGCTTTGCACCACATCACTCACATAGCCAAAACATTACTCAAACGTTCACTTACTTGTCTCATTTTACATACACTACATGTACATGCATACATGAACTACATAAGGGTCTTAACTCAGCTATATACACACCCTAAGTTACAGGAGTGCCTAAGACAGAATAGACTCCAGAACAGGATGCTGGACAGCTGCTGCACAACACAATAAGTACCACCATTAAAAATACCAAATGTGCTCCTAAAATTAGAAAAATTTCCAGATCATAACTAGACATATGAAAGTCAATGTACCTGAAATTTCAGATTAAAACTCGAATCACAAAGGTTAGTTTGAAGGTGATCTTTCAGCTGGACCTGAAATGACAGAATTGAGGGGAGTAAGTTCCATTGAGAAACTTAGTAAGGGTAGCACTTGGATTCAATAGGCAACGTAACCATCATTAAAACCTGCATCCAAAGACACTAAAACACAAAAACACAATGCATATATACAAGATATTGCAACCAAATGCAGCAGCCAAACACAAACAACAAACACATGAAATGTGGCAGAAGCATATATCGTAGGTTAGTCCATAATAAACATAACCAAATCACTATGGCAGCTCTCCTTAAGCTAATGCTTGGTCTTAGAAGGATTTTAACAGTAGTTAGTACTATCTTTTGGGCTCTAGAAACCCAGAAATTCGCTGCCATCACTGTGCACCTCACACTAGGTCACAAAACCTTCAATAAGTGCACTCCCCTCACCAAGCTTGGTTCATCAAGCTCATGGCTCTCTTCCAAGCTTAGCCCTAGCTCCATGGATGTTTGAAAATCGAAGAAAACATTCCATGAGAGGAAGAGAACCCTTACCAAAGTGGGTAGGCCGAAAATCAAGCTTGATTCTTTAAGTATCCAAGAAATAGCTCTAGTTTGCTTCCAATTGCTTCCTTTTGCTTTCAATTTCAATCAATTGCAAGTTTCAAGGTGAGGTGGCTATGGAGGAAGTATGGCTGTGTTCTTGGGCTAGGGGAGGATGAAAATGAGGGAGGGATAGTGATTTGGCCACCAAAATGGCCTTAAATGAGCTTAAGGGCACCAAAACACACTTAACAAGCTTAACCTTGCTTCGTGTCATTTTCCTTCTCACTAATTATGGTTTATTTGTCTTAAACTCATTGGTACACATGTGCCCAAATTTTTGACTAATTATCAAGTCTTGGCTGCCTCCCCCATGGTGGGATAACCCCACAATTCCACCCTTAGACTTAAGTCAAAAGCTTCAACACCTTAAGGTTTACACTAGGACATTTAGGTCCTTATTGCCTTTAGTGTTTCCTTTGTCCAAACTTGTCTTCCATGAGCAATTTGGTCCTCCAATAGAACTTTCATACCATTCATATCCTTCCCATAACTCTCCAAGTCTCTTTCTTGAGAGTTTTGCAATTGAGTACTCGAATTTCCAAAACCTTACAAAAAAGTCCATAGGTTGCTTTGCAAATAAGCAATCCTTTAGGCTTTTCTTGGGGGCCAAGTTACCAACTTGGAACACTTTTAAGGAGGTTTTCATCATGCCTTTTACCCCCTACACTTCAATCACTATGGTAAGAATTACACGATACAATGGTTTTTAGCCATTATGACATTTGTAATTCTCCTATTTTGTGAGGTGGTAACAGGAAGTCGATGCGCATCTAGAGTTTATCACTCCCTTCTTTGGTAGCAATCACAATCTTGCTTATCCACTTGGGGTACTTTACCTCCTTTATTAGGCCCACCTCCGTTAACTATTAGACTTTGGTTTTAACAAAGTTGTTCTTCTGTGCCGAGAGGCTATGTTGTTTTTGCCGAACAGACTCGCCTCTGGACACACCTTAAGGCAATGTTGGATTATACCAGGGTCCACCCCAGGCATATTAATTGGAGAATAGGCAAACATATCTTTGTTCATTAATGGAAGGGATACAAGCTTTTCCTTGTCACCTTCAGCCAGTTTTTTCCCCACTTGGGTACTTCTGCCCGGGACAAGCTCCACATCCTCAGTTTCTATTTTTTCAAAGTCACTTTTTTCTCCTCTTATTGCCTCTTCACTGACCATGCTCTTTTCTCCCAAAGTCTATGCTTGAGCTTTCATTGGGCTCTGTCTTGCCTTCATGAAGAGTTTCCTTACTTCGGCTTGATCAATTTTTGCATCCCCTTCCTTTGTGTCGAACGTGACCGTTAAGTACTTCACATCTGGGCGAATGTGAAGATTTCCTTGTGTCTATCTTCCAAGGATGGCGTTGTACGAAGAAGGGACATCTATGACAATGAACCTCGTCATTGTGGAGCGAAAGAGCTATTCCTAATTTTGAATGAAGGTTTCCCTTAGCATCAAAGGTAGATTAGTCCATCTGAGCACAGAGAGTTTAGAAGGACCTACGCCAATGGTAGCGGAGGTAACGGGTTTAAGATCACCCTTGGAGATGCCCAAGTTTGGCAACAAGTGGGAGAACAAAACGTTGGGGTTGGCACCATCATCAATGAGCACTCTTTTGACCTTCCAGTTTCCTATCCTAGCCATGATTAGGAAGGGGCCATCATGAGGGAACTTCACAGTAGACCAGTTGTCACACCTCACTCAGGCCTTGGCCTATAAGTTTCCACTTTAACTCACTAACCCAACTGAAATTATAATTTCTCTAATTCGGCCAAGCAAGCATTGGCAACATTAAGTCTTATTTTCTTAAGTTGAGAAGCCTGCGAGGTGGCCCAGAAGGCTTTAACACAAGTCGAATAATTTCTTGCAGCAGATGCAAGGCCTAATACCACTAACATGCAAATCAAGAAAGGTTTTAATAGATTACTTGCATAACAAGCAAGGCAACACTTAATGAAATTTTAAGTGCATATATGGTGTGCAATCAAGTGTGCTACCTATATGACAATGAAGAAGCCCACAGTAGATAATTTAGTTTGAAAACACAATGCTAAAATGCACATGATCTTCTCAGCCAACAAAATTACACAAGGTGGTTCATAACACTCAGCCAAGAATAGGCCCATAACTATTCACATAAAAGTGCCAAACCTTGGCCCATAGCATTCAACATATATATACAAGCACAAAACCATCCATAAGTCCATACATAACTTGGCATACAAGTCCAACAAAACCAACACCAGCCTAGGCATCAAGACTACATATATGTACACTCAAAAGGTAGTCTACCTAGCACCTAACATGGCTACATGCCATGAGCCCATAAGTTGTCCATGCCAAGTTAAATACAGACCAAGACCATTAATGGTCAAACAGAACCTTAAGGATCCCATACAGAAGCACACACTGTAGCACCAACCCAATTGCCATGTTCATTGTCATAAAAGTAAAAACTACAATCAGAGCCAAAGTCCAAGTGTCCATAATGCTTTCCTAGACAGGTCCCCCACACTACAGCCTGCAAACTTAACTTATCAGTCTCGGCCAACAAGATATAAGACTTGTAATGAACCAAATTCAATAAGCCAAGGATCCATTGGCACATACCTTGGAAAATAAGCAAGCTAGTACTAAACACAAGCACAAAGCTAGTTAGCACTACTCAGGCCGTATGCCCTTTCCTGAAAAAAAATAGGATGGGCAGTGAGTATAAACTCAGTAGGATTCACTTTTCAAATACAACTCAATTAAGAGTCTATTTAGTTAAGCTAAGTATTCACTCAAAGCTTAACCTCCCATTAGCTTAGCTCAACCTACAAAACAAACACAAAGACAAGGGAAACCAAGCATATACTTATACATGATAAATACCATGGCATATAATCCACAATATCATAAGTTGGGTTAGCAAGCACATGGAAAGCGCCAAAGCACACAATAACACACACACACACCACATAGTGCTCTCGGCCAATATACCATACATGTACCCATGTGCATTTTTGCACACAAAACACCATCAAACATTCCACTTCCACTTAGAGCTCCAAAATGCTAAGCAAATAGGCCACATTTGCTAGCATTTCCAGTACTTGTACATTAGTTAATTAGCTAATCAACAAGTCAACCGAGTGTAATCTCAATAGCCCATCAAGCAACTAAGGTCATTTGGAAAATTTTAACCATCACTTAGCTACTCTAAACACTTGAATCATGGTATTTCACCAAGCATAATCAAGTGTCAGTGAACCCTACCTCAAAATGCTTTCGGCCACAAACCAAACTTCCAATGCCCAAGTGTTCTTCACTCAAAATGCCTACCATAACAACAAATAGGCATCAACAACACTTACTCATGGATCAACTACCATGTATTCAATGAAGAACACCAAACTACACTAGTTCAAGCTTTCGGCATACATTACTGTTCATGGCTATTAACCCAACATATAACCATCTAAGCATCATTAAACCTTGTTCATGGCACCATTACCATGTAACCAAAGGAAGAACATGAAATTTACCTCCACATAAGCTTTCGGCCAAGTACCCACTTTGGCACCTTGATGTCCTTCACTCAATCTAGCCTATCACAAGATTAAATAGGCATCAATAAGCATTAATCATGGATTAATTTCCATGGAAACAAAGAAGAACACCAAGCTAACTCATCCATCACTTTCGGCCAACATTGAACTTGCAAACCAACACATTACTTGCTCAATTAGTCTAATACAACATCAATTGAGCACTTAAATTCCTTGTTCATGGAAGAACTACCATGGAATCAAGGAGATATCAAGAAATACCTCAAACCCTAGCTTGATTTGGCTCGGCCTTCCTCAAAACTTCAAATCCAAAGCTTAAATCCAAGTGCTCTTGTGCCGAAACTAGCTTGCAAGCTTAAATCCTTCAAGTGCCTTCAATGTTTTCTTGAATTCGAGACCAATTTCTAAGGAGAAGCTCAAGAACACTCTCGGCCAAGTGCAGAGCAATGAAACCTGAAATGGCAACAAATGGCCTTGACTAGTCCGGCCATAGGACACATGTGTAATAGTTGGAAAATGTGCTAACTTTTGTCTTCCATTAATTTGCATGGTTCAATGTAGCCTTCAACTTCTCATGACTACAAGGCTGCCACTAAAACATGTGTCTAACTTGACATTTAAGTCACTTCATGGCCTATAATGCCATGCACATATCAAACACAAGTACCAAAGTGCCATAATTCCCTTATAAAACCGGCCATAAGTCTAGTATAAAAACTAGTTAGTTTAACTAGTTAAATAGTGAATAGTTCCTTAGTGGTAGACAAGACATGACTAGTAATCATTGTTGTCCACTAGATTTGGTCTAGTCTTGCACTAGTCATCAAATAAACTTGCATGGTCGAAATCACCATCTTAAAGTTTATAGTTTTAATTGTACCACTCATCCAAGTGTACAATTTGATCCCCTTTCTTGGATTTCTGTCTGTTTTCCATAGTCCAGTTTCTATGTGCAGTTAAGGCCTGAAAATTTCCAGCTTTGTACATAGACCACTGTACTAGTTTCCATAGTCCTTCACATCAGTCTTCTTTGTGTTCTTTATGCTTCTTGGCCTAAGCCAAGCACTTAGGAGATGAGCCTAACACCAGTCTTTCCAAACAAGCTTGTTCGCCAGGTTACCAAATTCCATCATCAAGATTTCTTGGGCTTTATTTTTCCTTTCATCCGAGGGTGTTCCAGTTGTGATTATTTGGATTATTTCTACTGGAGGTGGTGGGAGCTTTCAAGGACTTTAGTTATGAAATCAGTCAGAATCATAGTCCTTTTCCTCTCCTTTTCTTTCTTCTTCCTTTCAATTTTGGGCTTTGGGTGACAGCATCCACAAGAAGCATCGAAGTTGCCCTTGCTTGATCAAAGATTCAATGTAGTTCCTTAGTTGGAAGCAGTCTTCAATGTCTTGCTTGTGGTCCCGATGAAATTGTCAAAATTTCTTTATGTTCTTCTTGTTGTTCGAGGTCATGGCCTTCCGACATTGGATTGTGGTTCCCTACCTTTCTAGGGCCACCAAGATGTTTGTTCTCATGGTGTTCAGGGGAGTGAATTGTATTGGCCTTTTCCTCTTTTGTTTATGAGGTTTGCCCCCACCCTCGGTGGGGTGCTGTGGTTGGTGAGTGTGACCCTCGGAGTGATTGTGATCAGACTTCGACCCTCCTATCCTCAGCTCTTCGACTGTCATGTGTTGTTCTGCCCTTTGGTAGAATTCTCCGAGGGTGTCGGGGGGATCTTTGGAGAACTCGTCGAAGAGTTGTAATCTCTCCTAAGTCCCCTGATCATGGAAAGGATGCGAATTTCGGGGCAGAAGTTGGGCACACTCAGGGCTTCTCGGTTGAACCTCTCGACATAGTCCTGAATGGTCTCCCCATTCTTTTAGGCTATGTCAAACATTTGGACGTGCATATTTGCCGTCGGTTTACTTCCGATGAACTGCTGGGTGAATGTGGTGGATAACCCCTAGAAACCCATTATGGTTCTGAGAGCCTGGGAGTTATACCACGTAGTTGCCGGCCCTGATAAGGTGACTTCGAAACACTTGCGAAGGGTGGCATCATCAGCACCATGCAACACCATGCTACACCTATATTTCGTCAGGTGAGCATGGGGGCTGCTGCATCTATCACACATTTCCAACCGTTGTACTCAGAAATCGCTTGGCGTTGGTGCCTTTACTACTACACGGATGAAGGGTGACTTTTCTCTGGTGAAGGTCTTCGAAAACCTTGACCAGACAGGTTTTCGAGAACCTATTTTTTTACCTTCTCCAACCTGTCCAGGATTCTCCCCATTAGGATGGTAGTGCTATTTTCTCCTCGTTGCCTGGTAGTCACCAGCAATGGAGAACAATGTCTCTTTTTTGGAGAGTAACTTTGTCGGCGGGAGGATTGGGACTTCTCATATGGGGATGGACTTCACTGGTAGGAAGTTCTGGGATGTTTTCACACCGTTCCCCCGGTGGGAGGATTGGGACTTCTCATCTGGGGATGGACTTTGCTGGCGGGAAGTTCTTGGATCTTTTCACACCATTCACCTAGTGCGCTGCCCCCTTGATGGTATGTTCTCCGCCGAGGAGTCGTCGTGAAAATCCCTACTTCTTGACCTTCGGTGATATGATTTTGGGCTTTTCTCCCGGTGGGTAGCTAGAGAAGACATCCTTCCCCTCAGAGGTGGTTGAGACCACCTTTGGTTGAGTTGTTGGGTCATCTTAGCCACAACAGACCACTAAAAATCTCGCAGAAAACTAATCATGACTGTCGGAGGACGTTCGTCCTCAAGCAGTGAAGTCTCTACTGCTGGCTGTTCTGTCACTATTTGAGTTTCCGGTGCGGACTGGGACTTCGGGAGTCCCTTTTGTTTAGAATGTCTGGTCTCCACAATGGCAACCTGAGAATGAGTTCCCATAGATGATGCCAAATGATGCACGGTGGCATCCTCATTGTATGACATGCTGGCCTGAAGGAGCGACTTCTGGTGTGAAGGTGTCCGCAAGACTTTAAAGAACAAGGGTTACAGACTCCCCGAAGTGTGTTTCTAGGGAGGAGCCTCTGACACCCAAGTTAGTATCTGTGAGTGGTTGAAAAGAGCAAAGAGTAAAGAGTAAAGAATGTTCTCTGTGTGCTTACCAAGGTCCCTCCCAAGTATTTATAGGAGGGTAGAGAGAGAAGGTCGTTTGTCACAGCTGGCCCAGATTATGACACGTGTTTGGTTAGATCTGATCCGTACCTTCAGAGGTAAGTGTCACCAGCTGGGCGTAGGCCGTTTTGGCCAGAGGGCAGGGGCGTGTGTGAGGTCTCTCTGTTAGATCCTCCTTAACCATTTTTATTGTATCCCCATAAGACCCCTTCAGGAGGAGATTTTCCTAGAAGGCTAGTGGGTCACGTTCGGGAGGCATTGTCCACTATCAAGGATGGTAGATCTACTTTTCCAATGTTGGTAAATCTGAAGGTGGTGAAAGACACCTTTTCCCGAAGTTGGTCATGTCTCCTTTCCGAAGGTAGTGTCGATGGTGTGCCCCGAGGTCAGGGCTAAGTACATACTGAGGGCGGTTTTCGGATAGCTGATCAAGAGATCTTTGAGGGCCATAGCCCTTCAGCTATCAAACCTTACCAACTGTCTTTTGTCACGAAGGTAAAGGTGAATTTTTTGCTTCCAGATCCCTAGGAGAGTGAGGAATAGAACCAGCCACTTGGAATGGGGTAAAGTTTGTAGGATTGCATAAAGAAGATGAAGTCATGCTCTATTTTAAAGACCCCACACATGCAAAGAAAGACATTAAAATAAGAGTAGGAGTTTGGGGAAAGTTGGTTAATGGCTATGCTATGAAATTGGCAAAAGTCACAAACCATCTTCAGTGGAGGAAACTGAAGACCCACCTCCAGCTGAGCTCTGAACATAGTAAAGCCATTTGTTCGAGGTGCTGGGTCTCGGGAGCCAAACAGCGCAGCGGAATTTAACCGAAACCCTTCAGGATCGAAGTGAAACAGGGTAAACCGGGTGTTCGAAAATTTTCATACCTAATTTTCGATTGAGATCTCTCACTCAACTATAGAGTCGAATCACAAAACCTGAACAGTTGACGTGTTCAAGCTCTCTATGGTATCCACACGAGCCTCTCGGGATCACCACGCTTCCACCACGTCCCGGCAGATGCGTTTCTCTTGCGCTCGCAGTGCTAGCTTGTGTCCTCTAAGGAATTGCAAGAGAAGAGTGCGACTGTCCTTTTGGGAGGCTAGGGCAAGGAGACCTATGAATTTCTCACTTAAAAGTTGTATTTATAGTGAGACTCAACTTCCAGGCCTAATAGGTTTCAAAGCCCTAATCCAATTAGGATTTAATTTCGGGCTTAATAATGGCTCAACTTTTGGGCCCATTATTAATACGAAATTAAAGTGAAACCATAACCCAAATAATTAGCCCATGCACTCTAATGATCCAAATTGCTCTATGTGTGCGACCCAATAGGCTCTTATCATGTTGGCAATGATCATAAATCACATTTATGATCATAAGCAATGAGCGGTGTCTAGCAACACATCATTGCTACCCAAGTGACAAGATTGTCGATGATTCGACTAAACCTTTATGATCATCACCGATATATGCCATTGTCCCTTTGTCCAAGATATCAAGACTAAGCACGAGACATGGAATGTGTCACTCTCGTATAGCCCAATCTTTGGTTTCTTGATTACCAAGTAGACTAACTTAAACTGATGACATTGATATCGTATATCAACTCATCCGAGCATGGCCATGCATTTTCTAAGTCTCACTCTATCAAGGGGCCCGAAGATATCATTCCCGTTACATAGGAGGGACAAATCCCATCTTGATCATACAAATCCCTCCGCATGATATGTGACATACCCAATGACCTCCTTCAAGTTCACTCAGTTACGAGCAACAAAGGAAAGTATCAAAGTATGTGACTCACATGTAGGGAACCTTGATGATCTTAGGTCGAAGGACTACATGTACCATGATCACTATGGGAATCACTTATGACACTCATATAACGATCCATGTAGTGTTCTCATGGTGGGTCGGTCCAGTACACAAGTTCTCCAACTTGTACCCATATGTAGACTACATATCTCATATTAGTCTCCACATATGCTAGTCGTTATGTATTATTGCAACCCGCTCCACAATAATACTAGACTAGGGACTTTTAAGAATATCATTATTCTAGGGTTACAATTATGTTTGTTAAGTTACGCAGGAACAAAACAACAAACATAATTGCTGGATTAATGCCTTAATAAAATATCATGACTCAATGTGCAAAAATACAATCATCTCATGACTGGCTTTTGGGCACAACACTAACACGAGGAGTGTAGCTAGGCACAGCAGTGCCAGGAAGCCTAGTAATAGCGTAGGAAGGGAGAAAAAATTTGGCTGACCACTTCTCTAATTTCTCCGACGTGGCACAGCTCGGATGAGAATTGAATGGGAGCAAACTTTCGGGGACTGAACAACCTTCGGTAGGAGAAGAAGGTGATAGCCGAAGGGCTATCGCCTCTATCTGACCCGAACTTGGAGCGTCAGGAAACTCGAGGACACTATTAGCCCCCCGAGGTACTAAACAGATCACCTTCGGAGATGAAGAATCAGCTGTTGCAAGTCGAAGATGATCTCCCCAAAGGCGAAACCCTGAATCAGGGAACTCCCCGAAGTACGGGCATATTTCTTGAAGGGGCATCGTCCGTGCCAGGGGACGACCTCGTCAGGGACTTCGGGAGTACGGCATGAGCATTTAAGGAGCCTCTAACATGTCGCCCACAGACGTTACAGGCCGCCCCAAACGGCGGTCTGACACACCGACGCCATCCAGGTCCCGTCACGACCTGTCTCGGTTCAAGGCTCAAGAAACCTGCCACCGGCTACTTGTCCCCTACGCCCAGAAATTCAGGAAAGATCTGACCGAACACGTGTCATGATCTGAACGGGCTGGATACTCCTATAAATACCAGGAAATAAACCTGGGCAAAGGATCGATCCTTGAGCAGACTCCTCTCCTTGAGAAAACACAAACAGGCAAGGCCTTTCTACTTTTCAGTGCTCCTCCCTTATTTTCTTTCAGGACACTGACTTGGGCGTCGGAGGCTCCTCCCCGGAAACACACCCCGGGGACCTTCTGACCCCCTCTTCTGAGCTTTTCAGGCACGCTCCCCTGGGCAGTTCGGGACTCCAGGCGGTCTCCCTCTCAAGAAGTCCCTCTACAAGTCTCAATGTCACTCCACGAAGATGCTGACCGGCATCATTTGGCGCCGTCTGTGGGAACCCGCTCTGAGGTCGCCGTTGTTGAAACTCGGCGTTCTAAGGACAAGGGACTCCCGAGGTCCCCGTCCGCGCCTGAGGATCAACCGGCCGCTGAGCAAACATTCCCAGGGACTTCTGCGCCCGAGGAAGACCGCCCTCTAGTCATTACTATGAGCTTTCTACGGGACTTTCAGCGTTCTGTCGTGGCTGAGATGACACAGCAGATAGACCGAAGGTGGCCACAACAAGCTCAGGCCCAAAGGCCTCCCTCACCAGGACGCCCTCGGGAGAAAAGCCCCAAATCGACCCATCATAGTTCGGGAAGCGGGGACCCACGTGAAGAGTCCTCTACGGAAAACATACCCCTCGGGAAACGGCCTGCGGGACAAACAAGGTCCAAGCGACCCAAAGTCTCACAGCGAAGGAGTTCGTCGCCTGAGGCAAGGTCCCTGTCCCCTCGACGCCGAGCTCGCTCCCCGAAGAGGCGCCGGCAATCTCCCTTCCCAGAGGAAGAGCCTAACGCCACGATCCTTATGGAGAGGATACTAGCGAGACTAGACAGGGTGGAGAAACAGGTAGCCCGCAAACCCGTCTGGGCTAGGCTGTCGGGAACCTTCTGCGAGGATGAGTCCCCGTTCACCCAAACTGTAGTTAAGGCAGCCATGCCAGGCGACTTCAGGGTACCTCGGCTGGAGATCTATGATGGCCGCACTGACCCACAGGCCCATCTGACAAAGTACAGACGCAGCATGATAATGCACGGAGCCGATGATGCTACCTTGTGCAAATGTTTTGAGGTCACCCTCACAGGACCAGCAACTGCGTGGTATAACTCATTGGCTCCAGGAACCATCACGGGGTTCCAGGAGTTATCCACGGCCTTCACACAGCAATTTATTGGAAGTCGGCCAACGGCGAAAATGCCTGTACAGATGTTCGACATAGAGCAAAGAAATGGAGAAACCATCCGTGACTATGTCGAAAGGTTTAACAGGGAAGCTTTGAGCGTCCCGGATTTTCGGCCCGAAATACGCATTCTCGCCATGACACGGGGCCTTCGGAGGGACTCGCAGTTGTTTTATGAGTTCTCTAAGGACCCCCCGGACACCCTCGGTGAATTTTACCGAAGGGCCGAACAGCACATGACCGCCGAGGAGCTGAGAATGGGTGGGCCGAAGTCCGATCACGCCCGCGCCGAAGGGTCCAACCAGCAAACTCGGCATCCAACCGAACAGGCGGGCCGACCTCGGAGAATGCGGGGAAGGAAACTCCCAGCTTTCACACCCCTGAACACTACACGGACAAACATCCTCATGACGATGGAAAAGCAGGGGACGCAGATTCGCCGGCCAAGGGCCATGACCGCTGATAACAAGAAAAACATAAAGAAGTTCTGCCAGTTTCACCGCGACCACGGCCATGACACCGAAGATTGCTTCCAACTGAAGAAGTACATAGAGTCGCTAATAAAACTGGGCCAACTTCGACGATATCTGCGGATGCCTTCCCCGAAGGGAAGAAAAGATGAGGAAGAAAAGGCCGAAGATGAGGACTATGACTCTGACAGGCGAAGAAACCGAAGTCCGAAGAGGCGCCCTCCACCTCCGGCAGGAGTAATACAAACAATCACGACGGGGCTCCCATCCTCGGAAAGAAAGAGGAAGGCCAGAGAAATAGCAGTCATGGAATATCAGAATCCGACAAAGAAACTGGCCCGCAGGGATGGATCCACCGTCATCTTTCCCCATGACGATCCGCTGCTGATCATGGCGAGGATAGGGAACTAGGACGTCAAAAGAGTGCTGCTCGACGACGGGTCGAACGCTGACGTCCTGTTCTCGCACTTACTGCCGAACTTGGGCATATCTAGCAGCGACCTCAAACCCGTCACCTCGCCTACTTTCGGGGTAGGACCGTCCGAACTGCCTGTCCTCGGATGGATCGATCTCCCCTTGATGATGAAAGGAACTTCGGTAGAAGGGACCGCTGAACTTTACGCCTCCACAATGGCGAAGTTTATTGTCATGGATGTCCCTTCATCGTACAACGCCATCCTTGGGAGACAGACACAGGGAAATCTACACATTCGCCCTGATGTGAAGTACTTGACTGTCACTTTCGCCACCAAGGATGGAGATGCAGAGATCTTCATAGATCAAGGTGAAGTAAGAAAGGTGTTCGTAAAGGCACGAAAAGCTCCGGCAAACAACTCCGCACAAACGATGGAGGCAAAGGCACCAGAGAAGGGCAAGGAAGGAGATCCCGTGAAAGCGGAAATGGAAACAGTAGAACTTGTCCCAGGTCAATCTACCCGAATAGGGAAGAGCTTGGCCGAAGGTGACAAGAAAAAACTTGTATCTTTTCTACTGGAAAATAAAGATCTATTTGCCTACTCGCCGAAAGACATGCCAGGGATAAACCCTAGCGTAATACAGCATAGCCTTAAAGTTAATCCCAAGGCAAAACCTGTCCGGCAAAAGAAACGGAGCATCTCGGTCCATAAAAGTAACTTTGTCAAAACCGAAGTGCAGCGCTTGTTAGACGCTGGTGTCGTCAGGGAGGTCAAATACCCCGAATGGTTGAGCAACGTGGTTATTGCCACAAAAGAAGGAAGCAGTAAGCTCCGGATGTGCATCGACTTCAGAAACTTGAACGATGCTTGCCCAAAAGACTCATACCCCCTCCCACCGATAGACCAATTGGTAGACTCAACTGCCGAATACGGGCTCCTAAGTTTCTTAGACGCCTTCAGTGGGTATCATCAAATAAGGATGGACCCCGAAGATGAGGAAAAAACCGCCTTCATCACTGAGGGAGGAACATACTGCTACGTCAGAATGCCCTTCGGGCTTAAAAACGCAGGAGCCACCTACCAGAGGTTGATGAGCAAGGTCTTTAACGACCAAATAGGGAGAAACATGGAAGTGTATGTCGACGATATGATAGTCAAAAGCAAGCTGCCTGACGACCACGTCGCAGATCTAAAGGAAACTTTCCACCAGCTCAGAGCCTTCGGGATCCGTCTCAATCCCGAAAAGTGCATCTTCGGAGTGACCTCGGGAAAATTCCTTGGGTACATGGTTTCAGAAAGAGGCATTGATGCTAACCCAGAAAAAATCAAGGCTCTGCTCGAGTTCCGAACTCCTGCCACAATAAAGGATGTGCAGAGACTCACCGGAAGGATAACCTCTCTTAGCAGGTTTATTTCCAGGTATGGAGACAGGTGTCGACCGTTCTTCAAGGTCCTCACTAAGGCAACAAAAGAGGAAAACAACCTCGGAAATAATGATCATCCTTGGAACGAAGACTGCCAAAAAGCCTGGGAAGAACTCAAAATCTACTTAGCCAGCCTGCCCACTCTGCGACAACCTCGCGTGGGAGAGCCCCTTGTGCTATACCTCGCCGTCACAGAAAAGGCTGTGAGCTCGGTCCTTGTGAAAGAAGAGGGGCCGAAGCAATGGCCGGTCTATTATGTAAGCAAATCCCTGCATGGCGCCGAAGTCAGGTATCCTTTGTTGCAAAAAGCTATATATGCCTTGGTGCTGGCAGGAAGAAGGCTACGACCATACTTTCAGGCTCACCCTATCATCGTCCGAAGTAGTCTACCACTTCGGGATGTCATGAGGAAGGTTGATCATTCCGGAAGGCTCTCCAAGTGGTGTATAGAGCTTGGCGAACACGACATCGCTTATGAACCTCGGAAAGCCATAAAAGCTCAAGCACTGGCAGACTTCATCGCCGAAGTACCCACCACCGAAGACAGCCATCCGGATCATGGCGAAGGTGAGCCCGAATGGACTTTGCATGTCGACGGAGCCTCGGGGTCCGAACACCAGGGAGCTGGTGTGATCATTAGGGGTCCTGAAGGCCTAGAAGTGATGAAGGCTATCAAGTTCGGCTTTGATGTCACCAACAATATGGCGGAGTATGAAGCCCTCACAGCAGGATTGCGCCTGGCCAGAAAAATCGGCATAAAAAACCTGAAAGCCCACAGCGATTCTCAGCTGGTGGTACGACAAACGGCAGGAGACTACGGGGCAAAGGACCCAATGTTACACCCGGAAAGGGCTAAATGACTAAGTCCCGGGTTAAGCGGATTAGTGGCATAAAAAGTTTCCTAATTTGGAAACTTAAAAATTAAATTGAGGAGACATGGAATTAATTAATGGGCATTAATGAGTGTTGGACACTCTAGGAATTTTGCTTGGCTTAGGCCAAGAGTTTTGGTGATGAAAATGGCAAATTATGATGTTGAGGGACTCAATTGAAGAATTGAAGAAAGATGGAGGACTAAAGGTGAGATTTGGCCAATTTTCATGGCAAATTGTGCCATGGCCGGCCATCACATGAATTTTGCTATTTAAAATGGCCACATAAGCCTCCACCCACATTATTTAAATTGCCCACATGGATTTGACCCCACCATCAACATAAACAAATATTTTGCCCATCATTTTTTACTAGTCTTTGTCTCCCACTTTACATTATTTTATTTCTCCCCACCATCACTTGTCCAATCAACACTTAATGAGCATTTGACTATTCTCCCATCCATTTGAATCAAAAATTCGGGCATACCACAAAAATTAAACAAAATGGCACCTTGGAGGAAGCAAATGGATTTGTTTATTGGGTTTTCTTTTCTTGATGGGACACCACCTTCTTTTGTCCAAAGGATTATTAGCAATTGACTAACTTTCCTCCCATTTGAATTGTTGACCGGCCATTCATCATAAATGTACATTTGATACGCATTTGATTTGCATTTCTCCCTCATTTGCTAGCATAATGGCCGCCCATCATCATTTCATTCTCATTTTTCACACACATCTCTCTCTCTCTAAGCCAAGGATGCTCTCCCTTCTCTCTAAGTTCGGCCATGGAAGTTCTTCCAAGCTTCATCTTCCTTCATTCTAGCATTCGGCCATGGCTAGATCTACCATTTCTTACACATGCAAACACGATTTCCTAGTGATTTCGTACTCCTAAACACATCTAGACCAAGAACAAAGAGAGAAATCAAAGAAAACCCATGACAAAATGCTTGAAAAGATTCGGCCATGGAGAGAAATTGGTGTTCTTGAGCTCACCTCAGGAGCTCCTTACATGCATGGCATTTCTAGGCCATGAGGAGCAAGAAGATGAAGAAGAACATCAAGGAAGAACAAGCTCAGGATTCAGCCATAAACAAGGTTGTAAGTGAATCATGTTTTCATTGATGATTTCATGTGTTTTGAGCTAGATATTACTCTCTAATGCTTTGGATATGCTGGATTTTTGCAAGGAAAATCAAGTGAAGATTCGGCCATGGAGGATCCATAGTGCTCTTGGACTCAACTTGAGAGTTCAAGGCATGCATGGCACTTTTAAGCCATAAAAAGCAAAGAAATGGAGGAGAACTCCAAGAAAAGCATGGATGGAACTTTCGGCCATGAATGTTCATGGTGTTTGGAGGCATGAAACCAAGTGTTCTTGGTGCCTCGAGGCTTGTATGACCATTCCAAGCAAGGAAACAAGCAAAAGATGCAAGGAAAAGCAAGATGTATTTTCGGCCAAATGGGTATTTTTGGCATGCAAGCTTGAAACCAAGTGTTTTCGGTAGTGAAGATGTTCTTGTGAGTGTACAAGACAATGGCCAAAAGTTGGATGCAAAAAGGATAAATTTTGTAAGCCATGGGAGCACTAGAAGATTCGGCCATGTTGTAGATTTAATGCCTTGGCATGTTAGCCATGTGGAGCCAAGTGTTCTTGGCATATTTTTTTTTGAGTCCTAGAAGACTTGTAAAGCAAAAATCACAAAGAAGAAATGGAGAATGCATTCGGCCATAGTGCCAATTTTTGGTGGATGTACGAAGTGTCTTGGTGGCAAAAGTGTGCATAATGAAAATATGGGAATAAAATGGTGAAGAAAGTATGATGATACATTCGGCCATAAGGACAAGTTGGTGAGAAAATGGGTGTTAGCCAAGTGTTCTTGGCATAAATGGTCCTTAGAAAACTTGTGGGACTCAATTGAGCAAAAGAAGGAAATAATGGGACAAATTCGGCCAAGAGATAAATTTGAAGGCCCAAATTGAAAACCAAGTGTTCTTGGTCCAGAAACTCTTAAATGGGCTATTTGGGCCATAATGGCATTATTGGTAAATTGGGCTAAAATCCTAAAAAGGTGGAAATTGGGCCTAAATGCTAAGTTGGGCCGAGTCCAGAAAATAAATTGGGCTTAAATGCCAAGTGGGGCCTGTCCAGAAAATAAATTAAAAGGCCAAGTGGGCCTGAGAGAACTTAAAAGGCCAAGTGGGCCTGAGTTCCAGAAGTGGGCCTGAAAAGGCCAAGTTGGGCCAGAATTCCTGGAAAGGCCAAGTTGGGCCAGAATTCCAGAAAAGGCCAAGTGGGCCAGAATTCCAGAAAAGGCCAAGTGGGCCTGAACTCCAGAAAAGTGCAAATTGGGCCTGGATTTCCAGGAAAAGGCCAATGTAGGCCTGAGTTCACAGTAGATTGGGCCTGAGTTCACAGAAAAGGCTAATTGGGCCTTACCTCTTCACAGAAGAGGTTGAGTAAGTTAAACCAAGTATGGGCCTTACCTCTTTAATAGAAAGCAATTAAATAGGTTGGGCTTTATAGTCCATTAAGGAAATGGCAAAGTTCCAACAACAAACAAAGCAAAGCAAGGCAAAGGCAATGAGCAAAGGTTACACAAATGGTGGTAAGAATCCCTATACTCACTTTTTGCATGGTATATTTTCCATGACCTTTCATTGTGAGTATTAGTGCCCCTATGTGATGGTCAAAGAACCAAATGACCATAGGTGTGCATGACAGGGCTATGTGGTTGTTACTTTTTGTGAGGACTCATGATACTTTCTTAGTTGAATAATTGGGCACATAAGTGCATAATGGATGAAGTAGTGATGCTTTGGCGACTATGGTTATGGTTTACTCATGAGTAATTAGCAAGCATTTAGGGCTAGGAATTGAGTTTGGCCAACTCAATTCCCAAGCTAAGGAGCGCTCAGTAGGGTATAAAAATAAATGGCATGCCGGGATTAGTGGCATGGATTATGCTAATGCTTGCGATGCCACGATGACATGGAACATGATGTTGTGAGGACAGTGTTGTGTGTGTTGAGTTGCGTGCTTCTCCAAAATTGTTTGTGCATGCTGACCCATATTATTATTGTTATTGTGCTATATCTGTATCTTCTTTGTTTTAGTTTTTTCCTTTGCAGGAACATGGATTAATTGCCATTACATTCTTGGCACAAGTTTAGGCTTTGGAAGCCATATGATGACTTTGAAAGTCATGAGTTAAATACCTCACTAGGCATTGGATGCCGTCGGGATTCATACTGAGTTTTATAAACTCACCCGCCCTGATATACATTTTGTAGGAAATGGATTGCTTGAAGGTCAAGCTAGGAGTACGGGAGTACTCATTTAATTTGCTAAAGGGTTGGGTATGTGTTTGGTATTGCTCATTATATTCATTTGACTCTAAGTGACTTCTGTGGTATAGATTGCTTGTGAATCAAGCTAATGGTTTGGACTTCCTTGTGCAGGCTTATGGAGTATAGAAGTTGTGGGAACAAGGTCTATTAAGCTGGAATGTGTTCCAGGTTATTATGAGTCTAGGTTTGGGTAGTATGAGAGTATGGTCTGTAAAACCTGAACCTGGCTAATTAGAGACATATAGCGTCCTTGGTACATTTTCTTTTCCATGTAGGTGATGCTTTATTGTTCCCATTATGATCGTGATTAGCCTTGGATGATTATATGCCATGTTTGCATGGTTTTATGCAGATGGAATGCCATGATGGATATTCATGTTATGTGTACTAGACTTGGCTGATGCTCATGGACATAAAAATGTGTTTTTAAAATTGATAATGAGATGGGCTTCTTGGTTGCCATGCATTGGATTAGTACACTTGATGGACACACATTCTATGCACTTAATGGATTAAGTGTATGCTTTACTTGTATTACAAGTGTAATTAGTTGAGTATGTGCATCTAAGGAAAGATTTCCAGTGAATCTGGATATGCATGGACATTGTTGCCTAGTTGTTAAAAAGGCATCTAGAGACTTATGTGTGTAACTGGCAAAGGGGTTAAGTCCATAAATGGAACACTAGAATTCCACATAGGTATTAGCTCGTTCCTTAAGAGCACCCTAACAACACATTGAAAGTATTTATGAACAAGCTAGTTCCAGAATAGATCCTGGAGTCACGCCGTAGGTGCTCATAATATTTAATTAAGCCCTTCTGTTTAAGTAACTTCTGCTGCATTACTCTGAAAATTGGGCCCAGGTGGGCCAGGGGCAGTTTGGGGCATGACACTTTGCATGTTGACGGAGCCTCGGGGTCCAAACACCTGGGAGCTGGCGTGATCATTAGGGGTCCTGAAGGCCTAGAAGTGATGAAGGCTATCAGGTTCGGCTTTTATGTCACCAACAATATGGCGGAGTATGAAGCCCTTAGAGCAGGATTGCGCCTGGCCAGAAAAATCGGCATAAGAAACCTGAAAGCCCATAACGATTCTCAGCTGGTAGTGCGACAAACAGTAGGAGACTACGGGGCAAAGGACCCAACCTTGGCAAAATACCATGAATTGGTGGCAAAACTCATCCGGGAGTTCGACACCGTACGAATCAAAAATGTGCCTCGGTGAGATAATGCCGAGGCAGATTGCTTGGCAAAGTCAAAAGCATGCACCGAGGTGCTAAGCCACCCGAGCATCACAGTGCTGGGCATATCAACTTCGGGAAAAGGCTGGAAAGACCCGATAAAAAGATATCTCACCGACAATACGCTTCCCGAAGACCCCAGTGAAGCTGCCAAAATCCGAAGACGCTCCGGCCGATTCTTCCTAATTGGCGAAGAATTATATCGGCAGGGATATGCAAACCCACTGCAGAGGTGTGTTGGCGAAGAGGATACTGAAATGATCCTCGAAGAAGTACACGAAGGCGCTTGTGGTTCGCACATCGGAACCGACGCCCTTGCAGCAGTAATACTTCGCCAAGGATACTTTTGGCCTACCCTGAGAAAGGACGCTAGGCAGTTCGTCCGGAAATGCGGTAATTGCCAAAGACATGCAAATATCCAGAGGACACCCTCGGAATTGGTGACTTCGGCTGATTATCCTTGGCCCTTCGCAGTCTGGGGCATAGACCTCATTGGGCCGCTCCCAACAGCCCCTGGAGGCGTAAAATTCTGCGTGGTAGCAGTAGACTATTTCTCCAAATGGGTCGAGGCAGAACCCCTGGCGACTATCTCGGCAAAAGAAGTGCAGAAGTTCGTATGGAAAAACATTGTATGCAGATTCGGCATACCAAGGGTACTTGTAGCTGATAATGGGTCCCGGTTCACAGATAAAGGATTCCAGGAATTCATTAGTGACCTCGGAACAAAAATGCACTTCGCCCCAGTAGCTCACACCCAAAGCAATGGGCAAGTAGAAGTATCTAACAGGACCATAAAAGATGGTCTGAAAAAGAGACTGGGGGAAGCAAAAGGGAAATGGCCGTAAGAGCTCCAAAGCGCGTTATGGAGTTACCGAACAACACCCCGAAGAGCCACAGAGGAGACCCCATTTTCACTCGTCTTCGGTACAGAGGCCATCATCCCAATCGAAGTAGTGCGACCGTCGGTACGGGTACAAGCATTCGATGAAAGTGGAAATGACCTCGGCTTAAGAACCAAGCTTGACCTTGTCAGCGAACACAGAGAAAAAGCTGAGCTGAGAAGAAAAGCTTTTCAGCAAAGAGTGGCCGCGGCTATAAACTTATGAGCCAGGCCAAAGAAAATCAAGAAAGGAGACCTCGTTCTCCGAAACGCTGACTTTGCACCCCGAAGGCCCTCCCACGGAGTACTTCACGCAAATTGGGAAGGACCTTATCTGGTTCTTGCCGAAGTACGAAAAGGCGTGTACAGACTCGGCGACGCCGAAGGCGTAGAATTAAAAAATACCTGGCATTCAGATGCCTTGAAAAAATTCTATGCTTAAGGTTTTGCGGAAGAATTGTGTTGTACAAATTTGGAAAATATGCTAAGTACAGAAGTTTCTTAGAAAAATTCTCAAGTATAAAAAGTGTACAAGCCAGAATTCCGCGAAGGCGTTCGCCGTAATAAGTGCATATACGATTTCCCGAAGTCCCTTGAGCGATCACGTTCGGGAAAAATGGGAAACGAAAGATCTCGCGAAGGTGATTGCCGAAATAAGTGCAGATATGATTTGCCGAAGTCCCTTGAGCGATCATGTTCGGGACAAAGGGGAAAACCAAACATCTCGCAAAAAGACTTAGCCAAAAAAATCTTCATTAAGGTGAATCGGCTTACAGAGAAGAAGAAATACAAAAAGAAGAAGAAAAAGGCAAGGAGTCCTAGAACAAACTAAGGAATCTCGGTGCCCCGAGAGCCACCAGCCCCTACGTCCTTGTCCACCACCTTTGGCGCCGGGATAGAAGAAGGCAAGTTCAGGTGCTCAATCTTGGACCAGGACCACCGTGGCGCCTTTGGAATGTTTAGAGCCTCCAAGAAAGAGAGGTCCAGATCTGGGAACCTCTGAAGAACTTGTTGCCGAGCAAGGCAAAACCCGTCCTGGAAAGCGACCTTGGCCATCTGGTCGGACTTGTCCTTTTCGACCTCAAGTTCCTCAAGATCATTCTGCAGATCCACGACCTCCTTCTTCAGTACCTTCATCTTCTTCTTCTTCGGCTCCTTCTTTAAAGAATCGACCTTGGCTTGGAGCTCGGCCTTCTCAGCAAATGCCTTCGCCAGGAGAGCCTCAGATTCTGACTTCTCCTTTAAATGTGCCTCGTTTTCCGAAATCAGCTCCGCCACCTGGGAACCGAGGTCAGAAATCTTCTGGGAGGAGTCCTTCAAAAGTTCTTCTTTTTCTTTTTGGAACTGCCCCCGATGGGCATCAACCTTATTCTCTGCAACATAAGCTAACTGTAGGTTCTTGGTAGCCAATTCCGAGCACATGGCCTTAGTTTTTTCAATAACCTCTAAAGCCGAGGCTCGGAATGCCGTCTGGCTGGCTACCCAAACTCTGAGGTAGCTGGCATGCCCCAGCAGCTGCAAAGGGATAAAGGCGAGGTCAGTAAGACAAAGTGAAAGCCAAACACTTAGGAAAAATTGAAGGGAAAAAGATAGGCGTGAAGCATACCTGAGCGGCGTGCTCGGAAACCTTCGCGGTGAGGGAGTCATCGCCCGGATGAGCTTCAGCAATGGCCCTGAAGGAGGCCTCAGTAAGCATCCCCTTCGAGATCTCTTTGGCCATTTGTTGGCAGTCTCTGGAGTACAAATTCATGTCCTCCATAAACGACCAAAAACGCTCCTTCGGGATCTTCCCTTGCGGGACTTTAGCATCGCGGAGGGCTCGCTTCCGCACGTTTTCGGCCGCCCAACTCGGAGTAAGTGACTCCCTTGCACGGCAAAAACAAGGAGCTGGTCAAGACAAGTACATCCCAAAATTCAAAAAGTGAAGACATCACACTTTGCCTGAGAAAGCGAACCTGGCAGAACCTCGACGACGTCATCGCCAGAGTCCGGGGCCTCCTCGGTGGAGATCCCCTTGCCTTTGCATTTACGCCACTCCTCGGCAGAAGGAACCTATACCACGGCATCTAGAAGGGCCTGCGACGAGGTAGGGCTCCGAGGAGAAACGTCGGTCGGGGGGACGTCGGCAGCGACCTCGGGCAGTGGAATGGCAGAAACCTCAGTCTCCTCGCTTGCCTCCTCAAGAATTTCCAAACGAGAAGGGGGAATAGTCTTCTTCGCCCATTTGGCCGAAGGCCCAGCCCCAGTCGCTTTCCGCCTTCGGGAAGCAGCCTTCTTTGTTTGCTCACCCTTCTCAACTTGGCCAGTGAAAAGGGATTTGTAGAAGGCAGCAATGCCGTCACCCATCTCTGGAAAAGAAAGAAGATATCAGCGGGAGTCCAAGATGAAAACCATAACAAAGGGAGTTGGAGATAACTTACTCTCGAAGAAAGTTTCGTAAGTAATTTCTTCCCGAAGGAGTTGCACCAGCCAGGAATCCTTCCCAACGATGGCAAGAGCCGGCATGTCGAGGTCCGTTTTGTGCTCCTTCACCACCCCTAACTCCCGAAGAACTTCCTCGATCATTAGCTTCCAATTGATGGGGAAGGGGTAGAGAGAGCACGAAGAGACCTCGGGACCCCAGTCGGAGACAACACGGATACATCCGTCGAAGTCCGCAAAAATAGGAGCCAACTTCGGAGTTAGCATTATCCTCAGATCTATGACGTCCATCTCCAGCTTTCCCTGAGCCCACTTGGTCGGAACATGCGACCAGGCCTCCTCCATCTTCAGAAAGAAAAATTTTTGTTGCCACCCTCGCCAGCTATCCTTGGTGGCAAAGGTGAACATATATTTTTTGCTCCCGGATCCCCGAGGTAGCATGAAATAGAAGCCACCCTTCGGGACCACGAAAAGCTTGTAGTACTGCATAAAAATAACAAAGTGGGGCTCTATCCCGAAGACGCCACATATGCAGATGAAAGCGTGGAAATAGCAGTACGAGTTCGGCGGAAGTTGATTTACGGCAATGCCATGGAATTGGCAGAAGTTGCAAATCATCTTCGGAGGAGGGTACCGAAGTCCGGCCTTCAGTTGGGCTCGGAAAACGGTAACCTCATTACTACGGTTCGAAAAGCAAAATTCGTCAGAACGTGGCAACCTCGTAACGGCATACGAAGGAAGAAAGAACTTTTTCTTCCATTTTTCTAGTTTTTTGGGGGTGGTGCAGCAAGGGTGAGACAAAAGGGGTTGCCAGCTCTCGGGAACAGGCATGTTGCCTGAAAAACGAGTTCGGAAAAAGGAAAGAAAGCAACTTCTGGAAAAACTCTAAAAATCAGAGGATTCTAGAAATCAAAAACCCACCAAATGACTTGCCAAAATCTGAGTTTGATGTCGCCGTCGTGAAAGATCGCTGGAAAAAACTCTGTCAGATAGCGTCGCCGCGGAAAGTAGGGAAAAAAACAGTTGCAAGTAGGGAAAAGAGCAGAAGCAAAACCAAAAAAGGAACCTATGATGGAATGGGCTATATATAGGCCGAAGGTGGGTAGACGAACCGGCGTCATAAGTACCCCTTTAAGGCGAACAGTCGCCATAACTGTTCTCTGCACCCGAAAAGATGCGCCCTCTGTAACCAACGCGACTCTCCTCCAATGACAGTGTGCCACGTGTCAGCGGCCGCGCCAAAATAGGGGACACGTCTTCTGACACCCCTAAAAAACTGGGACGCGCCGCTTCAGACTGACACGCCTGGTTATGAGATGCGACGTTACACAGACCTGCAAAAGGAAAAAGGAAAGAAGTAGGTTGCCTCAAAGACACCAAAAGACAGGCTATGGCCAAACAGCCCATATCTTCGGGCAAAAGGTGTATCTTCAGCACAGGTTTTACTCCCTAAAAACTCCCAAAGAGCATCCTTGGAAAGACTACAAACCGAAGTCTCCACTTCGGCTTTCCAAAGGGGGGCATGTGATAGCCGAAGGGCTATCGCCTCTATCTGACCCGAACTCGGAGCGTCAGGAAACTCGAGGATACTATTAGCCCCCCGAGGTACTAAACAGATCGCCTTCGGAGATGAAGAATCAGCTGTTGCAAGCCGAAGAGGATCTCCCCGAAGGTGAAACCCTGAATCAGGGAACTCTCTGAACTACGGGCATATTTCCCGAAGGGGCATCGTCCGCGCCAGGGGACGACCTCGTCAGGGACTTCGGGAGTACGACATGAGCATTTAAGGAGCCTCTGACATGTCGCCCACAGACGTTACAGGCCGACCCAAACGGCGGTCTGACACACCGATGCCATCCAGGTCCCGTCACGACATGTCTCGGTTCAAGGCTCAAAAAACCTGCCACCAGCTACTTGTCCCCCACGCCCAGAAATTCAGGAAAGATCTGACTGAACACGTGTCATGATCTGAATGGGCTGGATACTCCTATAAATACCAGGAAATAAACCTGGGCAAGGGATCGATCCTTGAGCAGACTCCTCTCCTTGAGAAAACACAAACGGGCAAGGCTTTTCTACTTTTTAGTGCTCCTCCCTTATTTTCTTTCAGGACACTGACTTGGGCGTCGGAGGCTCCTCCCCAGAAACACACCCCGGGGATGTTCTGACCCCCTCTTCTGAGCTTTTCAGGCACGCTCCCCTGGGTAGTTCGGGACTCCGGGCGGTCTCCCTCTCAAGAAGTCCCTCTACAAGTCTCAATGTCATTCCACGAAGATGCTGACCGGCATCAGAAGGCATGTTTGAAAAGAAAGAACCCCAACCTCAGGTACCAAAGAAAAAATGGGGAACTAAAGAAGAGCAACTTTGGAAATGAACCTACCTAATTCGGGGAGAAAATGGGAACTCCGGAAACACTGCAAAAACTAGCAGAAAATTGCTCCGCCGCTAACACCACCATAAGAAATGTTTGAAAGTTAGAGGAAAATTTGGGAGTAAGAGGAATAAAGGCGGAAGAAGTGAGGAAACTCTGAAAGCGAGATGGTTTATATAGGCCGAGGGAGGTAGGTGAAACGCGCCATAATGAGTCTTCGTAAGTGAAGGGATGTAACCGATGTAACAGATCTGACTATTCTCCAATCACCTAATGACATGTGCCACCTAACTCGAGAAACAATGGCACGGCCCCTGTCACACCCCACCTAGGCCCCAGCGTGTTCACACTCAATGCCACTCACCATTCTACCAAGAAAGTTATTAAACACTTGTGTACTTAAGTGGTATGAATGAGTATTAGAAGTGGTATGAATAAGCATTAGATTCGGCCAACTTTCTTTTAGGTAGTTTAAGTCTTATTTTCTTAAGCTTAGGGCCTGGGAGGTGCCCCAAGAGGCTTATGAGCTATTATGTATAGTTACTTGCAGCTTAAGGCAAGGTTTACAACACTAACTTTCATCACAAGGCAAGGCTATAACAATAACTTGCATCACAAGCAAGGCATACACTTAATTCTTTAAGTGTCTAGGATGTGTGCTCATCAAGTGTGCTACTTCTTTCCATGACAACCAAGAAACCCACATCTTTACAAGTTTAGAAAACAAGTTTTCCATGTGCATGAGCATTCGGGCAGGTAAGGTGCACAGGAGGTTTAATCCACAAAGGTAATTCCAATAACTCATAAACAAAGCATAACTTGGCATTCAAGTATCCAACATATGTATAACAAAAACAAAGTCATCTGAGGCTACATATACACAAAAATAGCCTAAGTACAAGCACTACCTACTTGGAAACATAATAAGAGTTCTCAATATCCAAAACTAGCCAAGCTTATGCATTACAAGCCAAACTACTTATGTTACCCGAAAAGCACCTTAAGTGTGCAATATAGGAGCACACACTGGAGTACAAGACCTAGGACGTCCTCGGTCATGAGTTTCCACATGATCGGGAAGGGGTAGAGAGAGCGTGGAGGGACCTCAGCATCCCAGTCAGCGACAGCACGGACTCATCTATCAAAGTCCCCAAACCTAGCTGCCAACTCATGAGTCAACAACTTCCTGGGGTCCGTGACATCCGCCTCCAGCTTTCCCCGAGCCCACTTAGTCGGGACGTGCGACCAGGGCTCTACCACCTTCAGGAAGAAGAACTTCCTTTGCCACCCTCGCCAGCTATCCTTGGTAGCGAAGGTGAACATAAATTTCTTGCTCCCAGATCCCCGAGGTAGCATGAAATAAAGCCAATAGAGATTATAGTACTACATGAACAGGATGAAATGGGGTTCTACCCCGAAGATCCCACACATGTAGAGAAAGGCGTTAAAATAGCAGTATGAGTTTAGAGGAAGCTAATTTACGGCTATGCCATGAAATTGGCAAAAGTCACAAATCATCTTCGCAGGAGGAAACCGAAGTCCGGCCTTCAGTTGGGCTCGGAAAACGGTAACCTCATCAGCTCGATTCATAAAGCAAAACTGGCCAAGGTAAGGTAACCTTGTGATGGCATAAGAGGGAAGGAAAAATTTGGTCTTCCATTTTTCTAATTTTTCAGGAGTGGTGCAACAAGGGTGAGACATAAGAGGTTGCCAGCTCTCGGGAATAGGCATGGTAGACAGAAAAATGACTTCGGGAAATGAAAAGAAAAGAAAAGAAATGAAAGGAACTCTAGAAGTCAGAACCCACCAAAAGACTTGCGAAAGTCAGGGTTTGAGGACGCCGGTGTGAAAGATCACCGGAAATCGCTCCGCCACTAAGACCGCCGCAAAAAAGGAAGGAAAAGCGAGAGCAAAGGAACACAAATGAAGAGTATGATGGGAGGAAGGCTTTTATAGGTCGAGAAAAGGCAACCAAGAGGCCGTCATAAATGCTACGTGAAGGCAAAGCGTCGCCATAATTGCTCCACACGCATGAAAAAATGTGCCCATCCCAGCTGATGCCTGACACGTGTCACCCATCGTCAGCAACAAGGTCTCATTTTTCTGCCATCCAGAAAACTCGGGAACATTGCTCGAGACTGCCACACCTAGTTTCAAGATGCGTCGATCCATTAGCCTATGGCGGGAAAAGTAAACGAGCTGAGAATCTCGAGAATACCGAAAGCCGGATAGGTGACACCTATCCGAACAGGGCTTATCGTCTAAAAAGCGAAGTGCCTCCCTTGCCGACGTCGTACTCCGAGCATGAAGTCCAAGAGGTCAGGGGTTCAAGGCTCCGTGCCCCCCTGTTTGACCGAAAACGGACATCCTACTACGTGGACCTCTGGGAGTCCATGAGGGCGTCCTGACAAAATTGCCAAGTTAAGTGCAAGACGGACGCCAGAAGGGCTACTTGCCGAAGTCTTCACTCCGGCTTTCCAAGGGGGGCATGTGATAGCCAAAGTGCTATCACCCTGACTACCTACCGACCACGAGAAAGAGGGAGCCAGACACCTGAGGTCTATGACCTCGGAAAGGACTCCGGAGTAAAGAAAGTCATACACCTGTGGCATACGACCTCGGTAGCTCGCCAAAACCAGCATCGGGAACCAGCGTATCGCCTCTTTAGGGACGGTGACCAAACCAGCTTCGGGGGAGAAGGACCGACCACCCTTCACGGGAGAAAGCCCCCGGAAGATGGAACTGCCGAAGTACCAGCCTAACTCCGGGAGAAGGCCCCTCATCCTGAAGTAGGACATCAACCAGAGGGACCTCGGTTGTACGGCAAGAGCAATTAAGGAGTCTCTGACACTCCAGTCACTTACGTCTCTGATACGCCACCTTTAGGCATGCTCTGATATGCCACCTTCAGGCACGCTCTGGTATGCCGTCACAGTCTGATGTCCTATCACGAAGGGCTACAGCTCGCGGCCCAAGGAGCCTACAGGTGGCTTGGGTCCTCCATGCCCTAAAGGACACCATCTGACCATACATGTGTCGAACACATGTCAAAATCCGAAGGGGTCACCCCCTTCTTTTATACAAAAAAAATGGTCACAGAAAAGGGGGGCTGGGCTTTCTTCTAGAGGAGAAAAAGGGACAGAAAGGCTGGAAAATAGAGGACGCTCTTCTCTCTCCGCCTGAATGCTCTTCCCTCCAGCCCTCAGAAGGATCTCCGCCAGGCAAACGCCTCTTGTGCTTATTACAGCGCCATTCTCTCTCTCTAAGCACTGATTTGGGCGTCGGAGGTTCCCCCCCGGAAAATCACTCCGGGGGCCTCCTAACCCTTGTTTTCTGAGTGTTTCAGCCAGGTCTCCCTGGGAACCACTCCTCCGGTCTCTCCCCCACACTGGAGGTACCTCACGTCCTCACCTACCACGGGACCAAGAAGCTGCCGACCATCCTCTAAGGCGATCCACCCTGGACGCCTTCCTTTCGCACCTCCGGGACCCCATACTGCCCACACCACTGCACATAGTGGAGATGCTGGCTCCGCCTAACCGAACCGCATCAAGTAATATGGCCATGAGTTTTACAACTCAGTAAGGTTTATTACAACTCAAAATGAGTTTATTTAGTTAAGCCAAAGCTTAACCTCCATAAACATAGCCTAACCTGCAAGAAAGACAAGAAAACAAGGAAAACACAAGCAAAATACATGTACACATAAACTACCCAAGGCATATAAGCATACTAATACTAACTACAAAGGTTAGCAAGCAAAAACAATCATTCAAGCACACATCTTACACTCACACCACATTCTTCTTCTCGGCCAATTTCACTAACAAGTACATATATGCAACCTTGCACTCTAAACTTCACTGAATCATCTCCAATACACTAGAGCTCCGAGTTTCAAGTTAAGTTGGCCTTCTTAACATGAACTCTAGTACTTTCCTTTAATTGGGATAACTAGCAAAACCATATGAACCCAAAAGTTCAACCATATGCCCATCTAGCAAGCTAAGATCACAGAGCATAATTTACTATCACTTAGATGCCAATAACTACTTGAACATGGAATTGTACCAAGAATCAAGTAGAATCATGAACCTTACCCACAAATCACAAGCTTGAGCTTTCGGCCAACCTTGAATTCTTTAACTCCAAGCTTGAAAATGGAAACTCAAGGCTGCCTAGTGCCAAAACCAACAATTCCAAGCTTGATTTCTCCTTCAAGCTTCAATTCCACTCTAATTTGACATGAACCCATCAAGAACTCGGCCTTCCCTTGCTAAGAACAACCAAAACTTAGAAGAACAAGAAGCCAAACCTGGAATTACGTTTTCGGCTTGAGTGGAGGCATGCAAATTTTGTTTAATTGCCACATGGCTCAATAATTAGTCTTAATCACCTTCTCGGCCTTACTTAATTTTGCATGCTCCACTGTAATACTCCCATGCATCTTAGTGTTAAGATTAGCACCCAAAGGAGTAATCAAAATGGTCCTTAAGTTTTGTTTCTCGCCATTAGCCACATAGTCATTTTTTTCATGTACAATTAGGAACCAAAAGTTCTCGGTTTTGCACTTACACTACCATTCTCATTTTCAATCAAGTCCCTCATCTTTATTTTACATTTTCATTGCATTCTTGGCCTGGGCCAACTACTGAAGAATGATCTTGACACCTCCTGACACGACTGCCTAGTCAGAGGGTAAGACATTTCACTAACAGAAGGCAGGAGTGAAAAAACTTGAAGAAATCATAGCTCCTCACCTCCGAAGGTACTACTTGGGTTTGAAGGGTAATTTGGGCTGAGAGCATGAAATAGTACCTTCAATTCTGAAGGTGTGACCTCACTGTAGAGTAAAAAGCTGGTTCAGAGCAACATCCTTATAAAGGGCTCGAAATAGAGTGCAAAAACCCTCAGATAATGCCAAGAATGTAACTTCGGCAAGAAAATGGTGTCTGTGCCCGAGGAGCTTTCAAAAGTCAGATCTCTTGGCTAAGGAACAACTTTAGCTTCTTATTACATACTCCCAAATTACTAGCACCAAAGACACAACTTTGGCTTCTCCAAGGGGGGCATGTGATAGCCGAAGGGCTATCACCCCTGAGATCTCTTGATCAGTTAGCTTGATGCCACCGCCGGTAAAAGCTTATCATCGATCTTGGGTAATTTTCCACACTACCCTCGAAAAGGTGACATGACCAACTTTAGGAAAACGTGTCTTCACTGTCACGCCCACTACTGCCCCAGGCCCATATGGGCCCAAATATCAAAGCTTGCAGCGGAAGTTATTCATTCAGAAGGGGCTTTATTATTCATTGCGAGCACCTACGGCGTGAGTCCAGGATCTATTCTAGTTCTAGCTTGATTGATTATTTACCTTCAATATGTTATCAGGGTGCTCTTTAGAGTCAAGCTAGTACCTAAGTGGGATTTCAAGTGTTTCATTCATGATTTTATCCTGCTTACATGCATTCTTCATCACAAAGAATTCTTTATTCCAAATCAACATAAGCTTCTCCTGTAATATTTTCACAAGCTAATTTCATCCAAGTTACATATAGCCATACACTTATTCCACTAAGTGCATCAGATGTGTGTCCATCAAGTGTACTATTTCAATGCATGGCAACCAAGAAGACCATATTCCATTTCAAGTTTGAAAACCATATTTTCATATCCATGAGCATTCTGCCATTCTAGTACACATAACACAATCACCCAGAAACCCAATTTCCTTTGTCCAAAATTTACACTTACTCAGCTTTCCATAAAGCTGATGTTCTTGGAGTAATCCAAGCACTACTTTAAGGTGTTCCTTATGAGTTTCTTCATCCTTGTAATATACCAAGATATCATCAATGAACACCACCACAAAGTGGTCCAAGTGTGCCCTGAACACCCTCTGCATCAAGTCCATAAAGAATGCAGGTGCATTAGTGAGCCCAAATGGCATCACTGTATATTCAAAATGACCATACCTAGTTCTGAAAGCGGTCTTAGGTATGTCCTCCTCCTTTACCCTTAGCTGGAAATATCCAGACCTTAGATCAATTTTGGAGAACACCCTGGCTCCTTTTAATTGATCAAATAGATCCTCTATCCTTGGGAGAGGATACTTATTCTTTATGGTCAATGCATTCAACTTTCTGTAGTCTATACAGAGCCTAAGGGTTCCATCCTTCTTTTTCACAAACAACACAGGTGCCCCCCAAGGAGACACACTGGGTCTAATGAACCCTTTTTCCAGTAGTTCATCCATCTTCTTCCTGAGTTCTACCATCTCAGGCACTGGCATCTTGTATGGAGCAGTAGACACTGGCGCTGCTCCTGGCACCAGCTTAATTTCAAACTCCGCCTCTCTCGAGGGCGGCAAACCAGGTAGGTCTGTAGGAAAGACCCCTGGAAAATCCTGAACCACAGGTATTTTCCTAAGTTCTTCAGATATTTCCTGGTCATTCAGTACCAGGCAATCCTGCTCACCTTCTGGAGTTATCATCTCCAGCACTTTTAGGTGGCTATCCTTGGCTAACTCCAAGGACCTGTCCAAATCATAGGCTAAACCACTAGGCAATAACAATTGTCTAGCCTGACAATCAATAACTACTTTGTTTTCTCCTAGCCAATTCATGCCTAAGATCACATCATAATCATGTGTCTCTAGCACTATGAGGTTAGTTCTCAATTTCAGCTTGCCTATTTGTATTTCATAGTCTTCTACCATGTAATAAGCAAACAAGACTTCATTGCCAGCAGTTCTTACCAATTACATATTGGTCATATATTTTACTTCTAGATTCATGGTCTTAACCAAGCTATTAGACACTATAGACAATGAAGCTCCAGTGTCAAACAGAACAGATACTAGTTGGCCATTAAGGTAAATTGTACCTTTTAGAGCCCTTCTGCTAGTCTTTTGCTGACTAGTTTCTCTCTCAGCATTTTTGGCCTCATGTGTTTCTTGTGCTCTCCTAGAAGATTCCAGTTGAAACACACTTCCTGGAAGAGTACCAGGCCTTCTTTGCTCTTGAGGAACTCTAGGTGCTGGCTTTCCACCCTGGCCTGGCCCCTGTGTCCTCAACTGGGGCATGGGCAGCTGTCCTCTAGGTCCTCTAGGACTAAAGGTTCCCAGTAATTTCTTGCTGCCTTTACCCCTTTTTGGGCAATCCCTCACCCAGTGATCTGGGGCTCCACACCTGTGGCACGCTGTGGAAGCTTTAAAGCATGGCTTATTGCCATGAAACTTCCCACAAGTGCTGCACTGAAGACCATACTGCTGTAACTGTGGTCCTCTATCCTTCCTGTTTTCTTTCCTACTTCCTCCTGCATCTCTTTCATCTCTCGGCCTCTTTGATGTCTGGCCTTTCTTGGTTCCACTACCACTTCCAGGCCCACTTTTATATTGTTCCTGGAATTCCTGTTCTAGAGAAAAAGCACTCTGCATGACTGTATAGTAGTCTCTGGCTCCAATTGCTCTGAGGATCTGCCTCAGTTCTGGTCTCAGCCCCCTGATGAACCTTTTTGTTCTCAGCTCCTCTTGCCCTTCATATTGTGGGGCATATCTGATCAAACTATTGAACCTCTGCTCATACTCCAGCACACTGAGGTTCCCTTGCTCCAGTTGATCAAATTCAACCTGCTTCTGATCTCTCTGTGCCTCGCTGACATAGTGCTGCCTGAAGACTCTGAGGAAGTCAGCCCACCTCATAGCTCTTCTCTTATCTAGAGGCCTCCTCTGGTTCCTCTCCTGGTAACTCTTCTGTACTGCTCTCCACCAGAGCTCTACATTCCCCTCTAGCCTAAAAGTGGCTAGCAATACCGTCTGTGTTGAAGTAACCTCCATTCTCTCTAAAATCTTCTCCAACTGATATACCCAGAACTCTGCCTCCTTTGGGTCACATCCTCCCCTGAAGACTGGAGGCTTTAGTGCCAGAAACCCCTCCAACTGGCCCTCCTTCAGTCCTCTTCTCCTATGCCTACTCCTGCTTTCCTCCCTGCTGCTAGACTTTTCTTTAGAAGACCTGCTTGACTTGCTTCTTACTGTGGTCTCCTCTGTAGAGGGTTCAGTCCCTCTTAAGTAAATATAGGCATCCCTCTCTTCAATATCTGGGCTGTCATCCTCCTCCTCTTCCACCTCAACTCTGGGCTCCTGCCTCACTTCTGACCTCAATCTCCTGGCCCTAGGATGTCTCCTTTCTTCATCTACATCTTCCTCCTCTTGGTTTCCTCCAGCTCTGCTGGATTGATCATAACCCACTGGCTCTTTGCCAGGCCTCCTTCTCCTCCTGCCTACTGCTTCTGCTAGGTCTACTTCTTCCTGATTCTGGGCTTGGCCTCTAGCCAAGGATTGCATTCCCAGCACTAATTGAGCCACAGTAGCATGTAGTGACTCCATCATCACTTCCATTCTCTCTTGTCTGTCTCTGCTTGGTCCAGGTGCTTGGTACCTGGCTGTGGGCTCTTGAGCCCCATTATGACCCATTTCTTCTGCCTGGCTCTCAGGCACATTTCCTGGCAAGCCCTCAACATCATGGGTTGTAGTTTCCTGTTCTTGTCTCAGGGAATCCTTGTCCCTGCCCCTGGTTCTCATCCTGCACTTTCAATTGCAGATATTCACATATATCCAAATAATACAAGTCTTATTCAAGTTAACCCTAAAGGAGACTCTGTCTAGGCTAAACTCTGATCATAGTGTCAAGCAGGCTTTGATACCAAACAAAGCCTGTCACACCTCACTCAGGCCCTGGCCTAAAGGTTCCTAAACTAGCTCACAAGCCCAACTATAAAATTAGGTTCTAGTTCTCGGCCAAGCAAGCAATGGGAACTTTTAAGTCATATTTTCTTAAGTTATGAGGCCTGGGAGGTGGCCTAGGTGGCTTTAATAAAGATCCATTATCAACCTGCAGCAAGGGCAAGGCCTAAACCCTTTACTTGCTCCACAAGCAAGGATTCAATTGATTTCTTGCACAACAAGCAAGGCAACACTTAATGCAATTTAAGTGCATAAATGGTGTGCATCAAGTGTACTAACTATATGGCAACCAAGAAGCCCACAAGATTTGGTTTAGATTTTGAAAAACCACAAACAAAATGTGCATGATGCTCTCGGCCAATTAAGGTACACATACTTATGCACAATATTTTCCTGTTGCAAGGCCCCAACTATTCACATACAAGTGCCAAACCTTGGCCCATAACATCCAACATACATAAGCAAGCATAACGCCATCCTTAGTCCATATATAACTTGGCATACAAAACCCATTCAAGCAACATGAGTCTAGGCACTAAAGACTACACATATAAACACAAAAGGGTAGTCTACCTAGCAACCATAACATGGCTACACATGCCATGAAACCAAAAGTATTTATGCCAAGTTATTACATGCCAAGACTCCTAATGGTCAAACATGACCTTAAGTATGCCATACAAGAGTACACACTGCAACACCAACCCAATGGCTTGATTCATGGTCATGAAGGAAAACACTATGATCAAAGCTACAGTCCAGGTATCCATAGCTCTCCTAGACAAGTCTCCAACTACTGCCTGCAAACTTCAACTATAAGTCTCGGCCAATCAAGGAATAAGACTTGTAATGAAATCAAAATGCTAAGCCAAGCACACATTGGGGCATACCTTACAAAACAAGCAAATATAAACACTAAGCACACACACAAGCAGCTTAGCCTTACTCAGGCCGAATGTCCTTGCCTGAAAAATAAAGGATGGGCAGTGAGCATATAACTCAATAGGATTCACTTAAAACATATACAACTCATATTGAGTCTATTTAGTTAAGCTGAGTAATCACTCTCAAAGCTTAACCTCCCATTAGTTAGCTTAGCCTGCAAAACAAACACCAAGACAAGAAAAACAGGCATATACATATACAAGACAGATAAATAAGTCAAATATTTCATAAGTGGGGTTAGCATGCACAAGGAAACACCAAAGCACACAAGTACACACACACACTCCACAATGTTGCTCTCGGCCATATAAGCCATACATGTACCCATGTGCATTTCTTGCACACAAACTTACCAATACACCATTTCCATTTGGAGCTCCCAAAATGCCAAGCAAATAGGCCACATTTACTTGCATTTCTAGTACATGTACCATAGTTAATTAGCTAATCAACAAACAACCAAGTATAAACACTAAGCCCATCAAGAAACTAAGGTCATTTGGCAAGTTTAACCATCACTTAGCCACTCTAGACACTTGAATCATGGTGTACATTACCAAGCAAAGTCAAGTGCCAGTGAACCCTACCTCAAATAGCTCTCGGTCTCAACCAAGTTTCAAATGTCCAAGTGCTCTTCAATCACAATGCCTAGCATAACAACACATAGGCATCATCATACACATCCATGGATTAAACTACCATGACTCAAATGAAGAACACTAGAATGCACACACTTTAGCTCTCGGCCAAAGTGTCCAATATGTCCATATATGTACTGCCCATCATTCTGTCATACCACATGATACTCTAATCACCAATGAACATTTTCCATAGTAGTATTACCAAGTAACCAAGTGAAATGCACTATGTTACCATAAACTAAGCTCTCGGCCAAAGTACACATTTTCACATATTTGTGTCACTCATCCAACTAACCCAAAACATGATCAAGTGGCCATCAAATGACAATGCTCATGGCACAATTACCATGTAACCCATTGAAGTACATCATGATATACCAAATCAAGTTCTCGGCCAAAGTGCACACCTTCACATACATATGTTCTCTATCAACTAACTCCACACATACACATCAAAACATCAATAACTAATGTTTCATGGCAACATTACCATGTATTCAAACAATGGGCACTAAATTATGCCACTTCAAGCTCACGGCCATATAACCCAATTTCACATAACAATGTTCCTCACCCATTCAATCCAACATATGATCATCAAAGTATCACTAACCAATGCCCATGGCACTAATACCATGAAATCAAATGAGGAACACATGATTACCTCAAAGTGCACTTTCGGCCAACACACTATCTTTCACAAACTTGGTGTTCTTCACCCCAACAACCTAACACAAGGTTAAATAATCATTAACAAGCATCACACATGGATTAATTTCCATGAATTCCAAGAAGAAGACCAAGAACACTTGTTCATCACATTCGGCCAACATTCCACTTTCAAACCGAAGCATTTCTTGCTCATTTAACTTAATACATCTTCAATTGAGTACTTAGGTTCCTTGTACATGGAAGAACTACCATGAATTCAAGGAGACATGGACATTACCTCAAAACCCTAGCTCAATTAAGCTCGATTTCCTTGAATCTTCAAGAACCAAGCTTGATTGAGCTAGGGTTTTGAGGTAATGTCCATGTCTCCTTGAATTCATGGTAGTTCTTCCATGTACAAGGAACCTAAGTACTCAATTGAAGATGTATTAAGTTAAATGAGCAAGAAATGCTTCGGTTTGAAGGTGGAATGTTGGCCGAATGTGATGAACAAGTGTTCTTGGTCTTCTTCTTGGAATTCATGGAAATTAATCCATGTGTGATGCTTGTTAATGATTATTTAACCTTGTGTTAGGTTGTTGGGGTGAAGAACACCAAGTTTGTGAAAGATAGTGTGTTGGCCGAAAGTGCACTTTGAGGTAATCATGTGTTCCTCATTTGATTTCATGGTATTAGTGCCATGGGCATTGGTTAGTGATACTTTGATGATCATATGTTGGATTGAATGGGTGAGGAACATTGTTATGTGAAATTGGGTTATATGGCCGTGAGCTTGAAGTGGCATAATTTAGTGCCCATTGTTTGAATACATGGTAATGTTGCCATGAAACATTAGTTATTGATGTTTTGATGTGTATGTGTGGAGTTAGTTGATAGAGAACATATGTATGTGAAGGTGTGCACTTTGGCCGAGAACTTGATTTGGTATATCATGATGTACTTCAATGGGTTACATGGTAATTATGCCATGAGCATTGTCATTTGATGGCCACTTGATCATGTTTTGGGTTAGTTGGATGAATGACACAAATATGTGAAAATGTGTACTTTGGCCGAGAGCTTAGTTTATGGTAACATAGTGCATTTCACTTGGTTACTTGGTAATACTAGCTTATCGTGGGATGATGTTTTATATATGTTGAAGACAAGGAAAAGGTGCTCAAGTGGTTAGAATTTGATAGGTTTAAACTCTCAAGCAAATCATGATTAACTTGCATTTTGGTTTTAAAAACGTATCTTTTAACTCTTGAGACTCATCTCAACCCTCTGAATTCAAAAATTACGATTTTACCTCTGGGTAAACCTAGTGTTTTAAATCACCTGGAGCCAGTTAAACCTTAAACAACTTTCTAGAATTTGAAAATTCATGGACTTTTTCACTTTCAGGGTTGTAACATCAACCTTAGCTATTGGTAGTTTTAGGCATGGCTAGTTCTGGAGGGACACCTAATAGTGTTTAATTTTTAAAAGAAACCAATTAGTAGGGTTTTATGGTGGTTGTATCCTATTATCCGATTATGAGGCTTAAAAGGCATTTTTACCCAAAGCAGCCATGGAGTTAAAAGAGTGAAGCAAGGTTTGCTTATGGGCCTTTTTGCAGCCAAAAACCTTGGAGAAACTTCTATATCTCATAGATTATGGCATGATGTTTTTCTAACCAAGTAAAGCAATAAACTATCAGTACTTTAAACTCCCAATCCTTTTGCACTGATTTTGTCACCCTCACATGTCTCCAACCTTAAAAAATCACCCTTTTTTTTATTTTTCTTTTCCTTCTTTCATCCAAAAGACTTCCAAATCACTCTACCCTCACCAAATTCCAAAAAAAATCAAGAAAATGAGAGTTTTGAGTATCAAATCGAAGAAGATATAGACATGTTGCTAAGGAGAGTTTAGGAGATTGGTTTTTCTTTAAGAGAGCATGATTTTTGTATTTTCTTGAGGTAAGATATCTTGTTTTAATAGATCTGGATTTCCTCTTCTTTAAACATTAGTTTTATACTCATAAAAAACCTATGCTTGTTGAGGTTAAGCTTAGTAAAAGAAAGAAGAACCAAGGGGCTTTAGAACGAGGTTTCAATTAAAGATTTTCTTTTAAGGTGAGGTGACATTTTGGGTTTGTTTATGTGCTTTAAAATATATTGCTCCTAGGCTTAAAAGTTTGATAATTAAGTAGTTAGTTTACTATATAGTTAAAGGTCTCCAAGAGGACTAGGAAATGACTTGCGGTGCTCGGAACTTGAGTTTGCAAAATAATGATCTAACAAACCATAAGGTGTTCATGAACTTCTCTACATCTATGAGAATCTCTAACTGTACTAAAGCTTGAATAAGGCTAGGGCAAATGGTAGGTCAAAAAGGAGCATTGGGGTAACCACAAGGGCTAAGGAGCTGAAGGGCTTGGTCATAGGACTGGGCATAGCCTAAGGAGGGCAAGAGGTTTGGATTTGATATAGGTGTGTATTTGTGATGACTAAGCCAAAGAGGCTTGATAGAGTGTGTGTGTGGCTTGGGGCTTTAAGTGCATGAAGATTAGGTGCTTAGAGCTGAGGATAATGGCTTAACTTAAGGTTTAGCATCCTAGCTCTAGTGGTGCAAAAGCAAATTGAAGGGTAGCCTTGGGGATGCTGGGTATCCAAGTTTTTTGGTAGCTAAGCTTGGAAAAGGTCTGGATAAGGCTGCATGGGCAACCCTTCCTCGGGTCAAGGTGATGGAATTGCTTAGGTATAGTGACACTTAGTTGTAGGGGTAGAGTAGCACCTCGAACATGGGTGGTTTGGGCTCTAATGGTGATCAATATCCATTTAAGAAGTACCCTGGAAATTGAAATTCTGCACCCCACCATGCTTGAGTAGGCCAAATAGCACAGGCAGCTCTAAAAAGCCTTTTCATAGGACACACTGGGCAATCTTGCATGCACCATCAATTACAATCCACGTCACCTCAGTTAAACCTCATTACATGCATTAAGGGATATTTCAGGTTGGCAAAAGCTGGCAAGCTCAAAGCCAAATGCATAGATGCATGATCAAGGGCAAAGTGGACCAATAGGTGTTTTATGTGTTTGTTTGTTTGTTTGCTTGTGTGTGAAGTATAGGATTCATATACCTAAAAGCACATGACTATAAAATACTCCATGCCATAAGGGCTTATGGCACACTTATATAGATTGTGGACAAAGCTCATGCATACATGGGTGTGTGTGCATGTGGTCCATTATGTGTGATATTTTTATGATTTGTTTGTTATAGGATACATTACTAAGTGTTTTTTTTTATACTTATCCTTATTGTTAATGTGTAGATAATTTTGTGATGGAGCCAAATAATCCACATATGTTATTTGGTACTTGTTTGTTAGTTCTCATAGGTACACATTGCATATATTAGATGTCATTCATTTCTCATATGTTGTATGCACTTATGATCATGGTATAACTACAAACGCATTCACCTTGTACAACAAGATAAGCGAGAACGGACTTCTCAAGTCGCTCCTCACTTGGGATTCTCTCTCCTTGACAAAAGTGGGCTTACTGATTATTTAGAGCCTTCATTATTCTCTAGCACTGTGGTAGAAACTAGTAGAAGGTCTACTAGTATTAACCTTGACTTAATATATCTATTTCATGTTTTATTGTTTTTAGTTATGCTTATCAACTAATGATGTTGCTTGCTTAGGTTGACGGCAAAACAACTTAGACATTGTGTTGCAATAGTGTTTACTTGCTATGAGTTTAGTTCTCACCCATGGTTTGCCATGGTGTGTGACTTGCACATGAATGAGCATTAAAACAATTTTCTTTTATGGCTTTACATGTTTTATTCATGTTTTCTTTGACTTACATTGAGCCACCCTATTTGTTTGTAAACTTAAATGTTTTATTAGAACTTAGTAAATGTTTGCTTTACTCTTAAGTAAATAATAAAAGCTAAGCAAGTGACTAAGATTTTGATGTAGTGTCTTGGCCAAAGATCTTGGAAATAAGGAATGATTTTGACTTAATTACAAAATGGATTAGGTAACAAAATGATCTAGTCTAATCAATGGATTAATTAGACATAAAGGAGATGGTTGCTCATAGTTGGTATCGGAGCTTAGGTTATAATTGTAGGGTTTTGGGAGCCAAACAAGCACAATGGAAAGTAACCAAAACCCTCCAAGATCCAAGTGAAACGAAGTAAATCAAGTGTTCAAAATTTTTACCTAGTTGGCTGAGATCTTTTACCTAACTATTGAGCCGAATCACAACAACTTGAATAGTTGACATGTTCAAGCTCTTTTTGGTATCCACATGAGCCTTTCAGATGACCACGCCTCCACTACATCCCGGCAGATGTGGTCCTCTTGCAACCGCAGTGCTAGCCTACGTCGTTCAAGAAAAGGCAAGAGGAGAGTGTGACTGGAACCTTTAAGAACCTTTAGCATGCTAGGGTTAGGGAATGAAAATCTTTACTATATGATGTAGATATAGTGAGGATAAACTACCGAGCCTAACAGGTTTCAAAACCCTAATCCAATTAGGTTTAATTTCAGGCTTAATAATGGCTCAACCTTTAGGCCAATTATTAATCTAAAATTATCACGAAACCAAAACTAAACAATTCGGCCCATGTACCCAAATAATCCAATTAGCTCTAAGTGTGCAACCCTATAGGCTCGTACCACATTGGCAATGATCATAAATCACATTTATGATCATAAACAATGAGCAGTGTTTAGCAAGACGTCATTGCTACCCAAGTGACAAGATAGTTTGTGATTTGACTAGACCTCTATGATCATTATTCATATATGCCATTGTCCCTTTATCCAAGATATCAAGACCAAGCAGGAGACATGGAATGTGTCACTCTTGTATAGCCCAATCTATGGTTTCTTGGTTCTCGAGTAGACTAACTTAAACTGATAACATTGATATCATATATCAACTCATCCAAGCATGGCCATGCATTTTCTTAGTCTCACTCTATGAAGGGGCCCAAAGATATCACTCCAATATATATGACAGACAAATTCCATCTTGACCATACAAATCCCTTCGCATGATATGTGACCTAACCAATGACCACTTTTATGTTCACTTAGTTACGAGTAACATACAGTAGTATCAAAGTATGTGACTCACATGTAGGGAACCTTGATGATCTCAGGTGAAAGGACTACATACACCATGATCATTATGAGAAACACTTATGACACTCATAGAATGATCCATGTAGCATTCTTTTGATGGGTCGGTCTAGTACATAAGTTCTATAACTTGTACCTATATGTAGACTACATATCTCATATTAGTCTCCACATATGCTAGTCTTTATGTGTTATTGCAACCCACTCCACAATAACACTAAATCAAGGACATTTAAGAATATCATTATTCTAGGGTTTAATTATGTTTGATTACATTATGCAGAAACAAACAACAAACACAATTATTGGAATGATGCCTCAATAAAATATCAAAACTCAATGTGCAAAACACAATCATCTTATGATTGGCTTAGGGCACAACACCAACAATCTCCCACTTACACTAAAGCCAATCATCCATGTATCTATTACCGATGGACTTAGAATGACTATCATGCTTCTGCTGTGTGAGGGGTTTTGTTAGTGGATTAGAAATGTTGCTATCTGTTAAAGTTCTGCACATCGGGTCACAATAGAGCTCTATCTGGTCAGTAATGCTCAGAACTACTCTAAGTTATGCAATGAACTTCTTGATCCAAATAGCCTCATTCACAGCATCAAAGGTGGTAATGTACTCAAATTTTATTGTGGAGTCAGATATTGTCTCTTGCTTTGAACTCTTCCAGCTTACAACACCACCATTAATGCAAAACACATAACCGGATTGCGATATGAAATCTTCCTTATCGGATTGGAAGTTAGCATTAGTGTAACCCCTTACAATGAGCTTATATTCACCTCCAAAGACCAAGAATGCATCCTTAGTCCTTTGTAAGTACTTAAGGATGTTCTTAACAGCTGTTTAGTGACTCTCACCGGGGTTTGATTGCTACTTGCTCATCATGCCCAACGCATATGAGACATCGGGATAAGTACATATCATGGGATACATGATAAATCTAATTGATGAGGCATATGGAATCTTACTCATGCACTCTCTCTCCTCAGGTGTACTCAGACATTGAGATCTAGAAAGACTTATACCTTGTGACATGGGCAAGAATCCTTCGTTAGAGTCTTGCATGCTAAACCTTTTTAGCACCTTGTCAATGTATGTACTTTGACCTAGGCCAAACAATTTTATAGATCTATCTTTATAGATCCTAATGCCTAACACATAGGCCGCTTCACCCAATTTCTTCATAGACAAACATTTCCTTAGCCAAGTCTTTGTAGACTATGGGCTGGGAATGTAATTCTCAATGAGTAGTATGTCATTTGCATACAAAACCAAGAAGACAATAGCACTCTCACTAACCTTCTTGTAGACACAAGGTTCATCTTGATTTTTGATAAAAACAAACTCTTTTATTGCTTCGTCAAAATGAAGATTCAAACTATGAGAAGCCCGTTTTAGCCCATAAATGCACCTTTCACCTTGCACACTTTATTGGCATTCTCTAAAATGAAAAAACCCTCAGGTTGTGTCATCTACACATCCTTAAGTAGTTTTCTATTAAGGAATATGATTTTGACATCCCTTTGCCATATTTCATAATCATAGTGTACAACAATAGCCAACAATATTCAGATGGATTTAAGGATGGCAACTGGTGAAAAAGTTTCATCATAGTCAATGCCATGAATTTGTTTGAAACCTTTTACAATCAATTGTCCTTTAAAGGTAATAACATTACCATCCATGTCAGTTTTCTTATTTAAATCCCATTTGTACCCTGTAGGTTTTACCCCTTCAGAGAGATCAATCAAAGTCCATACTTGGTTTTCATACATGGATTCCATCTCAGACTTCATGGCCTCTAGTCACTTCTCAGAGTTAGGCCCTAACATAGCTTGTTGGTAGGTCATGGGCTCATCTTGATCCATGAGCATCACATCACCAGTGTAAGTAATGAGAAATCTATATCTCTCGGGCTCATGCCAAATCCTACCAAACCTACGTGGGCTTTGTGTTATAGGAACAAACTTTTGAACCACAACATCTTGTGGTGCCTGCTCAAGTTCCTTTTAGGATCAATGTCCCTTTGCTGCTCTTGAATTTCTTCGAGTTCTACTTTCCTCCTACCGGTTCCTTTAGAGATAAATTCTTTCTCTAAAAAAACACCAGTTTGAGTAACAAACACTTTCTGCTCAGACAGATTATAGAAATAGTAACCATTTGTTTCTTTAGGATACCCAACAAAGAGACATTTTTGAGATCTGGGCCCTAGCTTGTTAGAGGATTGACATTTCATGTAAGCCTCATAATCCTATAGGACATCTTTGATGTAGGACATGTTTGGCCTCTAGTAGAACTTCACCTGAATGATATCTGTAACAGTTGAAGAACGAGGGTTAGGAGCTCCTTAGAGTATTTTTTGGGGAAGGAACCTTCGATGCCTAAGTCAGTGGATGAGGGAGAGATTGTTGAGAGTAGAAAGTAGAGAAGGGATCTCTCACGTGTATTACCTGGGAGCCTCCCAAGTATTTATAGGAGGCTTTAGGGGATCAAATGAGTCCAAGAGTCCATCCTTATGGAGCTTGGATATGCGGGTCTCATTTATATGGCCCAAGCGACAGTGCTAGAGATAGGTCGGGTTTGAATCATTTAATCTGACCTTCTTGGTATTCACATTATAGATTGGATCTTCGAGGTCTAGAACATACAACCCATTGCTAAGTTGAGCACTACCATAAAAGATTTCATTCAAATAAATAGAACAACATTTGTCCTTTATTATAAATGAAAAACCTTTCTTGTCCAAACAAGAAACAGAAATCAAATTTCTACTAATAGTAGGCACAAAGTAGCAGTTGTCTAATTCTAAAACTAATCCACTAGGTAAAGTGAGAACATAAGTCCCTACGGCTAAGGCAGCAACCCTTGCTCCATTTCCAACACGTAGGTCCACTTCACCTCGGGCCAATCTTCTACTTCTACTTAGATCCTGCACATTTGCACAAATGTGAGATCCACATCCAGTATCCAATACCCAAGATGAGGAAGTAGAAAAGTTAGCCTCTATAACAAAAATACCTGAAGTGGAAGTCTTACTTCCCTTTTCCTTAGCAAGTTCTTCAAGATAGAGCTTGCAGTTGCGCTTCCAGTGTCCAGGTTGCTTACAATGGAAGCACTCCCCTTCCTTTGCCACACCACCCTTTGGTTTCAGTGCAGCTGAAGAAGAATTAGCATTGGACTTTCCATTAGCTTTATCCTTCTTCTTGTTGGCTTTTCCCTTTCCCTTGCCCTTTTGAACCATCAAAATGGGCTTAGCCTTCTTAAGGTTTTGCTCAGCAGTTCTCAACATGTTGAGCAATTCAGGGAGGGACTTGTCAAGGTCGTTCATGTTATAGTTCATGACGAACTGACTGTAGCTTTCAGGCAACGATTGCAAGACTACATCAATAGCCAACTCTTTCTGAAGAGCAAATCCCAAATTCTCAAGATTCTCAATGTACCCAATCATCTTGAGCACATGAGGACCCACGGGACTTCCCTCAGACATCTTGCACTGAAACAATGCCTTAGAGGTCTCAAACCTCTCATGCCTAGCTTGCTCTTGGAAAAGCATTTTGAGATGTTCGATCATATCGAACGCCCCCATGTTCTCATGTTGCTTCTGAAGCTCAGATTCCATGGTAATAAGCATGAGGCATGCAACATCCAAAGCATCATCAGAATGCCTCTTGTGAGCATCCCCCTTTCAGCTCTTGGAGCAGTGGCAGCAGGCTCATTCGGAATGGGCTGCTCTAGGACATAAGCCTTTCTCTCTTGTTTGAGGACTATCCTCAAGTTTCGGTACCATTTGAGAAAGTTGGTCCCATTCAGTTTTTCCTTCTCAAGGATCGATCGCAACGAAAGTGTCGATGTGTTTTGTGCCATGGTTATCTACAACAGTAAATATGCAGTGTAAGAGTCATGTATTTTAATTCATTTAATAAGGACTTTTATTAAACGATACTCCCACTATTTTCCTCAAAATAATAACCCTAATAACCCTCGATATTATTTCGGAACACCTCGGCGCTAAGGTATTCTAGTGGGCCAAGATCCATATTTGACCACAACCTGAGTCAGCTTTGGCTTTTCTCTCAAGTTACAGCTATTTAGGTAGGCAACTCCTTGCCAATTGCATCTTATGCAACTCTTGGATAGTTGGGTGAACAACACTTGTCCAAGCTCATCTCATGAACTTAAGCCCAACTCTATGCCTCTAAGTCCCTAATCCTATTAGGATGACTTAGTTAAGTCGAACCCAAAGTTAGCAGTTTGGATATCACTATAATCCCATCGCGCCTTACCAAGATGAACATAGGTGCTTTGCTTTCGCAAACCCACCTAATGTTGATCAAAGTCTTGACGAGTGCCAACATTTGGAAGGCATCACATTTAATGACTTAATATTTGTTTGAGGGATTTTTCGTTTGATCTCACCAATTTGTTATCTCCGGTTGTCTTATACATGCATCACATACAAACATAAAACATGCATCTCATCCTAACAAGAAAGTAAACGTGACATGGTTATAGCCAAAACTATGCGATATTCTCAAGCCAATGAGAATATCATAAAAGCCTAAGAAAAGAAAAGAGTCTTCACAAGCTCCTTCTCTTCCTTTTTTGGTTTCCCTTTTGCTGTCACCTCCTTTGACATACCACCTTGGATGATCCTTGGACATACCAACTTGGATGATCCCATAATGCACAATTACATCAATAATAGAAACCTCGAGTTACATTCGAGGGGAGTAAGGTGAGAAGAGAATGTACAATGAGAGTGATAAGAAAAGGCACGACTCGCAGGCCGTATTTACAAGTACAACCAATCAAGGGCTATAACCATGCACCATGCTTCAAACACCAATCAGCATATCATGTCAAATCTCATTCAACAAAGATGCATGCCAATTTTCGCGTGTTGATTAACCAGTTTTTATTTATGTGGCGCTTCGCATACGGCGGTCCCGCTGGCCGGTCAGCGGGCGGTGGTTCCGCTGACCGGTCAGCGGGTGGGGTCAAGGTGAGCCGCCCTTGCGGGGGGTGTGGGGGCAGCACCCCTCGACGCAAAATTGTCTTATAATTGCTTTGCCTGAGATCTTCTATTTTGAGCAACTAGGAAGCCGAGACTCCTTCATTCGAGCCATCAAGAATACCTTACTTTCGGTGCCCTAATAGGCCGAATCCGAACAAACCTGGGTTTTTGCAACTATTGCAAGAATCCTAATCATATAGGTATCTCATACCTATCAATTTCGTGTTAATCTCATTAACCAATTAGTGCCATTTCTTCATATAACTCATATATACATTATGAGTTCCAATTTCATGCATCACGAATTAATCTAATTAATTATGGCCAAAAGCAATCGAACACATAGCAGCATGCGATTCAACATTAATCCCGATTTAGGGTTTCACTAGTAGCTTTGATACCACTGTAGGGTTTCAGGAACCAAGTAAGCGCAGTGGAATATAACTGAAATCCTCCAGGATCCAAGTGAAACTGGGTAAACCGGGTGTTCGAAAATTTTCATACCTAATTTTCGGTTGAGATCTCTCACTCAACTGTAGAGTCGAATCACAAAACTTGAACAGTTGACGTGTTCAAGCTCTCTATGGTATCCACATGAGCCTCTCGGGATCACCACGCTTCTACCACGTCCCGGCAGTATGCGTTTCTTTTCTCTTTGCGCTCATCGCAGTGCTAGCTTGCGTCCTCCAAGGAATTGTCCAGAGAAGAGTGCGGCTGTCCTTTTGGGAGGCTTGGGCAAGGAGACCTACGAATTTCTCACTAAAAGTTGTATTTATAGTGAGACTAAACATCCTCACTTCCCGTTCCGGCCTAATGGGTTTTCAAAGCCCTATCCAATTAGTATTTAATTCGGGCTTATATGGTCACTCCTTGCCATTATCATACGACATTAAAAGTAAAACCATAACCAAATAATTAGCCCATGCACTCTAATGTTCCAAATTGCTCTATGTGTGCGACCCAATAGGCTCTTGCCACATTGGCAATGATCATAAATCACATTCATGATCATAAGCAATGAGCGGTGTCTAGCAACACATCCTTGCCTACCCAAGTGACAAGATTGTCGGTGATTCGACTAAACCTTTATGATCATCACCGATATATGCCATTGGTCCCCCTCCCTTTGTCCAAGATATCAAGACTAAGCACGATACATGGAATGTGTCACTCTCGTATACCCTAATCTTTGGTTTCTTGATTACCGAGTAGACCAACTTAAACTGATGACATTGATATCGTATATCAACTCATCCGAGCATGGCCATGCATTTTCTAAGTCTCACTCTATCAAGGGGCCCGAAGATATCACTCCCGTTACATAGGAGGGACAAATCCCGTCTTGATCATACAAATCCCTCCGCATGATATGTGACATACCCAATGACCTCCTTCAAGTTCACTCAGTTACGAGCAACAAAGGAAAGTATCAAAGTATGTGACTCACATGTAGGGAACCTTGATGATCTTAGGTCAAAGGACTACATATACCATGATCACTATGAGAATCACTTATGACACTCATATAACGATCCATGAAGTGTTCTCATGGTGGGTCGGTCCAGTACACAAGTTCTCCAACTTGTACCCATATGTAGACTACATATCTCATATTAGTCTCCACATATGCTAGTCATTATGTATTATTGCAACCCGCTCCACAATAATACTAGACTGGGGACATTTAAGAATATCATTATTCTAGGGTTACAATTATGTTTATTAAGTAACGGCAGAACAAAACAAAACAACAAACAAAATTGCTGGATTAATGCCTCAATAAAATATCATGACTCAATGTGAAAAAATACAATCATCTCATGATTGGCTTTTTTGGGCACAACACTAACAGTTATGTATGGACTATGGATGGCGTTATGCTTGCTTATGTATGTTGGATGTTATGGGCCAAGGTTTGGCACCTTTATGTGAATACTATGGGCGTTGCTTCATGAAAATGTTGTGCATAATTATATGTACGTTAGTTGGCTGAGAACACCATGCATATTTTGTATATGTTTTTTTTCAAAATCTAAACCATATCTTGTGGGCTTCTTGGTTTCCATATAGTTAATACACTTGATGCACACAATGTATGCCCTTAAATTGCATTAAGTGTTGCCTTCCTTGATGTGCAAGAAATCAATTGAATCCTTGCTTATAGAGCAAGTTAAGGGTTTGGGCCTTGCCCTTGCTGCAAGTTGATAATGGATCTTTATTAAAGCCACCTGGGCCACCTCCCAGGCCTCATAACTTAAGAAAATAAGACTTAAAAGTTGCCATTGCTTGCTTGGCCGAGAACTAGAACCTAATTTTATAGTTGGGCTTGTGAGCTAGTTTAGGAACTTTTAGGCCAGGGGCTGAGCGAGGTGTGACATTCACCGCCCTTGGATTTATGAAGCCACCAACCTAAAAAATGTAGATCCATCATCTTCGATAGAGGAGAAAGCCTCTCTAAGGTGACCCACTCTTTCGAAGGGCTTTCCCCTATAGCCCTCGGTTGGAAAATCTCTATCTGAAAGTGTCTTACACCCCAAACACGTCTTATGGAGATATGACAAAAATGGTTAAGCAGTCTCTGACAAAGAGACCTCACGCATGCCCTACCTTCTAGCCAGAACAGCCTACAGCCAGCTAGAGATACCTGCCTCCAAAGGTATAGATCACATCTGATCGAACACGTGTCATGATCTAGACCCCCTGTGTCAAACGGCCTCCTCCCTCAAACCTCCTATAAATACTTAGAAGGGACCTTGGTAAGAACAAGAAGGATTCTCTTTTCCTTACATTCTGCTCTCTACTATTGCTATCACAAATACTGACTTAAGCGTCGAAGGCTTCTCCCCTAGAAATACACTCTGGGAGCTCCTAACCTTTGCCCTTCAAAGTCTTAGTAGACATCTTGCCCATCAGCATCATCTCCACTGTGTGCCGTGGTAAAAGTGACAGGGACTTCAAGAGGTACAGGCGACTCCTGAAAGATGGTGCTCTGTGTGGATCACCTATGATGGCCGGTAGCATCTTCATGTGGCAGGCTCGGTGAGGCCGAGAAGGACTTTCGATATGGGAGAGAGCCCGAAACGGGTATTCCTTAGGAGGACCTGCCTGAAACACTCAGAAAATAGGGGTTAGGAGGTCCCCGAAGTCTTTTTCCGGGGAGGAGCCTCCGACGCCCAAGTAAGTGCTTTGAGGGCTGTAGAGGGAGTAGTAAGCACAAGAGACTCTTGCCTGCCTTGTTTTCCTAGGGGTTGAAAGGAGAGGATTCAGGGCGGAGAGATGAGAGAGATCCAGCCCCTCTTTTTTCTGTCTGAGACAATTCCCCTGATATGTATAAGAGGGGTTGAGCCCTTCAGATTGTGACACGTGTATGGACGGATGTCATCCATACTTCTGGGCGTGGGGGCCCCTAGCCACCTGCAGGCTCCTCGAGCCAAGAGCTACAACAAGCATAGCCCTATGTGACAGGACGTGAGTAGTGGCGGCGTGTTAGAGTGCATTTGAGGGCGGCGTGCAGGGTGTGCGGGCGGAATGTTAGACACTCCTTGATGGCTCCTGCCAAACCTCCGAGGTCCCCTTGGTTGATGTCTCCCTTTGGAGGGAGGGGCATTTTCCCAGAGTCACACTGGTACTTCGGGGTATTAACTAGCTTCGAAGTTAGTCCTTCGGGGGACTTTCTCCTGCAGAAGGTGGCTGGTTCTTATCCCCCGAAGCTGATTCGGTCGCTTTCCCGAGGGAGGTGATACGTTGGTTTCCCGAAGTTGGAATTGGTGGGCTACCGAGGTTGTGTACCTCAAGTGTCTAGCTCCATCTTTTCTGGGGTCATTAGGTGACCAGGACGATAGCACTTCGGCTATCACGTGCCTCCCCTCGGAAAGCTGGAGCGGAGGCTTCGGCTAGTGGTCCTTTTTGGGGGCACTTTTCAGGACTCAGAGCGTGACGTTCACAGGGGAGGCACTTAGCCACCTAGGGGATATGCTTTGTTTGGACAAGTGTCACCTGTCTGCCCTTTGGTGTTCTCGAGATACCTAACCTCTTTACTTTTCCTGCCATAGGCTAGTGGACCATTACGTCTTGAAACTAGGCGTGTCAGTCTGGAGCGGTGCACCCGGGTTTTCAGGATGTCAGAAAATGCATCCTAGGTTCTCGTGATGGGCGACACGTGGAAGGTGCTGGTTGGGATGGGTATGTCTTTTCTCACACGAAGGGCAATTATGACAATGTTTCACCTTCGCGTAGGAATTATGACACCTTTTCGACTACCCTTCCTCGATCTATATAAGCCTCATCTTGTCATACTCTTCATTTTTTTTTCTTTGCTCTCACTTTGCTCTCGTCTGTTCTTGTGCCTTCTCTCCCTTTTTTACGGCGGTATTAACGGCTGTGCTTCTTCCCGCCACCTTTCACGACGGCGTCCACAAACCCTGACTTCAGCAAGACTTTTGGTGGGTTCTGACACTAGAGATCCTTCAGTTTCTGCTTTTCTTTTAGCATCCCGAAGTCATTTTTCTTCTTTTTGAAGTATCTTTTTTGGCCAACCATGTCTTCACCTATTCCCGAGAGCTGGCAACCTCTTATGTCTCACCCTTGCTGGTCCACTTCTGAGAAATTAGAGAAGTGGACAGCCAAATTTTTCCTTCCCCCCTACGCAACCACAAGGTTACCCCACCTCGGCCACTTTAGCTTTATGAACTAGGACCACGAGGTTACTGTTTTCCGAGCCCAACTGAAGGCCGGACTTCGGTTTCCTCCACTGAAGATGATTTGCGACTTCTGCCAATTTCATGGCATAGCCGTGAATCAACTTCCTCCCAACTCTTACTACTATTTCAACGCCTTTCTCTGCATGTGCGGGGTCTTCGGGGTAGAACCCTATTTTATCCTGTTCATGCAGTATTACAAGCTCTATCCGGTTCCGAAGGGTGGCTTTTATTTTATGCTACCTCGGGGATCTGGGAGCAAAAAATTCATGTTCACCTTCGCTACGAAAGATAGGTGGCGAGGGTGGCAAAGGAAGTTCTTCTTCCTAAAGGTGGCGAAGGCCTGGTCGTATGTTCCGACTAAGTGGGCTCCGGGAAAGCTGGAGACAGATGTCGTGGATCCCAATAAGTTGGTAACTCCCGAGTTGGCTGCAAGGTTTGAGGACTTCAACAGACGTATCCGGGCTGTCGCCGAATGGGATACCGAGGTCCCTCTACGCTCTCTCTACCCCTTCCCCATCATGTGGAAGCTCATGACCAAGGAGGTCCTTCGGGAGTTGGGGGTAGTTAAGGAGCATAAGACGGATCTCGGCATGCCAGCTCCTACTACCGAGGGGAAGGACTCTTGGCTAGTGAAGCTCCTTTGAAGTGAACTCACTTACGAAGCATTTTTGAAAGTAAGTTTCCTTTCAAAGTTTTCAGCATAAGTGCCTGTCCGGACTCACACTAATGTTTTCCCTATTTTTCAGAGATGGGCGATGAATCTGCTGCTTACTATCAGTCTCTCTTCCTTGGTCAGGACGAGAAGGGGGAACAAACGAAGAAAGACGTCTCCAAGAGGCGTAAGACTACTGGGAACGGACCATCTTCAGCCAAGAAGGCAAAGCAGGGCACCCTTCTTCCACCCTCGGAGGGTGTGGCGGAGGTTGGCGGTGACATTGCAACTTCCACCAAGCCTGAACCTGCGCGAGCCTGAAACTCCCCCCGAGCTTGATACTACCGCCGAGGTTCCTGTCGGGGTGGTTACTATTCCTGCTTTGTTGAGTCCCACCACGTCGGTGGATCTTTTTGGGCTCTTTGGCAGGGAGTCCCTCTGCCGAGCAGTTGGAAAAATGCCGAAGGGATAAAGGCAAAGATATTCCTGCCGACGTGGAGGAAGTCCGGGACTCCAATGACGATGTTGTTGAGGTTGCGCCCGGTTCATCTCCTACTCCTTTTTAGTACTCATGTCCTCATAACTTGCATAGTTAAGGAGCCTTGTCTGACTTACGCTTTTAAATTTGCAGAGGATTTGGCGCCCTCAGCTTGGGTGGTTGAGCATGCCCGAAGGCGGGCTCTGCGGGATTCCCACATCCCGAAGGACAAAGTCCCAAGGGAGCCGTTATGGTCTTTCACGGAGGACATGAAACTGTTCTCCGAGGATTGCCGAGAAATGGCTCCTCAGATGGTGATGGTCGTGCTCACTCAGGCTTCCTTCAAGGCAGTTGCCGAGGAGTGTGCCTCCAACGATACCCTTGCCGCTAAGGTTTCTGAGCATACTGCCCAGGTAGTTCTTCAGGCCTCTTCATTTTTCCTCCTACTTTTTTGTCTAAGTGTTTTGGCTTTCCTTGTGTAAATTTCACTAAGTACTTTCTTTTTTGTAGCTCCTGGGCTATAGTGGATACCTTCGAGCTTGGGCAGCAAAGCAGTCTTCGGTCTGAGCTTGGGCTGAAGATAAATTAGTGAAGGCCAAGGTCTTCTGCGATAACTCGGTTGTGATGAACACCGAGTTGAGCCGAATAGCAAAGGAGAGGGTTGCCAAGCTTCGGGAGGAATTCTTGAAAGGCCAAGAGGAGCTCTTGAAGGATTTCTCCAACAAGATGTCCAACCTTGGTGAGAAGGTTGTGAGCTTATCCTTGGCCAACGAGGCCATTTAGAAGGAGAAAGAAGAAGAGGCGGCTCTCCTGACGAAGGCTCTTGCTAACAACGCCGAACTTTAAGCCAAGGTTGACTCGCTGAAGAAGGATTCAAAGAATAAGAAGAAGATAAAGGAGCTGGAGAAGGAGGTTGCAGATCTTCAGAATGAGGTTTCGAATCTTCAGAATGAGGCGAATGACTTGGACCTAGAAAAGACAAAGCCGTTCAGGCGACCAAGGTTGCCTTTGGGACGGCTTCTGCCTAGCTCGTCACCAATTTCTGAAGAAATATCCAAACCTCGACCTTTCCTTCTTGGCTGCCCTAGATATTCTCGAGGGTCCTCGATGGACTTGGTCGAAAGTCAAGCTCCTTAACCTGCCATTTGCCCCTCCTCCTGCACTGAAGGCGGTGGCCAAAGACATAGGAGCCGAAGCTTCCCATGATGCCGGGGTCCCTTAGATATTCTAGGGCCTTTGTCTTCTTCTTTTTTCTTTTTGTTTTTCTTCTTGTAACCTTCTCCTTGTACCAAGACCTTCTTCAATGAATTTTCCTTCATAATTTGGCTAAGTATTTTGAGCAATTTTTTGTTTCCTAGTTGCCCCGACCACTTTCGGTCAGGGGACTTCAGATAGGTACACTTTGCTCGTTTCATCGGCCAACCTTCGGGTAAACGTTCGTTGTTGGTGAAGTTCCCTTAGGAAAATTTTAGCCTGCCCTCGTCGGCCGCATTCGATAGACTTCACCTTTTTTTGGGCCTATAACCCAACCAAATTCGGAAGAAAAACGTGACCGTCGGGAGTGTGTGCTTCAGCTTTGTTCGGTGAGTACTTTTAGATAAGGGAAAACTTCTGTACTTTAGAGAAATTTCTCACTTGTACAATTTCTCATCTAAAATTCTAAGTACAGAATTTCTTTAAGGCATCGGAGTGCCATGCATTCTTCAGTTTTCCTCCTTCGGTGTCGCCAAGCTTGTATACTCCCTTTCGGACTTCGTCTAGGACTAAATAAGGCCCTTTCCCGTTTTGGCCGAAGTACCCCATGGGACGGTTTTTGGGGTTCAAACTCAGCCTTTCGGAGAACGAGGTCTCCTTTCCTTGTTCCTTTTGGCCTAACATGCAGGTTTGTGCTCATGGCCAACTTTTGCTGAAAGGCCTGTCTTCTGAGCTCGGCCACTTTTCTATGTTCGTCAACTGGGTCGAGCTTACTTCTCAACCCAAGGTCGTTTCCTCTTTCGTCAAACACTTGTATTCTAACTGATGGATGTACTATTTCAACAGGGATAATGGCCTCTGTACTGGAGATAAGTGAGAAAAGTGTCTCCCCCATGGCCCTTCGGGGAGTTGTCTAATAACTCCTTAGTACAGTAGGAAGTTCTCCTGGCCATTTTCCCTTTGCTTCTTTTATAGTCCTTCTTTTATAGCTTTGTTGGCTACCTCCACTTGTCTGTTGCTCTGGGGTTGAGCTAGTGGGATGAAGTGCTTTTTTATTCCGAAATTGGTGAAGAATTCTTGGAATCCCTTGTGCATAGACTGGGAACCATTATCGGCCATTATCACCGTCAGTATGCCAAATCTGCATATCATGTTCTTCCAGATGAACTTTTGTATATCTTTTGCCGGAATGGTCGCTAGGGGTCCTGCCTTGTTTCGCTTAGTGAAGTAGTCCACTGCTACTACGCAGAACTTCACTTCTTTGGGTGCTATCAGGAGCGGCCCGGTGAGGTCTATGCCCCATACTGCGAAGGGGCAAAAGTAATCTTCCGGGTTACCCACTCCAAAGGCAGTCTTTGAGTGCTGGCGTGTCTTCGGCCCTTTTCACACTTCCTGGATGAATTTTCTTGCACCCTTTTTACCGATACATCTCTATAACGGACTTGTGTACCCTTTCCGGTATAATTCCTCTTTAATTAAGGATTTTCGGGACTTTTTAGTTGCAAACTACCTATTTGTAGGATCTTTCCTCCCTTCGTCTGAGGTTGCTGTACCTAGCGCTACCATGCTCGGATGGCCCAACACTTTGGTAACCAAATTTGATGGCTTTGGTGGCCTCCCTGCCCTCGGGCCCGCGAGGGGCTACTCCAGCGCCCTGCTATTCTGCGCTTAGGATTTCTTCAATAGGGAGTTTCCACTCTGGATCTACCTTTGCCTGGTCTCCCTTGTTGGTTTTAGCATTTTCCATTTCTGGAGTTTTGGCAATGAAGTCTGCTAGTGCCTCGGCTTTTATTGCCCTTCTAGGCTCACACGTGATGTAGTACTCTCCGAGTTCGATGCACCATTTTGATAGTCTTCCTGAATGCTCTACTTTTTTCATGACGTCGCGCAGAGGCGGGTCACTCTGGACAGTGATAGTGTGTCCTTGGAAGTAGAATTGTAGCCTTCTGCCTACAAGTACCAAGGCATAGACGGCGTTTTGGGGCAATGGGTGTCTGACTTTGTTGCCGAGGAGATGGTGACTTTTCTTCAGGTGCAGAACTCCTTTGACGGGGAGGTCTGGGTCATCTTAACCCTATTTTTCCCGTAGGTCACGTTCCGAGGGGTATGCTTCCCATCGAGGACTCATCTCGTTAATCTCCACTTCCCCAAACTCCTGTGAGTTGACATATGACTATTCTCCCGACGAGGTACTGATGAGGAGGGCCTTCGGCCCGAATTTGGCTACGGCCATCTTCAGTCTAACTGCTGCATCATTTCGGCCATGATAGAGCATGGGAACTCACATAGGAAGGTCACGGTAATTGTTAGAGGACGTTCATCCTCGGGCAGGGAAGTCCCTGCTGCAGTTGTTCGGTTGCCGGTTGAACCTCTAGCTCGGACGGGGACCTCAGAAGTCCTTTGTCCTTAGAATGCCTAGTTTCAACAATGACGACCTAGGAGTGTTTCCCACAGACGGCGCCAAATGATGCCCATCAGCATCATCTCCTTTGTGTGTTGTGGTGAAAGTGGCAGGGACTTCAGGAGGTGCAGGCGAGTCATGAAAGAAGGTGCTCTGTGTGGATCACCTGTGATGGCCGGCAGCATCTTCGTGTAGCAGGCTCAGTGAGGCTGAGAAGGACTTCTGGTATGGGAGAGAGCCCGAAATGGGGATTGCTCAGGAGGACCTGCCTGAAACACTCAGAAAATAGGGGTTAGGAGGTCCCCGAAGTCTTTTTCCGGGGAGGAGCCTCCAACGCCCAAGTCAGTGCTTTGAGGGGTGGAGAGGGAGTAGTAAGCACAAGAGACTCTTGCCTACCGTGTTTTCCTGGGGGTTGAAAGGATAGGATTCAGGGTGGAGAGAGGAGAGAGATCCAGCCCCTCTTTTTTCTGTCTGAGACCATTCCCCTGATATGTATAAGAGGGGGTGAGCCTTTCGGATTGTGACATGTCTATGGACGGATGTCATCCGTACTTTTGGGTGTGGGAGCCCCTAACCGCCTGCAGGCACCTCGAGCTATGAGCTGCAACAAGCATAGCCCTACGTGACAGGACGTGGGCAATGGCGGCGTGTCAGAGTGCATATGAGGGCGGCGTGCAGGGTGTGCGAGCGAAATGTCAGAGACTCCTTGATGGCTCCTGTCGTACCTCCAAGGTCCCCTTGGTTGATGTCTCCCTTCGGAGTGAGGGGCATTTTCCCGAAGTCAGACTAGTAGTTCGGGGTATTAACTGGCTTCGAAGTTAGTCATTCGGGGGACTTTTTCCTGCAGAGGGTGGCTGGTTCTTATCCCCCGAAGCTGGTTCGGTCACTTTCCTGAGGGAGGCGATACGTTGGTTTCCCAAAGTTGGAATTGGCGGGCTACCGAGGTCGTGTACCTCAGGTGTCTGGCTCCCTCCTTTCCGGGGTTTTGAGTGCATGGGCTAATTTATTTGGGTTATGGTTTCATAGTAATTTTGTATTAATTGTTGGCCCAAAAGTTGAGCCATTATTAAGCCCAAAATTAAACCTAATTGGATTAGGGCTTTAAAACCCATTAGCCTTGAAAGTTAAATCTCGCTATAAATACATCATATAGTGAGAATTTCACAGCTCTTTCCCTAGCCTCCTAAAAGGCCAAAATCAGAAGAATTTTAAAAACAAGCTGCACTCTTCTCTCGCCATTCCTTGGAGGACGCAAGCTAGCACTTTCGGCATAAAAGAAATGCATCTGCCAGGAATGGTGGAGGCGTGGTGATCCCGGAAGGCTCATATGGATACCATCAAGAGCTTGAACACATAAACTGTTTAGGTTTTGTGATTTGACTCAACATTGGGTGAAAGATCTCAACCGAATTAAGTATGAAAAATTTTGAAAACCCAATTTACCCCATTTCACTTAGATCCTAAAAGGTTTTTATTAAATTCCGCTATGCTTGTTTGGCTCCCGAAACCCAACAGTGGTATTAGAGCTACTTCTGAAAACCTAAATCGGGATTGAATGTCGTATTGCATGATATATTCTGTGTTAAGTTGCTTTCGATCAAGATTGATTAAATTGATTCATGATACATGAAACCAAAACTTGTAATGAATATATGAGATATATGAACAAATAACACAAATTGGTTAATAAGACTAACCCTAAATTGATTGGTATGAGATACCTATACGGATTAGGATTCCTGCAACGGTTGAAAAACCCTAGCATGGATCGGATAAGGACTGTTTGGGCATCGAGAGTATGTGAAATGCCACATTAATAAAAAAATTGGTTAATCAATGCGTACTAATTGGTATGCTATTTTGTTGAATGAGATTTGACATGATATGCTGATTGGTGTTTAAAGCAAGGTGCATGGTGATAGGCCTTGTTGGTTGTACATTAAAATACGATCTACGAGTCATGCCTTATTCTTGTTATTCTCATTGTACATTCTTTTCTCACCTTACTCCCTCAAATGTAACTCAAGGTTTCTATTATTGATGTAATTGTACAATATGGGATCATCCAAGGTGGTGTGTCCAACGAGGTGACAACAAAAGGGCAACCAAGTAAGGAGGAAAAAGAGCTTGTGAAGACCCTTTTCTTTTCTAGGCTTTTATGGTATTCTCATTGGCTTGAGAATATCACATAGTTTGGGCTATAACCATGTCACATTTAGTTTATTGTTAGCATCAGACGCATGTGTCATATTTGTATGTGATGCATGTATAAGACAACCGGAGTAATTGGTGAGATCAAAGGAAAATCCCTGAAGAAAAATGTTAAATCATTAAAAGGTATGCCTTCCAAATGTTAGAACTCGTCAAGACTTTGATCAACATTGGGTGGGCTTGCCAAAGCAAAGCACCTATGTTCATCTTGGTATGGCGTGATGGGGTAATAGTGATATCCAAAATGCTAACTTTGAGTCTGACTTAACTGAATTATCCCAATAAGATTGGGGACTTAGAGGCATAGGGTTGGGCTTAAGTTTATGAGATGAGCTTGGACAAGTGTTGTTCACCCAACTATCCAAGAGTTGCATGTGATGCAATTGGCAAGGAGTTGCCTACCTAAATAACTACAACTTGAGTAAAAATCCAAAGCTGACTTAGGTTGTGGTGAAATATGGATCTTGGCTGACTAGAACACCTTAGCACTAAGGTTTTCTAAAATAATATCAAGGGTTATTATTTTGAGTAAAATAGTAGCATTATTGTTTAACAAAATTCCTTATTAAATGAATTAAAATGCATGACTTTTACACTGTATATTTACTATTGTAGATACCTATGACACAAAACACATCGACACTTTCATTGCGCTCGATCCTTGAGAATGAAAAACTGAATGGGACCAACTTTCTCAAATGGTACCGAAATTTGAGGATAGTTTTTAAGCAAGAGAGAAAGGCTTATCTCCTAGAGTAGCCCATTTCAAATAAGCCTATTGCCAATACTCCAATAGCTGAAAGGGATTCTCACAAGAGGCATTTTGATGATGTTTTCGATGTTCCTTGCCTCATGCTTATTACCATGCAATCTAAGCTTCAAAAGCAGTATGAGAGTTATGGCTCTAGTAACTGAAGACTTGTTTAAGGAAGGTAAATTACTCTAAATCAAGTTTGGAACCTTAATTCAAGTTTACATAGCAATAATAAGTAAGTTTATCAAAGTTCACTAAGTTCCAAAGAGGTTAAAGTACTAAATAAGGTTCAGGGGCAAAATGGCAATTTTGTATCCTGAGTGTTAAAAATGAGTCTTTATAACCTAACTTTTAACTTTAACCCAAACTTAGTTGAAATAAACAAAAATTGACCAAGAATGATTAAGGTTACCAAAAAAATCGGGTTTATGTGTTCCATCTCTAATACTTTGTTGGCCTAGGTTTTAAACTTAGGTCATAAGATGGCAAAGTGGGGGATGGCTACCATAACCCGAGTTCATCCTTCACACCATCATTTCTTTATTCATTGGAGCCCAAAATCAAGAGTTTTTAGTAAAAAGAGAAGCCACAATAAGTATATTGGCCATTGGAAGCTTATTTCAAACATAAAATCATGGTTTTGGAGCTTGGAAGCATGTTTCCTTCCACCCCCTATTTTTTATACTAGGCAATCAAGGTGTTCTTAATTCATTTCATGTTTATTAGTTGATTGGGAGCTTGGGTTTTGGTTAGAAGTTAGTAAGTTGATGTTTTGTGCCTATATTTGGTTCGAACTTAGGTTGGACTGTATGCAACTTGGTTGGTGCAAAATAGTTGCATAATTCTTGCTTGTTACTTGGAGTTGAGGTAATGGAGTTGGGTTTTCAAGTTCAATTAATGTTATTGTAATAACTTTTCTTGATGAATTCAAGTAGTTCTACCAATAGCATTAGTTAGTGGGCAAGCTTGGATCATGGTGTACTACGTGGTTTGTAAGGATTGGAATGATGTTGTAATGCATCATCGGTTAGCTTGTGATAGTTGATTGTAATCTATGCAATATGTTTTACATGTATATGAAGTTTGGAGGCTATCCATGCATGTTTGATATGTTTGTAAAGCGTCCAAAGTTCCTAGCAGCAAAATTGAAAATTTTCTGGGTTGTCGTAGGTATTGGCGACGCGTCGCCAATCATCGTCAATACCTGTTAGTCACCTCCTATGTGCTTAGCTTAGGCCAAGGAGAACCAAGGAAAAATGAGAGAAAACAGAAAGGGAAGAAAGAGGAGCCATGGAGACTGGCACAATGACTTATGTGCAAAACTGGAAACTATCAGGACTTAGTTGCACATGGAAAACGTACTATGGGAAAGCTGACAGAAAACTGAGAAAGGGGACCAAACTGTGCACTAAGTTAAGTGGTATAAGTGAAACCACAAGTTTAAAGATGGCATTGTTGGCCATGCAAATTTCTATAATGGCTAGTGCAAGACTAGACCATTTGTGGGAGACAACAATGATTACTAGTCAAAATCTTGTCTACCACTAGTGTACTATTCACTAGTTACTAGTTAAACTAACTAGTCTTTATTTTAGTTACATGGCCGGTCATGCATGGGTGCTTATGACACCTTGGTACTTGTGTTGTTTATTTGCTTGGCACTTTGAGCCATGTGTGGACTTAAGTGCCCATTTAGACACAAGTTTGAGTGGCGGCCTTGTGCATAAGTGGACTTAAGGGCTATATTGCGCCATGCAAAGAAATGGAAGTGGAAGTTGGCATTTTAGCTAACTAAAGCAAATGACTTTCGGCCGAAACTAGCCTAAGTCCATTTGCTTCATTTCGGGCTTCCTTGTCCTTGCTAAACCGAGAGCGTTTTGAGAGCTCCTTCACAATCTTGCCTTGACATCCAAAGTTCTTGAAGTACTTGGCGAATTCAAGCTTGGAGAAGTGGATTCGGCTTGTGCTTGCTTGGATTCAAGCTTTGTTTATGAAGAAATGGTGAAGGGCCGAGCCATTTGAGCTAGGGTTCTTGAGGTAACCTCGGAATTTCCTTGAATCCATGGTATTTCTTTCCATGAACAAGGAATTTTGAATGCTCATATGTTGCTAAGCTTGGAGAATAGAGCAATTGAAATATTATGTGGAAAACCTAGCTATGGCCGAATGTGATGAACATGTGTTCTTGGTGTTCTTCTTGGAGTTCATGGAAATTAATCCATGTGTGATGCTTGTTGATGATTATTTAACCTTGTGATAGGTTGTTTGGGTGAAGAACACCAAGATTGTGCAAGTTAGTACTTTGGCCGAAAGTGCATTTTGAGGTAACCCATGTTCAATCTTTGTTTACATGGCATTAACGCCATGAACCATGCTTAATGATGCATTGGTATATGTGTGTTGGATTGGATTGAATGAAGAACATGTGTATGTGAAATGGGTACTATGGCCGAAAGAGTGGAAATGGTGTTTACATGTATTTTGCTTAGTTACATGGTAATTGTGCCATGAGTAAGCTTATTGGTTGTTTGGCTACTCATTTGGTGTAATGGAATGTTGAGTAGTACAATGAGATGAAAATGTGTGCTTGGGCCGAAAGCTTGAATTAGAGTGAAATGGTACATTTCACTTGGTTACTTGGCATCAATGCCATGGTTGATGTTTATTGGTGATTATAATAGCTTATGGTATGTGAGATTAATGGGCAGCTCATGTTTGGGTATTTTAGGCTTATATGGCCGAGAGCTTCAAAGTGTTGTATGGTAGTGTCCTTCATTGAAAGCATGGTATTTGATCCATGGAATATGTTGTTAATGGTTATGCCTTGTTATGGTAGGCATTGTGGTTGAAGGGCACTTGGACACTTGAAGTTTTGTTGGAGACCGAGAGCTTGAGGTAGGGTTCACTGCACTTGAGTTCGCTTGGTAATATATGCCATGGTTCAAGTGTTAGGGTGGCTAAGTGATGGTTAAAATTTGCCATGTGATCTTAGTTGCTTGATGGGCTTATTGGTTATATTTGATTGCAATGTTGATTAGCTAATTGACTATGGTACATGTACTAAAAATGCAAGTGAATGTGGCCTATTTGCTTGGCATTTTGGGAGCTCCAAATGGAATGTTATTGGTAAGATTATGTGCAAGGATTGCACACGAGTACATGTATGGCTTATATGGCCGAGAGCAACAATGTGAAGTGTGTGTGAGTACTTGTGTGCCTTGGTGATTTCTTGTGCATGCTAACCCCCATTATTGTTATTGTATATGGATACACTTGCTTTTCTTGTCTTTGTGTTTGTTTTGCAGGTTGAGCTAACTAATTGGAGGTTAAGCCTTGAGTGTTCACTCGGCTTAACTAAATAAACTCTTTAAGAGTTGGGTATAATGAAGTGAATCCTACTGAGTTAAACTCACTGCCCATTCTCCATTTTTTTTCAGGCAAGGATATTCAGCCTGAGTAGTGCTAAGCTGCCTTGTGTGTGCACTTAGTGTTTATTTGCTTTGTTGCTAAGGTATGTGCCAATGTGTGCTTGGCTTGACACTTTAGAATTATTTGCAAGTCTTATTGTGAGTTGGCCGAGACTTATGGTTTAAGCTTGCAGGCTGTAGAGTGGGAACTGTCTAGGGGAGCATGGATACCTGGACTTTAGCTCTGGTTTTGCTTTTCACCTTTATGACCATGAACATGGCCACGGGCTTGGTGTTGCAGTGTGTGCTTTTGTATGGGATCCTTAAGGTGATGTTTGAGCATTAGGAGTTTGGTCTCGGTCTGTATATAACTTGGCATGAACAACTTATGGGTGCTTGGCATTATTAGCCATGTTATTTGCTAGGTAGACTACACTTTTGGTTGTGTATATTTGTAGTCTCGGATACCTAGATGGTGTTATTTTGAGAACCTTGTATGCCAAGTTATGTATGAGAGTATGGATGGTTATGTGTATGGATATGTGTTATGAGTGTTATGGGCCAAGGTTTGGTACTTTCATATGATATGGATGGCATGATCTTGCAAGTTGTATGGTGCACCATTGTATGTATGTTTGATGGCCGAGAGCTACATGCATTGTTCCTTGTGGTTTTCCAAACTTAAACCAACATTGTGGGCTTCTTGGTTGCCATATAGGTAGCACACTTGATTGCGCACCAAGTATGCACTGGAAGTTGCATTATTTGTTGCCTTGCTTGTCATGCAAGAAAGTGGTTTGGGCCTTACTTACGCTGCAAGTAATTACTAGTTTGGTTTGAAAGCCACCTGGGCCACCTCCCAGGCCCATTACCTTAAGAAAATAAGACTTAAAGATAGTCCATGTGGTATGGCCGAGGGCTAGTTACCCAGTTTTTAGTTTGGGCATGTGAGCCAGGTTGGGGACTTACAGGCCAGGGCCTGTGTGAGGTGTGACAGGGTTTGTTTGGTATCAGAGCCTGCTTGTTTAGTACAATCAGAGCTAAGCCTAGACAGTGTTCCCTTTAGGGCTAACTCAAATAAGACTTGTGTTATTTTGGATATTTGTGAATAACTGCAATTGAAAGTGCAGGATGAGAACTAGAGGCAGGGACAGGGGTTCCCTGAGACAGGAAGAAGAAACTGCAGCCCATCATGTAGAGGGATTGCAAGAAAATGTGCCAGAGACCCAGGCAGGAGAAATGGGTCATAATGGGGCTGAAGACCCCACTGCCAGGTACCAAATACCTGGGCCAAGTAGAGATAGACAAGAAAGGATGGACGTAATGATGGAGTCATTACATGCCACAGTGGCTCAACTAGTGCTGGGAATGCAATCCTTGGCCAGAGGCCAAGCCCAAAATCAGGGAGAAATGGAGCCAGTGGAGGTAGAAGGGAGTGGGAGAAGGAGAAGGAGGCCTGGCAAAGACCCAGAGAGTTATGATCAGTCCAGCCAACACTGGTGGAAGCTAGCACTGCGAGCACAAGAGAAACACATTGGCCAGGACGTGGTGGAAGCGTTGTGATCCCGAGAGGCTCATGTGGATACCATAGAGAGCCTGAACACGTCAACTGTTCAGGTTTTGTGATTCGACTCTACAATTGAGTGAGAGATGTCAACCGAAAATTAGGTATGAAAATTTTTGAAAACCCGGTTTACCCTGTTTCACTTGGATCTTGGAGGGTTTCGGTTAAATTCCGCTGTGCTGTTTGGCTCCCGAAACGCAACAGACTATTACTATGGCGTTCCTATGTGAATTTCAGCACTCCGTTGTGGCCGAAATGACGCAGCAGTTAGATCAAAGGTGGCCACAGCCAACACCAGGACGAAGGCCCTCATCACCAGCGCCACGGTGAGAGAAGAGCCCCCGATCAAATCATCGGAGCTCGGGAACTGGGGATCAACGCGATGAATCCTTGACAGAAAACATACCCCTCAGGGCGCGACTTGTGGGAGAAACAGGGACAACACAACCCAAGGCCCCTGGCCAAAAGAGTTCCACCGCCGAGGCAAAGTCACCATCTCCCCGGCGCCGAAGCCATCCCCAAAAAGAAGACGTCAGTCTCCATTCCCAGAAGCCTACCGGCAGCAAGAAGAAGAACCTAGTGCCACACTCCTCATGGAGAAAATCCTAACGAGGATAGAAAGAGTAGAGAGACAAGTAGCTCGAAAGCCCGTATGGGCTAGATTGTCAGAAACCTTTAATGGAGACGAGTCGCCATTCACCCTAATAGTAGTCGAGGCACCTATGCCAAGTGATTTTTGGGTACCTCAGCTGTAAACGTACGATGGCCGAACCGACCCCCAGGCTTATCTGACCAAGTATAATCGCAGTATGATACTGCATGGAGCTGATGATGCTACCTTGTGCAAATGCTTTGAGGTCACCCTTGTTGGGCCGGCCACGGCGTGGTACAACTCGCTGGCTCCCAGAGGCATCATGGAGTTCCAAGAACTGTCTGCTGCCTTCACGCAGCAGTTCATAAGGAGCCACCCAACGGCGAAAATGCCCGTCCAAATGTTTGATTTAGCGCAGAAAAATGGTGAAACCATACGCGACTACGTCGAAAGGTTCAGCAGAGAAGCCTTGAGTGTCCTAGATTTCAGGCCGGAGATACGTATCTTGGCCATGACACGAGGACTTATGAGAAACTCCCAGCTATTCAACAAGTTCTCCAAAGATCCCCCTGACACGCTCGGTGAATTCTACCGAAGGGCGGAGCAGCACATGACCGCCGAAGAACTAAGAATGGGAGGCCCGAGGTCCGATCATGTCCACACCGAGGGACCAAGTCAGCAAACTTGCTACCCAGTTGAAACAAGTGGGCGCCCTCGGAAGTTTAAGGGAAGGAAGCCCATCGCCTTTACTCCCCTAAACACCACGAGGATGAACATCCTCATGGCGATGGAAAGGCAAGGGACTCAGATTCAACGTCCAAAGGCCATGACCACGGACAACAAAAAGAATATGAAAAAATTCTGCCAATTCCATCGAGACCACGGGCATGATACCGAAGATTGCTTCCAACTAACGAAGTACATAGAGACACTGATAAACCAAGGACAACTTCGGCGTTACCTGCGCATACCCTCCCCCAAGGGAAGGAGGGAAGAAGAAGGAAAGGTAGAGGATGCAGAATACGACTCCGACAGGCGTCGAAACCGAAGTCCAAAAAGGAGTCCCCCGCCCCCGGTAAGAGTAATACAAATGATCACCATAGGGCTGCCGTCGGCGAAAAGAAAAAGAAAAGCTAGAGAGATTTCGGTAATGGAGTACGGGAATCCATAAAAAAAGCTCACCCGAAAGGACGGATCCACCGTCATTTTTCCCCATGACGATCCTTTGCTAATTATGGCAAGGATAGGAAGCTGGGACGTCAAGAGAGTACTACTTGACGATGGCTCAAACGCAGACATCCTATTCTCACACCTACTACCAAGCTTGGGGATATCGAGAAGTGACCTCAAATCTGTCACTTCTCATACTTTTGGAGTAGGGCCGTCCGAACTTCCCGTCCTTGGATGGGTAGATCTTCCTTTGATGCTGAAGGGAACTTCAACAAACAATATAAAGGAGCTGTTCACCTCCGTAATGACAAGGTTCATCATCATCGATGTCCCTTCGTCATATAACGCCATCCTTGGAAGGCAAACACAATGAAACCTCCACATTCGCCCGGAAGTGAAGTACCTAACAGTTACCTTCGCCACCAAGGATGAAGATGCCGAGATCTTCATCGACCAGGGGGACGTGCGAAAGGTGTTTATAAAGGCAAGAAAAGCCCCAGCGATCAATTATGTGCAGACTACAGAAACAAAGGCTCTGCCCGCACAAGAGTCAGAAGAACAAGGAACAGAGGATCCCGAGAAAGTAGAAACGAAAGAGATAGAGCTCGTCCAGGCTGAAACACCCGAATAGGGAAAAAATTGGCCAAAGGAGAAAAGGAAAAGCTTGTATCTTTCCTACTAATGAATAAAGATTTGTTCGCCTACTCGCCGAAAGACATGCCTAGGGTAGACCCTCGCATAATACAGCATAGCCTTAAAGTAAACCCCGAGGCAAAAGAAGTAAAGCCTCTCGGCGCACACAAACAACTTCATCAAAATCGAAGTCCAACACCTGTTAGACGCAGGTGTAATCAGGGAAGTTAAGTACCCCGAATGGCTAAGCAATGTAGTCATCGCCACAAAAGAAGGGAGCAACAAGCTCCGAATGTGCGTTGACTTCCGAAATGTAAATGATGCTTGTCCTAAAGATTCATATCCTCTCCTGCCGATAGATCAACTGGTGGACTCGACTGCCGAATATGGGCTCCTGAGCTTCCTAGATGCTTTTAGCGGGTATCACCAAGTTAGGTTGAACCCCGAGGACGAGGAAAAAACTGCCTCCATCACCAAAGTCGGTACGTATTGTTACGTCAGATTGCCCTTCGGGCTTAAAAATGTAGGAGCTACTTACTAGAGGCTAATGAACAACGTCTTCAGTCGACAAATAGGGAGAAACATGGAAGTCTATGTGGATGACATGATAGTCAAAAGCAGATTGCCTGGCAGCCACATTGCCGACTTGGAGGAAACTTTCCACCAACTTAGAGCATTTGGAATTCGTCTCAATCCTGAGAAGTGCATCTTCGGCGTAAGTTCGGGCAAGTTTGGATTTATGGTATCGGAAAGGGGTATCGATGCCAACCCAGAAAAAGTCAAAGCTCTACTTGAATTTTAAACTCCTGTCACAACAAAAGATGTGCAAAGGCTTACGGGTAGAATAACCTCCCTTAGCAGGTTCATCTCCAAGTATGGAGATTGGTGCCGAGCATTCTTTAAGGTACTCACTAAGGCAGCAAAAAATAGTGGCAACCTCGAAAACAATGATCATCCTTGGAACGAGGATTGCCAAAAGGCCTAGGAAGAGCTCAAAGTTTATCTGGCCTGACTACCCACTCTTCGGCAACCTGGAGAGGGAGAATCCCTTGTGCTATACCTTGCTGTTGCTGAAAAAGCACTGAGCTCGGTTCTCGTAAAGGAAGAAGGAGCGGTTCAATGGCCAGTCTTTTACGTGAGCAAATCTCTGCATGGCGCCAAAATCAGGTACCCCTTACTTCAAAAAGCTATTTATGCCTTAGTACTAGCAAGTAGGAGACTGCGTCCATATTTTCAGGCTCATCCCATCACTGTCTGAAGTAATCTACCCCTTCGGGATGTCATGAAGAGGGTAGATCATTCGGGAAGGCTTTCTAAATGGTGCATAGAGCTCGAAGAGTATGATATCACTTACGAACCAAGGAAAGCAATAAATGCCCAAGCCCTGGCAGACTTCATTGCCGAAGTACCTTTCGTTGAAAGTGATCAGTTTGACCTTGGCAAAAGTGAGCCAGAATGGACCCTGTTCGTGGATGGGGCCTCCGGCTTTGAGCACCAGGGAGCTGGGGCAGTCATACGCGGCCTCGAAGGCATGGAAGTAATGAAAGCCATCAAATTCGGGTTTAGTGTCACCAACAACACGGCCGAGTATGAGGCCCTCATAGCAGGGTTGCGCCTTGCTAGAAAGATTGGTGTGAGAAACCTGAAAGGCCACAGTGATTCTCAGCTGGTAGTCCGACAGATGGTAGAGGACTACAGTGCAAAAGATCCAACTTTGGCTAAATACCATGAGCTTGTGCCAAAGCTCATCCAGGAATTTGACGCGGTGCATATTGAAAATGTGCCTCGACGAAGCAACACCAAGGCAGATAGTCTGGTGAAGTCAAAAAACTTCACCGAAATATTGAGTCACGCCAGCATCGCGGTAATGAGCACAACAACCTCGGAGGAAGGATGGGAGAATCCTATAAAGAGGTATCCTATAACCTCAGAGCTTCCCGAAGACCCCCCGAAGCGGCAAAAGTGTGAAGACGTTCCGGACGATACTTCTTATTAGGGGAAGAATTATACCGACAGGGATTTGCAAGTCCATTGCAAAGATGTATTGCTGAAAAGGACACTCGGGCAATTCTCGAGGAAGTCCACAAGGGAATCTGTGGTGCCCACATCGGGACTGACGCTTTGGCAGGAGTGATACTTCACCAAGGGTATTTTTGGCCCACATTAAGAAAGGACGCAAGACAGTTCATCCAAAAATGTGACAGTTGCCAGAGACACGCAAAAGTTCAAACATTGCCCTCGGAACTAATAAACTCGATTGACTACCCCTGTCCCTTTGCAGTATGGGGCATTGACCTCATCGGCCCACTCCCAACAACACCTGGAGGAGTGAAATTCTGTGTGGTCGCGGTAGACTACTTCACCAAGTGGGTAGAGGCAGAGCCCCTAGTAACTATCACAGTAAAAGATATACAAAAATTTGTCTGGAAAGGAATAATATGCGGGTTTGGCATACCGAGGGTGATAGTCGCTGATAATGGTTCCCAGTTTATTGACAAAGGGTTCCAGGAATTCATCACTAGCCTCGGAATAAAGATGCACTTTGCCCCCGTAGCTCATCCCCAGAGCAACGGACAAGTAGAGGTGTCTAATAGGACCATAAAAGATGGTCTCAAAAAAAGATTAAGGGATGCAAAGGGAAAATGGCCAGGAGAACTTCCTAGTGTGCTATGGAGCTATCGGACAACCCCTCGAAGAGCTACGGGTGAAACACCTTTTTCACTAGTCTTCAGCACAGAGGCCATTATCACTGTTGAGGTAGTACGGCCATCAATCAGAATACAGGTGTTCGACGAAGGAGGAAACGACCTCGGGCTGAGAACCAAGCTCGACCTAGTGGATGAGCACAGAGAGATGGCTGAGCTCAGAAGAATGGCTTTTCAGCAAATAGTGGCCATAGCTGAAACTTGCATGCCAGGCCTAAAGGAATAAAAAAAAGAGACCTCGTCCTTTGAAAGGCCGAATTTGAACCCCGAAAACCTTCCCACGGGGTACTTCGGCCAAATTGGAAAGGACCTTACTTGGTCCTGAACGAGGTCCGAAAGGGAGTATATAAGCTCGGCGACACCGAAGGGGAAGAATTGAAAAACACCAGGCATTCGGATGCCCTAAAGAAATTCTATACTTAGAACTTTTTTCAAAAAGATTGTAGTTACTCTTCCCCGCAGTCATCAATAAAGGCACAAGACAAATGATGTCGTCAGATTGAAAAATTAGTTCCTTAATGGTTTTTTTTTCGGAACTAACTCTCGGATGTAGTATAAACTCGGCAGAGTTCAGAAAAGGTCTAAAACTACTCTCCCCGAAGAAGTAAGTGCGGCCAAATTCGCCGAAAGTACGCGCTTAGAACTACCTCTAAAAAATCGTATTCGGAAGAGTGGATGAAGATTGGATGTCACACCTCACTCAGGCCCTGGCCTATAAGTTTCTCAACTAACTTACAAGCCCAACTCTAAGTCAAGTTTCTAGCTCTTGGCCAAGCAAGCAATGGCAACTTTTAAGTCTTGTTTTCTCAAGTTAAGAGGCCTGGGAGGTGGCCCAGGTGGCTTTTAAAACAATTCCAATAACAACTTGCAGCAAAGGCAAGGCCCAATACCACTAACTTGCACAACAAGCAGGGTTAAAATTGATTACTTGCATATCAAGCAAGGCAACACTTAATGCAACTTTAAGTGCATACATGGTGTGCAATCTAGTGTACTACCAATATGGCAAGCAAGAAGCCCACAATGTTGGTTTAGATTTTGAAAACTACAAGGTAATAAGCATGATGCTCTCGGCCAACAATCATACATATCATAGTGCACCACAATTTCATAAGTTTAGGCCCATAACTATTCACAAATAAGTCCAAGCATAATGCCATCCATAAGCCCATACATAACTTGGCATCCAAGATCCACAAAACATCATCAAACTAGGTATCCAAGACTACACATATATACAAACCAAAAGGTAGTCTACCTAGCATCTAACATGGCTATATATGCCAAGCATCCATAAGTTGTTCATGCCAAGTTACATACAACCCGAGACCATACTCTTAATGGTCAAATAAAACCTTGAGAATCCCATACAGAAGTACACATTGCAATACCAAGCCTATGGCCATATTCATGGTCATAAAGGTGAATACCACAATTAGAGCTAAAGTCCAAGTATCCATGCTCTCCTAGACAGTTCCCACTCTACAGCCTGCAAACTTAAAACATAAGTCTTGGCCAACGTACAATAAGACTTGTAATGAACCCAAAAGTAGTAAGCCAAGCACACATTGGCACATACCTTGGAAACTAAGTAAATAAACACTAAGCACACACACAAAGCAGCTTAGCACTATTCAGGCCGAATGTCCTTGCCTGAAAATAAAAGGATGGGCAGTGAGTAAAAACTTAGTAGGATTCACTCATATATATTCAACTAAAAAATGAGTCTATTTAGTTAAGCTGAGTATTCACTCAAAGCTTAACCTCCCATTAGCTAGTTCAACCTGCAAAACAAACACAAAGACAAGAAAACCAAGTATATACATATACAAGATAGATAACCATGGCGATTAATCCATAAGTGGGGTTAGCATGCACAAGGAATCACCAAAGCACACAAGGACACTCACACACTCCACAAAAGTGGTCTCGGCCATATAAGCCTTACATGTACCCATGTGCATTTTTGCACACAAACCTTTCCAATATAACATTCCACTTGGAGCTCCCAAAATGCCAAGCAAATAGGCCACATTTACTTGCATTTCTAGTACATGTACACTAGTCAATTAGCTAATCAACAATTCAACCGAGTATAAACTTTAAAGCACATCAAGCAACTAAGGTCATTTGGCAAATTTTAACCATCACTTAGCCACTCTAAACACTTGAACCATGGCACATTACCAAGCAACATCAAGTGTTAGTGAACCCTACCTCAAGAGCTTTCGGTTTCAAGCCAACTTCAAAAGTCCAAGTGTCCTTCAATCACAATGCCTCAAAATACACCTTTGGGCCAAACTTCCACTTGTTCAACTTGATGTTCTTCACTCAAATTTTCCTAGCACAAGCATAAATAGGCAACAACAACACTTAGTCATGGATTAATTCCATGGAAATGAAGAAGAACATCAAGCTCATTCATCCAACACATTCGGCCAAGACTAGGTTTTCCACCTCAACATAAACAATGCTTAATTCACTTAGTTTAGCAACACTTGAGCACTCAAAATCCTTGTTCATGGAAGAAAATACCATGGATTCAAGGAAATTAACAAGGTTACCTCAAGAACCCTAGCTTGGTTGGCTCGGCCCTCCTTGATTCTTCAACTCCAAGCTTGAAATTGAAGTAGTCTAGCACCGAAATCAAGCTCCCAAGCTTGAATTCTTCAAGAGTTCTCCAATTGCTTGAGTTCAAGACCAAGTGATGGGTGATCTTTCAAGAACACACTCGACCAAGAAAGAGCATTGAAAACCCGAAAATGAACTCCAAATGGTGCTAAGTTAACTCGGCCGAAAGTCTAGTGTTTTAGTTAGCTAAAATGCTAACTTTTGCCCTCCATTTTTGATAAGATCAAAGAAGGCACAACTAAGGATGGCAATGATCCATTGAAGATAACTAGTGGACCATTGACAAGGAAGAAAGCTAAGGAGCTCACTAGTGCACTTCAAGCTCGGATGTTGACAGATTGGCGATGTTCTGGTGGAAAAATGATATCTTGAGCTAAACAGATCAGAATTGAGTGCTTCTTGATTCATTGGAAATCTAAAATCTAGAGCTACAGATCATATGAAGACCATGAAACCCATTTTTCACGTTAAGGAGGTCCAATTCAGCTGCAAAGTTGTGATTTACGAGTTATCGCTGGTTCAGAAGCAGTTGTGGTATTTTGGCCATATCTTTGGCTTCAGATACATTTGGTGTGGTTCAGGTGTCATTTCAAAGCTAAGAAAGAGATATAGAACTTTCATGATTTTCATTTTGATAAATCATGGCTGCATCAAGTTCAAATTTCAGCTTGAAGTTGAAGACACAAGCAGGAACCGCCTGAGAAGACTATTTTGGGGTTTTTATGGCCAATCTTGTTTTGTAACGTATTTTATTTTATTATCCTGTTTATTTACATTATTTAGGATTTTATTAGAGCTATGGAAGTGATTCAGGTCACTTAGGATAAATGGAATTCGCTGCACACCTTAAACATGTGTTAAAAGGGTGTAGGAACCCTAGTTTGACTAGGTTTTCTTGAGTCCTTTGTAACTAGGTTTCCTAGGTGACTTGGGCTGCGAATTTTGCCCAGTTTTTTACCCTAGTTTAGGCCTATATAAAGGCACATATTCTGGATGTAAACACACAGATTATTGCCGAAATAATATTGCTCTTTGGAGAGGTTTTCTCTTTGGTTCTTTGTGGACTGCCTTGGTGCACAAGTGTGCTTGTGTTCTTGGAGTTCTATACTTCTCGTTTCTAATCACAGGTTGATTAGGGGTGGGGGTTTTAAACCCAGTCTTTTTGATGTCTTGTGGAGCTTGAATCTCATCTTGGGCACGTTTCATGGTCTTTATACCATAGGGGTTCGCATCAGTTGGTATCAGAGCCACAAGTTCCATTGAAGGACATATCTTTGTGTTCTTGTTTATCTTCGGTTTTCTTTCAATTTTGTCCAGTAATTTTGTGTCTTAATTCTCTGTTTTAATCCGTTTTCTTCTTGTTTCAGGTCTGTCTTTTTTATTCCATCCTTGTTCAAATCCGAAAGTCACAAAAACAACAAAAAGAAGTCAATCCATGTCACCTTGTGTTCTCGGTTTCAACTCGTTTGTTCTTGTTTAATTCTTATCTTTCTGTTTCGTGTCCAGCCCTAATAATCTTTCTTGTTTTCATTGTTTCCAGCATCTTAGAGTCCAGAAAACTCCAAAAAAAGAAGGATCCAAGTTCAGGAAGTTTCGGTATCAAAAAGTTGTTTCAAATTGTGCCAATTTCACTAGTTTCTTGTTTTGTCCGAAAAGAATTCTAACTTTTTGTCTTTGGCAGCAAGGAACTTGAAGGAGAAAGTTGTTTTAGTATCAAAACAGCAAGCAAAAAAAAAAAAAAAAGAGAAAAAGAAAAGAAAAGAAAAAGAAAAAAGAAAAGAAAAGAAAAGAAAAAGAAAGAAAAAGAAAAGAAAAGGAAAGAGCTTGCAAAAAAGAAGTTTTCTCAAAGTGTTGAAAGTTTTGTGCCCCAAAACCTATCCCATTGTTTTTGAGCCAAAAAGCTTTCTTTGTGGTTCTTGTGATCATCAATTGCAAGAGCTTCCTAGAGTCTTTTAAAGCTTGTTTAGCCCACCTCTTTTGGAGTCAAAATAGTTCTTCAAGAATTCAAGTTTTCTTGTGTGCTTTGAGGATAGTTTTCTTAGAACTTTTGAGAACTCTTTGAATAGCAATATCTCACTAACAAATTGAGTGTTTGAGTGTTCATCTTTTGAGTGAAACACGTGAGGTGAGTGTTTGTGAGGATCTTTGTTATTTTCAGGAGTATGGAGGGCCAGGAGGATAGGAGGATGGAAGTGAGGAACAATGATGAGCCAACCATGAGAGAGCTTCAAGAAACTCTCAATAGACTTGTGGGGAGGATTGAGGACATTGACTTGAGGTTGCCAAGGAGACCAAATCCCATCTTGCAACCAAGGAGAGGTCCAAGGAGAGAAGAACCCGAGGAGGAAGAAGGACATTGGCATGACCATGGGCTTCCAAGGAGGGGGGAGCCAAGGGAGGACAACAATCTCAACTCCATCAAGCTTTACCATTCCATCTTTCCAAGGGAGGAGTGATCCCGATGCATATTGGGAGTGGGAGCAAAAGATTGAGATGGTGTTTGATTGCCATCATTACTCCGAGGAAAAGAAGGTTAAATTGGCTACCATAAAGTTCACTAATTATGCTCTTGTATGGTGGAATCAGGATGTTATTTCTAGGAGAAGGAATGAGGAGGAGCCCATACACACATGGAGAGCCCTTAAAGCCTTAATGAGGAGGAGATTTGTGCCTAGCTACTACACTATAGAGATCAACGCCTAAAGCTTCAAAAGCTAGTGCAAGGCCAAAGGAGTGTGGAGGACTACCATAAAGACTTGGAGATAACCTTGACTCGAGCCAACATCATGGAGGATGAGGAGACCACCATTGCTAGATTCATTAATGGTCTCAATCCTGAGATTGCCAACAAAGTGGAAATGGCGCCTTATTTCAACATGGAGGATTTGCTTCATTATGCCACCAAGGCCGAAAGGATCATCAAAAGGTCCAAGGCATCCAATATGTCTCAAGGAGGAATTTCCACATGGAGAGGAGCATGGAGTAAGGATGTGAGAGAAGTACCCAAGCCAAAAGTGGAGGCCACAAAAGGAGACTTGTCTCAACCGCAACAAGAAAAGTCAATCATGCTTGTACCACTTTCACCACAACAAGTCTTGGAGGATCAAAGAAAACTTCAAAGTGAGGTTGAGAGAAAAGAAAAAGAGGGGAAAGTTGAGGGCAAGAGTGATGAGGGGAAAGCTGAGAGAACAACCGAGAGATTAAGTGAGAAGAGTGAACATGAGGGGAAGAAGAGTGGAGAGTTCCCGAGAGAAGAAATTGAGTGTGAAGTTGAGAGAAGACAAGAGTGCAATGAACCCAAGCCGAGTGAAGAGAGAAAGACCTACAGAGAAGCCATACTTTCATCTAACATAACAAAGTCTTCTTCTAGTGTTGTGTTGTCTTCTTTTCAGGAATTAAGTGGAGATGAACTACAAGAATCAAGTGAGTTGCTGCCCATTAAAGAAGTTGGTGTTCCCAATATTCCAAGCCATGTCCCATGCATCAAACCAACAAAGGAGGTTGAAAAGGAACAATTTGAGGTAAGTCCAAGTGATTTCATATGCAAAAGTTTGCCTAACATTGTTTCTTATCCTATGTTTCAAGGGGATGAAATTAATGCAACTCCAACCAAAGCCATTGAGTGCAAAGGTGAAAATTTTGTGGTTCCAAAGGAAGATACTTGGAGACTAAGTCCAACCACTGTAATGTATTTCTTCCTAACACCTAGATTTGATGTGGTTTTGCATGAAAATCTCAAACAATGTGTGTTTGCTTGCAATGTTATTTTGAAGAATGGTTTTCATGAAACTAGATTAAGAGAAGGAAGTAAGCATGAAAATTTGACAAAATATGGTTTTAAAGCTTCTAATTCTTTGGTTTTGTCAAATCCTCTTTGGAATTGCTTGAGTTTCTCTAAAGAAAAATCTGTTTTGGTGTCTTTTGTTTTTGAATTTGTTTGTTTTGCATCCATTTCACATTGTTTTGTTCTGTCTCAAGTTAAATCTACTTCTTTGGAATTTTTCATGCATAAATTAGCTCATACACATACATTACATACTTCTTTGATTCACATTCATGTTCAGCCCATTTTTGTGTGTCAATCTTTAATTTCCAGCAAGCATTTCTTTATCTTGGCACATGCAATACACAAACTTTTGAACCTTGATATTTTTGCTTTATGTCCAAATCTGAAAGTTTTTATTTTGAGTGAAAATTCTGGTTTTAAATTCAGCCTTTTAAGGAGGTATGTTGAGTCTTTTGTTTTGTGTCACATTTCATTCACAAATTTCATGCATTGTTATGCATATACATGCAAAAATAAGTTTGCTACTGAATTGGTTTCACTTAATCCTATCTACTCCAATCTTGTTTCATTTAAAATGCTTAGGATTTTTGTGAAATTCATGCATCCTAGTTTTTTTATTTTTATAGGCCACATTATGTTCAATTCTTGTTTGTTTGAATGGCCTATGCAAACTATTGTCATGACATGCATAACTTGTTCTTTACATAACCCTAACACTTGTGTGAGTTTAGGTCCATTTGTTTTGAGTGCATACAGCATCCCTAAGGTAAATTATTCCTACACTTTTACTTGTTGTGAGAGTAATGTTTTTGAGATGGCAAAGGCAATGAAAGTGATGCCTAGAGTTAAGATGAAAATTGTGCAAAGTTTCAGATTTTTTGTGCTAATTGCTTCTAACTTTGTTTTTGACCCTGGAGGTATCAAAATTATCATTGCATTTGGATATTGGTTCAGGTTTTTCACAAGATTAAAGCTCCATACACAAGCATTCCATGCTATTGGTGCTTATGTGAAAGGTAAGTGCTTATGTGTTGATTATTTCATTGTTATTGATTCAATTCCCTTTTCTAATGCAGGTTTTGATTCGAGGACGAATCCTTCTAAGGAGGGGGGAGCTGATACGATCAAAGAAGGCACAACCAAGGATGGCAAGGATCCATTGAAGATAACTAGACCATTGACAAGGAAGAAGGCTAAGGAGCTCAGTAGTGCACTACAAGCCTTTGTTTCAAGCTTCTTCATAGAGAATGGAGGAATTTTTGGGCAAGGAGCTCAACATGCTCATATGGACTGATGGCCAAGCTTGGATGTTGACAGATTGGCGATGTTCTGGTAGAAAAATCATATCTTGAGCTAAACAGATCAGAATTGAGTGATTCTTGATTCATTGGAAAGCTAACATCTGGAGCTACAAATCATATGAAGACCATGAAACCCAGTTTGCACGTTAAGGAGGTCCAATTTAGCTTCAAAGTCGCGATTTACGAGTTATCGCTGGTTCAGAAGCAGTTGCAGTATTTTGGGCATATCTTTGGCTTTAGATGTCCGTTTTGTGTGGTTCAGGTGTCATTTCAAAGCTAAGAAAGAGATCTACAACTTTCATGCTTTGTATTTTGAGAAATCATGGCTGCATCAAGTTCGAATTTCAGCTTGAAGTTGAAGACACAAGCAGGAACCACCTGAGAAGACTATTTTGGGGTTTTTATGGCCAATCTTGTTTTGTAACGTATTTTATTTTATTTTCCTATTTATTTACATTATTTAGGATGTTATTTAGGCCATGGAAGTGATTCAGGTCACTTAGGATAAATGGAATTCGCTGCACACCTTAAACATGTGTTAAAAGGGTGTAGGAATCCTAGTTTGACTAGGTTTTCTTGAGTCCTTTGTAACTAGGTTTCCTAGGTGACTTGGGCTGCGAATTTTGCCCAGATTTTTACCCTAGTTTAGGCCTATATAAAGGCACATATTCTGGATGTAAACACACAGATTAATGCCGAAATAATATTGCTCTTTGGAGAGGTTTTCTCTTTGGTTCTTTGTGGACTGCCTTGGTGCACAAGTGTGCTTGTGTTCTTGGAGTTCTATACTTCTCGTTTCTAATCACAGGTTGATTAGGGGTGGGGGTCTTCAAACCCAGTCTTTTTGATGTCTTGTGGAGCTTGAATCACATCTTGGGCACGTTTCATGGTCTTTATACCATCGGGGTTCGCATCAGTTGGTATCAGAGCCACAAGTTCCATTGAAGGACATATCTTTGTGTTCTTGTTTATCTTCGGTTTTCTTTCAATTTTTTTCCAGTAATTTTGTGTCTTAATTCTCTGTTTTAATCCTTTTTCTTCTTGTTTCAGGTCTGTCCTTTTTATTCCATCCTTGTTCAAGTCCAAAAATCACAAAAACAACAAAAAGAAGTCAATCCGTGTTGTCTAGTGTTCTCGGTTTCAATTCGTTTGTTCTTGTTTGTTTCTTATCTTTCTGTTTCGTGTCCAGCCCTATTAATCTTTCTTGTTTTCATTGTTTCCAGCATCCTAGAGTCAAGAAAACACCAAAAAAAAAAGAAGGATCCAAGTTCAGGAAGTTTCGGTATCAAAAAGTTGTTTCAAATTGTGCAAATTTCAATAGTTTCTTGTTTTGGCCGAATAGAAAACTAACTTTTTGTCTTTGGCAGCAAGGAACTTCAAGGAGAAAGTTGTTTTAGCATCAAAACAGCAAGCAAAAAAAAAAAAAAAAAAAGAAAAAAAAAAGAAGGAAAAAAAAAGAAAAAGAAAAGAAAAGAACAAAGAGAAGAAAGCTTGCAAAAAAAGAAGTTTTCACAAAGTGTTGGAAGTTTTGTGCCCCAAAACCTATCCCATTGTTTTTAAGCCAAAAAGCTTTCTTTGTGGTTCTTGTGATCATCAATTGCAAGGGCTTCCTAGAGTCTTTTAAAGCTTGTTTAGCCCACCTCTTTTGGAGTCAAAATAGTTCTTCAAAAATTCAAGTTTTCTTGTGTGCTTTGAGGATAGTTTTCTTAGAACTTTTGAGAACTCTTTGAATAGCAATATCTCACTAACAAATTGAGTGTTTGAGTGTTCATCTTTTGAGTGAAACACGTGAGGTGAGTGTTTGTGAGGATCTTTGTTATTTTCAGGAGTATGGAGGGCCAGGAGGATAGGAGGATGGAAGTGAGAAACAATGATGAGCCAACCATGAGAGAGCTTCAAGAAACTCTCAATAGACTTGTGGGGAGGATTGAGGACATTGACTTGAGGTTGCCAAGGAGACCAAATCCCATCTTGCAACCAAGGAGAGGTCCAAGGAGAGAAGAACCCGAGGAGGAAGAAGGGCATTGGCATGACCATGGGCTTCCAAGGAGGTGGGAGCCAAGGGAGGACAACAATCTAAGCTCCATCAAACTTACCATTCCACCTTTCCAAGGGAGGAGTGATCCGGATGCATATTGGGAGTGGGAGCAAAAGATTGAGATGGTGTTTGATTGCCATCATTACCCTGAGGAAAAGAAGGTTAAATTGGCTACCATAAAGTTCACTAATTATGCTCTTGTATGGTGGAATCAGGATGTTATTTCTAGGAGAAGGAATGAGGAGGAGCCCATACACACATGGAGAGCCCTTAAAGCCTTAATGAGGAGGAGATTTGTGCCTAGCTACTACACTAGAGATCAACGCCTCAAGCTTCAAAAGCTAGTGCAAGGCCAAAGGAGTGTGGAGGACTACCATAAAGACTTGGAGATGACCTTGACCCGAGCCAACATCATGGAGGATGAGGAGACCACCATTGCTAGATTCATTAATGGTCTCAATCCTGAGATTGCCAACAAAGTGGAAATGGCGCCTTATTTCAACATGGAGGATTTGCTTCATTATGCCACCAAGGCCGAGAGGATCATCAAAAGGTCCAAGGCATCCAAGATGTGTCAAGGAGGAATTTCCACATGGAGAGGAGCATGGAGCAAGGATGTGAGAGAAGTACCCAAGCCAAAAGTGGAGGCCACAAAAGGAGACTTGTCTCAACCTCAACAAGAAAAGTCAATCATGCTTGTACCACTTTCACCACAACAAGTCTTGGAGGATCAAAGAAAACTTCAAAGTGAGGTTGAGAGAAAAGAAAAAGAGGGGAAAGTTGAGGGCAAGAGTGATGAGGGGAAAGCCGAGAGAACAACCGAGAGATTAAGTGAGAAGAGTGAACATGAGGGGAAGAAGAGTGGAGAGTTCCCGAGAGAAGAAATTGAGTGTGAAGTTGAGAGAAGACAAGAGTGCAATGAACCCAAGCCGAGTGAAGAGAGAAAGACCTACAGAGAAGCCATACTTTCATCTAACATAACAAAGTCTTTTTCTAGTGTTGTGTTGTCTTCTTTTCAGGACTTAAGTGGAGATGAACTTCAAGAATCAAGTGAGTTGCTGCCCATTAAAGAAGTTGGTGTTCCCAATATTCCAAGTCATGTCCCATGCATCAAACCAACAAAGGAGGTTGAAAAGGAACAATTTGAGGTAAGTCCAAGTGATTTCATATGCAAAAGTTTGCCTAACATTGTTTCTTATCCTATGGTTCAAGGGGATGAAATTGTTGCAACTCCACCCAAAGTCATTGAGTGCAAAGGTGAAAATTTTGTGGTTCCAAAGGAAGATACTTGGAGACTAAGTCCAACCACTGTAATGTATTTCTTCCTAACACCTAGATATGATGTAGTTTTGCATGAAAATCTCAAACAATGTGTGTTTGCTTGCAATGTTATTTTGACAAATGGTTTTCATGAAACTAGATTAAGAGAAGGAAGTAAGCATGAAACTTTGACAAAATATGGTTTTAAAGCTTCTAATTCTTTGGTTTTGTCAAATCCTCTTTGGAATTGCTTGAGTTTCTCTAAAGAAAAATCTGTTTTGGTGTCTTTTGTTTTTGAATTTGTTTGTTTTGCATCCATTTCACATTGTTTTGTTTTGCCTCAAGTTAAATCTACTTCTTTGGAATTTTTCATGCATAAATTGGTTCTTACACATGCATTACATACTTCTTTGATTGCCATTCATGTTCAGCCCATTTTTGTGTGTCAATCTTTAATTTCCAGCAAGCATTTCTTTATCTTGACACATGCATTACACAAACTTTTGAGCATTGATATTTTTGCTTTATGTCCAAACCTGAAAGTTTTTATTTTGAGTGAAAATTCTGGTTTTAAATTCAGCCTTTTAAGGAGGTATGTTGAGTCCTTTGTTTTGTGTCACATTTCATTCACAAATTTCATGCATTATGGTGCATACACATACAAAAATAAGTTTGCTACTGAATTGGTTTCACTTAATCCTATCTACTCCAATCTTGTTTCATTTAAAATGCTTAGGATTTTTGTGAAATTCATGCATCATTGTTTTGTTATTAGTTTAGGCCACATTGTGTTCAATTCTTGTTTGTTTGAATGGCCTATGCAAACTATTGTCTTGACATGCATAACTTGTGCTTTTCATAACCATAACACTTGTGTGAGTTTAGGTCCATTTGTTTTGAGTGCATACAGCATCCCTAAGGTAAATTATTCCTACACTTTTACTTGTTGTGAGAGTAATGTTTTTGAGATGGCAAAGGCAATGAAAGTGATGCCTAGAGTTAAGATGAAAATTGTGCAAAGTTTCAGATTTTTTGTGCTAATTGCTTCTAACTTTGTTTTTGACCCTGGAGGTATCAAAATTATCATTGCATTTGGATATTGGTTCAGGTTTTTCACAAGATTAAAGCTCCATACACAAGCATTCCATGCTATTGGTGCTTATGTGAAAGGTAAGTGCTTATGTGTTGATTATTTCATTGTTATTGATTCAATTCCCTTTTCTAATGCAGGTTTTGATTCGAGGACGAATCCTTCTAAGGAGGGGGGAGCTGATACGATCAAAAAAGGCACAACCAAGGATGGCAACTATCCATTGAAGATAACTAGTGGACCATTGACAAGGAAGAAGGCTAAGGAGCTCACTAGTGCACTTCAAGCTCGGATGTTGACAGATTGGTGATGTTCTGGTAGAAAAATCATATCTTGATCTAAACAGATCGGAATTGAATAATTCTTGATTCATTAGAAAGATAACATCTGGAGCTACAAGTCATATGAAGACCATCAAACCCAGTTTGCACGATAAGGAGGTCTAATTTAGCTTCAAAGTCGCGATTTACGAGTTATCGCTGGTTCAGAAGCAGTTGCAGTATTTTGGGCATATCTTTGGCTTTAGATGTCCGTTTTGTGTGGTTCAGGTGTCATTTCAAAGATAAGAAAGAGATCTACAACTTTCATGCTTTGCATTTTGAGAAATCATGGCTGCATCAAGTTCGAATTTCAGCTTGAAGTTGAAGACACAAGCAGGAACCACCTGAGAAGACTATTTTGGGGTTTTTATGGCCAATCTTGTTTTGTAACGTATTTTATTTTATTTTCCTATTTATTTACATTATTTAGGATGTTATTTAGGCCATGGAAGTGATTCAGGTCACTTAGGATAAATGGAATTCGCTGCACACCTTAAACATGTGTTAAAAGGGTGTAGGAATCCTAGTTTGACTAGGTTTTCTTGAGTCCTTTGTAACTAGGTTTCCTAGGTGACTTGGGCTGCGAATTTTGCCCAGATTTTTACCCTAGTTTAGGCCTATATAAAGGCACATATTCTGGATGTAAACACACAGATTAATGCCGAAATAATATTGCTCTTTGGAGAGGTTTTCTCTTTGGTTCTTTGTGGACTGCCTTGGTGCACAAGTGTGCTTGTGTTCTTGGAGTTCTATACTTCTCGTTTCTAATCACAGGTTGATTAGGGGTGGGGGTTTTAAACCCAGTCTTTTTGATGTCTTGTGGAGCTTGAATCTCATCTTGGGCGCGTTTCATGGTCATTATACCATAGGGGTTCGCATCAATTTTTGTGCATAAAACAATGAGGCCCTTACCCACTCTTGATCACAAAAGCACCATTAAAACATGTGCTCACTTAGGCACTCAAGCTTCTTCATGGCTCATAATGCCATGCACAAGGTAGCACAAGTACCAACATGTCATAAACTCCCATGCGTAACCGGCCATGTAACTAGAATAAAGACTAGTTGGTTTAACTAGTAACTAGTGAATAGTACACTAGTGGTAGACAAGATTTTGACTAGTAATCATTGTTGTCTCCCACATTTGGCCTAGTCTTGCACTAGCCACCATAAAAGTTTGCGTGGCCGAAAATGCCAACCTTAAGTTTATAGTTTTAATTGTACCACTCATCTTAGTGTACAATTTGATCCCCTTTCTCTGTTTTCTGTCTGTTTTTCCATAGTTCCTTTTTCATGTGCATTTAGGCCCTGAAAGTCTCCAGCTTTACACATAGACCACTGCACTAGTTTCCATAGTTCCTCTTACTCTCCCTTTCTGTTTTCTCTCATTTTTCTTGGTCCTTCTTGGCCTAAGCCAAGCACTTAGGAGGTGCCTAACAATTCCTCCCTCCTTAAAGAATTTGGTCCTCCAAATTCTTCACTAACTTAAGGTACAGTTGAGGGTATTTAGTTGCAATCTCCTGTTCCACTTCCCAAGTTGCTTCCTCAGGAGTGTGATTACTCCACTGCACCTTAATCATAGAAATCCACCTACTTCTTAACTTTCTGGTATCTCTGGCCAGGAACTGGATTGGCACTTCTTCATAAGTGAGATTGGGTGCCACAATTACAGTTGTAGGTGTTTCTATCTGCTTGTAACCTGGAACATACTTTTTGAGCAAACTCACATGGAATACATTGTGTATGTTTCCAAGTTCTGGAGGCAAGTCCAGCTGATATGCCACATTTCCCACTTTGGCCAGTATTTGATATGGCCCCACATACCTAGGTGCCAGTTTCCCCTTCTTTCCAAACCTGATTACTCCTTTCATTGGAGAAACTTTGAGCCACACCCAGTCTCCTTCCTGGAACTCCAGGTCCCTTCTCCTTTTCAGGTTGGCATAGGCTTGCTGCCTATCATTTGCAGTCTTGATCCTAGCCTGGATCAACTTAATTTTCTCAGTGGTTTCCTTAACAATGTCTGGCCCTAATTCCAACTTGTCTTCTGGCTGATGCCAGCAGTGAGGAGTAACACATCTCCTGCCATATAAGGCCTCATAAGGAGCCATTCCTATCACTGAATGATAGCCATTGTTATAGGAAAACTCTACCAATGGGAGATGTACATCCCATTCACCCTGGAAGTCAATTACACAACACCTCAACATATCTTCCAGAGTTTGTATAGTTCTCTCTGTCTGTCCATCTGTCTGAGGATGGTAAGCAGAGCTAAACTTAAGTTTAGTACCCAGTGCCAGGTGCAGGGATTTCCAAAACCTAGAGACAAATCTAGGATCCCTATCTGACACTATATCATCAGGTATTCCATGTAATCTTACTATCTCTCTTATGTAGAGTTGTGCCAACTTATCCAAAGAATCAGTAAGATTCATAGGAAGAAAATGGGCTGCCTTGGTCAGTCTATCCACAATGACCCAAATGGCATTATGCCTTCTCCTTGTTAGTGGCATACCCACTACAAAATCCATAGAGATGGATCCCCATTTCCTCTCAGGTATGGGTAAGCTTTGTAGCTTTCCCCCTGGTTTCTGGTGCTCCACTTTCACTTGTTGGCAGGTTTCACAACTAGCCACAAGTGTATTTATATCCTTCCTCATATATGGCCACCAAAAATATGCTCTAAGAGCATGATACATCTTTGTGGCTCCTGGGTGCATACCCAGCTTACTAGAATGAGCTTCCTCTAGTATTTGAACTCTTAGGTTGTCCTTTTCAGGTACATACAACCTATTTTGGTAATACAACATTCCCTGCTTGAAGGAAAAACCCTGGAATAGTTCTCCCTTACTTTTGCCAGAAATCAACTCTAGCTCCTCATCACCAGCTTGAGCTTCCTTAATAAGCTCTTTCCACTCTGGTGTAATAGTGAGTACCCTCAACTGCTCACTTTCTTTAGCCAACCATTGGCTTGCTAGCTGAGTAATACTCAGGCTTTCTGCCTTATGCTCAATTTCACCACCTTTGAGTATTCCAGTATAGTTTCTACTCAAGGCATCTGCCACCACATTGGCCTTTCCAGCTGTGTATTCAATTACACAGTCAAAATCTTTTAGATACTCCAACCACCTCCTTTGTCTCATGTTTAAATCCTTTTGAGTAAAAAGGTACTTGAGACTTTTGTGGTCTGTAAACACTTGGAATTTATTACCAAGAAGATAATGTCTCTATTGCTTAAGAGCAAAGACCACTGCTGCCAGTTCCAGGTCATGCACTGGATATTTCTTTTCATGTGGTCTCAACTGTCTAGACCCAAAAGCAATGGCTTGCTTCTCTTGCATCAAAACACAACCTAGTCCCACATGAGAGGCATCTGTAAATACCTCATATTCCTTTTCAGGATCAGGCAGGACTAGTACAGGAGCTGTGATCAGCCTCCTTTTCAGCTCTTGAAAGCTTTCCTCACATTTAGGCTCCCAGACAAATTTCTGGTTCTTTCTAGTTAACTGAGTCATAGGAGCTGCTAATACAGAAAACTTTGGCACAAATCTTCTGTAGTAGCCAGCTAACCCCAGGAAGCTTCTGACTTCCCTTACACACTGGGGCTGTTTCCAATCAAGGATTGATCTTACCTTTTCAGGATCTACAGCCAACCCTTGATCATTTATTATATGACCCAGAAATCCAATCTCCTTTGTCCAAAATTTACACTTACTCAGCTTTCCATACAGCTGATGTTCTTGGAGCAATCCAAGCACTACTTTAAGGTGTACTTTATGAGTTTCCTCATCTTTGGAATATACCAAGATATCATCAATGAACACCACCACAAAGTGGTCCAGGTGTGCCCTGAACACCCTCTGCATCAAGTCCATAAAGAATGCAGGTGCATTAGTGAGTCCAATGGCATCACTGTATATTCAAAATGACCATACCTAGTCCTGAAAGTAGTCTTAGGTATGTCCTCCTCCTTTACCCTTAGCTGGAAATATCCAGACCTTGGATCAATTTTGGAGAACACTCTTGCTCCTTTTAATTGATCAAATAAATCCTCTATCCTTAGGAGAAGATACTTGTTCTTTATGGTCAATGCATTCAACTTTCTGTAATCTATACAGAGTCTAAGGGTTCCATCCTTCTTTTTCACAAATAACACAGGTGCTCCACAGGGAGACACACTGGGTCTAATGAACCCTTTTTCCAGTAATTCATCCAACTGTTTCTTGAGTTCTACCATTTCAGGCACTGCCATTCTATAAGGAGCAGTAGATACTGGTGCTGCTCCTGGTACCAGCTTAATTTCAAATTCCACCTCCCTTAAGGGTGGCAATCCAGGTAAGTCTGTAGGAAAGGCCCTTGGGAAATCTTGAACTATGGGTATTTTCCTAAGTTCATTAGATATTTCCTGGTCATTCAGTACCAGGCAATCCTGCTCACCTTCTAGAGTTGTTATCTCCAGCACTTTTATGTGGCAGTCCATAGCCAACTCTAAGGGCTTACTCAAATCATATACTGTCCCACCAGGCAATAATAATTGTCTGGCCTGACAATCAATAATGACTCGATTCTCTTCTAACCAGTTCATGCCCAAAATCACATCATAGCCATGTGTCTCCAAAACTATGAGGTTAGTTCTCAGTTTCAGCTTGCCTATCTGTATTTCATAGTTTTCTACCATGTAGTAGGCAAACAAAATTTCATTGCCAGCTGTTCTTACCAAGTACATGTTGTCCATATACTTTACTTCCAGATTCATGGCCTTAACCAAGCTTGTAGCTATTATAGACAATGAAGCTCCAGTATCAAATAGAACAGATACTAATTGGTCATTAAGGTAAATTGTACCTTTTAAGGCCCTTCTGCTAGTCTTTTCCTGACTAGTCTCCCTCTCAGCATTCTCAGCCTCTGGTGTTTCTTGTCCTCTCCTGGAAGATTCCAGTTGAAACACCCTTCCTGGAAGAGTACCAGGCCTCCTCTGCTCCTGAGGAACTCTGGTTGCTGGCCTCCCACCTTGGGCTAGCCCCTGAGTCCTCAGCTGGGGCATGGGCAGCTGCCCCTTAGGTCCTCTGGGACTAAAAGTTCCCAGCAATCTCTTGTTGCCTTCACCCCTTTTTGGGCAATCCTTCACCCAGTGGTTTGGGGCACCACATCTATGGCACCATGTGGAAGCCTTAAAGCATGGCTTGTTGCCATGAAACTTCCCACAAGTGCTACACTGAGGGCCATACGGCTGTGACTGTGGTCCTCTGTCCTTCCTGTTTTCCTTTCTGCTTCCCCCTGCATCCCTCTCTTCTCCCGGCCTTTTTGATATCTGTCCCTTCTTTGTTCCACGATCACTTCCAGGCCCACTTTTAAACTGTTCCTGGAATTCCTGCTCCAGAGCGAAAGCACTCTGCATGACTGTATAGTAGTCTCTGGCCCCAATTGCTCTGAGGATCTACCTCAGTTCTGGTCTCAGCCCCTGATGAACCTTTTAGTTCTCAGCTCCTCTTGCCTTTCATATTGTGGGGCATATCTGATCAAACTATTGAACCTCTGCTCATACACCAGCACACTGAGGTTCCCTTGTTCTAGTTGATCAAATTCAACCCGTTTCTGGTCTCTCTGTGCCGCACTAACATACTGCTGCCGAAAGACCTTGAGAAAATCAGCCCACCTCATAGACCTCCTCCTGTCTGGATGTCTCCTCAGGTTCCTCTCTTGGTAACTCCTCTGTACCGTCCTCCACCAGAGTTCTGCATTCCCCTCTAGTCTGAAAGTGGCTAGCAATACTCTCTGTGTGGTGGTAACCTCCATCCTTTCCAGTATCTTCTCTAACTGATATACCCAGAACTCTGCCTCCTCTGGTTCACATCGTCCTCTGAAGACTGGAGGTTTTAGTGCCAGGAATCCCTCCAACTGGCCCTCCTTTAGTCCTCCTTTACTATGCCTTCTCCTACTCGCTTCTCTGCTACTGGATTTACCCCTGGATGATCTGCTTGACCTGCTTCTGAGTGTGGTTTCCTCAGTAGAGGGTTCAGTCCCTCTGGAGTATATGTATGCATCCCTCTCCTCAACATCTGGGCTATCATCCTCCTCTTCCTACTCAATTATAGGCTCCTGCCTCACCTCTGACCTCATCCTTCTGGCCCTTGGATGTCTCCTCTCCTCATCTACCTCTTCCTCCTCTTGGTTTCCTCCAGCTCTGCTGGACTGATCATAGACTACTGGCTCTTTGCCAGGCCTCCTTCTTCTCCTGCCTACTGCTTCTGCTGGTTCCACTTCTTCCTGATTCTGGGCATCGCCTCTAGCCAAGGATTGCATTCCCAGCACTAACTGAGCCACTGTGGCATGTAGTGACTCCATCATCATTTTCATTCTCTCTTGTCTGTCTCTGCTTGGCCGAGGTGCTTGGTACCTAGCAGTGGGCTCTTCAGCCCCAATATGACCCATTTCTTCTGCCTAGGTCTCAGGCACATTTTCCTGCAATCCCTCTACATGATGGGCTGCAGTTTCTTCTTCCTGTCTCAGGGAACTCCTATCCCTGCCTCTGGTTCTCATCCTGCACTTTCAATTGCAGATATTCACAAATATCCAAAATAATACAAGTCTTATATGAGTTAGCCCTAAAGGAGACTCTGTCTAGGCTAAACTCTGATCATAGTATCAAGCAGGCTCTGATACCAAACAAAGCCTGTCACACCTCACTCAGGCCCTGGCCTATGAGTTTCTAAACTATCTCACATGTCCAACTCCAGAATTATGTTTCTAGCTCTCGGCCAAGCAAGCAGTGGCAACTTTTAAGTCTTATTTTCTTAAGTTATGAGGCCTGGGAGGTGGCCCAGGTGGCTTTAACAAGATCCATTATCAACTTGCAGCAAAGGCAAGGCCCAATACCACTAACTTGCACAACAAGCAAGGTTTTAACTGAAAACTTGCATAACAAGCAAGGCAACACTTAATGAAGTTTAAGTGCATACATGGTGTGCAATCAAGTGTACTATCTATATGGCAACCAAGAAGCCCACAAGGTTGGTTTAGGTTTTGAAAACAACAAATAAATGATGCATGATGCTCTCGGCCTACTAAAGTACATACCATTGTGCACAACAGTTTCACATGTCCAAGTCCATAACCATTCACATAAAAGTGGCAACTTTGGCCCATAATATCCAGCATACATAGGCAAGCATAATGCCATCCATAAGTCCATACATAACTTGGCATACAAGATCAACAAAACATCCACAAGTCTAGGCTTCAAGGACTACACATATAAACACAAAAAGGTAGTCTACCTAGCAACCAACATGGCTACATATGCCATGAATCCATAAGTTGTTCATGCCAAGTTACATACAACCCAAGACCATACTCCTAATGGTCAAATAAAACCTTGAGAATCCCATACAGAAGTACACACTGCAACACCAACCCAATGGCCATGATTCATGGTCATAAAGGTGAATACTACAATCAGAGCCAAAGTCCAAGTATCCATAGCTCTCCTAGACAAGTCTCCCACTCTACAGCCTGCAAACTTAAAACATAAGTCTCGGCCAACCATAGGTAATAAGACTTGTAATGAACCCAAAAGTAGTAAGCCAAGCACACATTGGCACATACCTTGGGAAACTAAGCAAAATTAGTGCAAACACAAGCACAAAGCAGCAAAGCACTACTCAGGCCGAATGTCTTTGCCTGAAAATAAAAGGATGGGCAGTGAGTAAAACTCAGTAGGATTCACATTTATATACATATGCAACTCAAATGAGTCTATTTAGTTAAGCTGAGTGTTCACTCAAAGCTTAACCTCCAATTGGTTAGCTCAACCTGCAAAACAAACACAAAGACAAGAAAACCAAGCATATACATATACAAGATAGATAACCATGGCAATTAATCCATAAGTGGGGTTAGCATGCACAAGGAATCACCAAAGCACACAAGTACACACACACACTCCACATTGTAGCTCTCGGCCATATAAGCCATACATGTACACATGTGCATTTTTGCACACAACCTTACCAATATACCATTTCCACTTGGAGCTCCCAAAATGCCAACCAAATAGGCCACATTTACTTGCATTTCTAGTACATGTACACTAGTCAATTAGCTAATCAACAAAACAACCAAGTATAATCATTAAGCCCATCAAGCAACTAAGGTCATTTGGCAGATTTTAACCATCACTTAGCCACTCTAAACACTTGAACCATGGCACATTACCAAGCAACATCAAGTGTTAGTGAACCCTACCTCAAGAGCTTTCGGTTTCAAGCCAACTTCAAATGCCCAAGTGTTCCTTCAATCACAATGCCTCAAAAATACACCTTGGGCCAAACTTCCACTTGTTCAACTTGATGTTCTTCACTCAAATTTTGCCTAGCACAAGCATAAATAGGCAACAACAACACCTTAGTCATGGATTAATTCCATGGAAATGAAGAAGAACATCAAGCTCATTCATCCAACACATTCGGCCAAGACTAGGTTTTCCACCTCAACATAAACGATGCTCAATTCACTTAGTTTAGCAACACTTGAGCACTCAAAATCCTTGTTCATGGAAGAAAATACCATGGATTCAAGGAAATTAACAAGGTTACCTCAAGAACCCTAGCTTGGTTGGCTCGGCCCTCCTTGATTCTTCAACTCCAAGCTTGAAATTGAAGTAGTCTAGCACCGAAATCAAGCTCCCAAGCTTGAATTCTTCAAGAGTTCTCCAATTGCTTGAGTTCAAGACCAAGTGATGGGTGATCTTTCAAGAACACACTCGGCCAAGAAAGAGCATTGAAAACCCGAAAATGAACTCCAAATGGTGCTAAGTTAACTCGGCCGAAAGTCTAGTGTTTTAGTTAGCTAAAATGCTAACTTTTGCCCTCCATTTTTGTGCATAAAACAATGAGGCCCTTACCCACTCTTGATCAGAAAAGCACCATTAAAACATGTGCTCACTTAGGCACTCAAGCTTCTTCATTGTTCATAATGCCATGCACAAAGTAGCACAAGTACCAACATGTCATAAACTCCCATGCATAACCGGCCATGTAACTAGAATAAAGGCTAGTTGGTTTAACTAGTAACTAGTGAATAGTACACTAGTGGTAGACAAGATTTTGACTAGTAATCATTGTTGTCTCCCACATTTGGTCTAGTCTTGCACTAGCCACCATAAAAGTTTGCATGGCCGAAAATGCCAACCTTAAGTTTATGGATTTAATTGTACCACCCATCTCAGTGTACAATTTGATCCCCTTTCTTGGATTTCTGCCTGTTTTTCCATAGTTCCTTCCCATGTGCATTTAGGCCCTGAAAGTCTCCAGCTTTACTCATAGACCACTGCACTAGACTCCATAGTTCTTCTTACTCTCCCTTTCTATTTTCTCTCATTTTTCTTGGTCCTTCTTGGCCTAAGCCAAGCACTTAGGAGGTGCCTAACAATTCCTCCCTCCTTAAAGAATTTGGTCCTCCAAATTCTTCACTAACTTAAGGTACAGTTGAGGGTATTTAGTGGCTATTTCCTGTTCCACTTCCCAGGTTGCCTCCTCTGGAGTGTGATTACTCCACTGCACCTTAATCATAGAAATCCACCTACTTCTTAACTTTCTGGTATCTCTGGCCAGGAACTGGATTGGCACTTCTTCATAAGTGAGATTGGGTGCCACAATCACAGTTGTAGGTGTTTCTATCTGCTTGTAGCTTGGAACATACTTTTTGAGCAAACTCACATGGAATACATTGTGTATGTTTCCAAGTTCTGGAGGCAAGTCCAGCTGGTATGCCACATTTCCCACTTTGGCCAGTATCTGATATGGCCCCACATACCTAGGTGCCAGTTTCCCCTTTTTCCCAAATCTGATTACTCCTTTCATTGGAGAAACCTTTAGCCACACCCAGTCTCCTTCCTGGAACTCCAGGTCCCTTCTCCTTTTTAGGTTTGCATAGGCCTGCTGCCTATCATTTGCAGTCTTGATCCTAGCCTGGATCAATTTAATTTTCTCAATGGTTTCCTTAACAATGTCTGGCCCTAATTCCAATTTGTCTTCTGGCTGATGCCAGCAGTGAGGAGTAACACATCTCCTGCCATATAAGGCCTCATAAGGAGCCATTCCTATCACAGAATGATAGCCATTGTTATAGGAAAACTCTACCAATGGGAGATGTACATCCCATTCACCCTGGAAGTCAATTACACAACACCTCAACATATCTTCCAGAGTTTGTATAGTTCTCTCTGTTTGTCCATCTGTCTGAGGATGCTAAGCAGAGCTAAACTTAAGTTTAGTACCTAGTGCCAGGTGCAGGGATTTCCAAAACCTAGAGACAAATCTAGGATCCCTATCTGACACTATATCGTTAGGTATTCCATGTAATCTTACTATCTTTCTTATGTAGAGTTGTGCCAACTTATCCATAGAGTCAGTAAGATTCATAGGAAGAAAATGGGCTGCCTTGGTCAGTCTATCCACAATGACCCAAATGGCATTATGCCTTCTCCTTGTTAGTGGCATACCCACTACAAAATCCATAGAGATGGATCCCCATTTCCTCTCAGGTATGGGTAAGCTTTGTAGCTTTCCCCCTGGTTTCTGGTGCTCCACTTTCACTTGTTGGCAGGTCTCACAACTAGCCACAAGTGTATTTATATCCTTCCTCAAATATGGCCACCAAAAATATGCTCTAAGAGCATGATACATCTTTGTGGCTCCTGGGTGCATACCCAGCTTACTAGAATGAGCTTCCTCTAGTATTTGAACCCTTAGGTTGCCCTTTTCAGGTACATACAACCTATTTTGGTAATACAACATTCCCTGCTTGAAGGAAAAACCTTGGAATAGTTCTCCCTTACTTTTTCCAGAAATCAACTCTAGCACCTCATCACCAGCTTGAGCTTCCTTAATAAGCTCTTTCCACTCTGGTGTAATAGTGAGTACCTTCAACTGCTCACTTTCTTTTGCCAACCATTGGCTTGCTAGCTGAGTAATACTCAGGCTTTCTGCCTTATGCTCAATTTGACCACCTTTGAGTATTCCAGTATAGTTTCGACTCAAGGCATCTGCCACCACATTGGCTTTCCAGCTGTGTATTCAATTACACAGTCAAAATCTTTTAGATACTCCAACCACCTGCTTTGTCTCATGTTCAAATCCTTTTTAGTAAAAAGGTACTTGAGACTTTTGTGCTTTGTAAACACTTCGAATTTATTACGAAGAAGATAGTGTCTCCACTGCTTAAGGGCAAAGACCACTGCTGCCAGTTCCAGGCCATGCACTCGATATTTCTTTTCATGTGGTCTCAACTGTCTAGACACAAAAGCAATGGCTTGCTTTTCTTTCATTAAAACGCAACCTAGTCCCACATGAGAGGCATCTGTAAATACCTCATATTCCTTTTCAGGATCAGGCAGGACTAGTACAGGTGTTGTAGTCAGCCTCTTTTTCAGCTCTTGAAAGCTTTCCTCACATTGAGGTTCCCAGACAAATTTCTGGTTCTTCCTAGTTAACTGAGTCATAGGAGCTGCTAAAACGGAAAACTTTGGAACAAATCTTCTGTAGTAGCCAGCTAACCCCAGGAAGCTTCTGACTTCCCTTACACACTGGGGCTATTTCCAATCAAGGATTGATCTTACATTTTCAGGATCCACAGCCAATCCTTGATCATTTATTATATGACCCAGAAATCCAATCTCTTTTGTCCAAAATTTACATTTACTCAGCTTTCCATATAGCTTATGTTCTTGGAGCAATCCAAGCACTACTTTAAGGTGTTCCTTATGAGTTTCCTCATCCTTGGAATATACCAAGATATCATCAATGAACACCACCACAAAGTGGTCAAGGTGTGCCCTGAACACCCTCTGCATCAGGTCCATAAAGAATGCAGGTGCATTAGTGAGCCCAAATGGCATCACTGTATATTCAAAATGACCATACCTAGTCCTGAAAGCAGTCTTAGGTATGTCCTCTTCTTTTACCCTTAGCTGGAAATATCCAGACCTTAGATCAATTTTGGAGAACACTTTTGCTCCTTTTAATTGATCAAACAAATCCTCTATCTTGGGGAGAGGATACTTATTCTTTATGGTCAATGCATTTAATTTTCTATAGTCTATACAGAGTCTAAGGGTTCCATCCTTCATTTTCACAAACAGCACAGGTGCTCCCCAAGGAGACACACTGGGCCTAATGAACCCTTTTTCCAGTAATTCATCCAACTGTTTCCTGAGTTCGACCATCTCAGGCACTGCCATTCTATAAGGAGCAGTAGATACTGGTGCTGCTCCTGGTACCAGCTTAATTTCAAATTCCACCTCCCTTAAGAGTGGCAAACCAGGTAAGTATGTAGGAAAGACCCCTAGGAAATCTTGAACTATGGGTATTTTCCTAAGTTCATCTAATGCTTCCTGGTCATTAAATCCCAAGCATTCTTGCTCACTTTCTGGAGTTGTTATCTCCAGCACTTTTATGTGGCAGTCCATAGCCAACTTTAAGGGCTTACTCAAATCATATACTGTTCCACCAGGCAATAATAATTGTCTGGCCTGACAATCAATAATGACTCGATTCTCTTCTAACCAGTTCATGCGCAAAATCACATCATAGCCATGTGTCTCCAACACTATGAGGTTAGTTCTCAGTTTCATCTTGCCTATCTATATCTCACAGTTTTCTACCATGTAGTAGGCAAATAAGATTTCATTGCCAGCTGTTCTTACCAAGTACATATTGGTCATATATTTTACTTCTAGATTCATGGCCTTAACCAAGCTTGTAGCTATTATAGACAATGAAGCTCCAGTATCAAATAGAACAGATACTAATTGGCCATTAAGGTAAATTGTACCTTTCAAGGCCCTTCTGCTAGTCTTTTGCTGACTAGTCTCCCTTCCAGCATTCTCAGCCTCTGGTGTTTCTTGTCCTCTCCTGGAAGATTCCAGTTGAAACACCCTTCCTGGAAGTGTACCAGGCCTTCTCTGCTCCTGAGGTACTCTGGTTGCTGGCCTCCCAACCTGGGCTGGCCCCTGAGTCCTCAGTTGGGGCATAGGCAGCTGCCCCCTAGGTCCTCTGGGACTAAAAGTTCCCAGCAATTTCTTGCTGCCTTCACCCCTTTTTGGGCAATCCCTCACCCAGTGGTCTGGGGCACCACACCTATGGCACCCTGTGGAAGCCTTAAAGCATAGCTTGTTGCCATGAAACTTCCCACAAGTGCTACACTAAGGGCCATACAGCTGTGACTGTGGTCCTCTGTCCTTCCTGTTTTCCTTTCTGCTTCCCCCTGCATCCCTCTCTTCTCTCGGCCTTTTTGATATCTGTCCCTTCTTCATTCCATTACCACTTCCAGGCCCACTTTTAAACTGTTCTTGGAATTCCTATTCCAGAGCCAAAGCACTCTGCATGACTGTATAGTAGTCTCTGCCCCCAATTTCCCTGAGAATTTGTCTCAGCTCAGGTCTCAGCCCCCTGAAGAACCTTTTAGTTCTCAGCTCCTCCTACCCTTCATATTGTGGGGCATATCTGATCAAACTGTTGAACCTCTGCTCATACTCCAGCACACTGAGGTTCCCCTGCTCCAGTTGATCAAATTCAACCTGTTTCTGGTCTCTCTGTGCTTCACTAACATACTGCTGCCGAAAGACCCTGAGAAAATCAGCCCACCTCATAGACCTCCTCCTATCTGGACTGATCATAGTCTACTGGCTCTTTTCCAGGCCTTCTTCTTCTCCTGCCTACTGCTTCTGCTGGTTCCACTTCTTCCTGATTCTGGGCTTGGCCTCTAGCCAAGGATTGCATTCCCAGCACTAACTGAGCCACTGTGGCATGTAGTGACTCCATCATTACTTCCATTCTTTTCTGTCTGGCTCTGCTAGGCCCAGGTGCTTGATACCTGGTAGTGGGCTCTTCAGCCCCATTATGACCCATTTCTTCTACCTGGGTCTCAGGAACATTTTCCTGCAATCCCTCTACATGATGGGCTGCAGTTTCTTCTTCCTGTCTCAGGGAACTCTTATCCCTGCCTCTGTTTCTCATCTTGCACTTTCAATTGCAGATATTCACAAATATTCAAAATAATACAAGTCTTATATGAGTTAGCCCCTAAAGGGAACACTGTCTAGGCTTAGCTCTGATTGTAGTAACAAACCTGGCTCTGATACCAAACAAAGCCTGTCACACCTCACTCAGGCCCTGGCCTATAAGTTTCTAAACTAACTTACAAGCCCAACTCTAAGTCAAGTTTCTAGCTCTCGGCCAAGCAAGCAATGGCAACTTTTAAGTCTTATTTTCTTAAGTTAAGAGGCCAGGGAGGTGGCCCAGGTGGCTTTTAAAACAATTCCAATAACAACTTGCAGCAAAGGCAAGGCCCAATACCACTAACTTGCACAACAAGCAGGGTTAAAATTGATTACTTGCATATCAAGCAAGGCAACACTTAATGCAACTTTAAGTGCATACATGGTGTGCAATCAAGTGTACTACCAATATGGCAACCAAGAAGCCCACAATGTTGGTTTAGATTTTGAAAACTACAAGGTAATAAGCATGATGCTCTCGGCCAACAATCATACATATAATAGTGCACCACAATTTCATAAGTTTAGGCCCATAACTATTCACACATAAGTCCAAGCATAATGCCATCCATAAGCCCATACATAACTTGGCATCCAAGATCCATAAAATATCATCAAACTAGGTATCCAAGACTACACATATATACAAACCAAAAGGTAGTCTACCTAGCATCTAACATGGCTATATATGCCAAGCATCCATAAGTTGTTCATGCCAAGTCACATACAACCCGAGACCATACTCCTAATGGTCAAATAAAACCATGAGAATCCCATACAGAACTACACACTACAACACCAAGCCTATGGCCATATTCATGGTCATAAACGTGAATACCACAATCAGAGCTAAAGTCCAAGTATCCATGCTCTCCTAGAGGGTTTTAGTTATATTTCGCTGCACTTGTTTAGCTCCAAAAACCCAAGAGAATTTGGCTCTAAGACCCAAGATTCTTAACCCCCAACTCTTTATTTACCATGCTGGGAATCTCAAGCTTTTGATGATCTAAAAGGGTTTTTCCTTAACTTACCCAATTGACAGACTTTCAACCAGAAGAATTCACATAGATGGTTTCATGAGTGTAATGGGATTTAAGGAGGTTAGGAGAATTATGTGTGTGTTCTGTGTCCTTAATGCCTTTACCAATACATACACACATTCATGCACATACAACTAGATTATGTAATTATAGACTGTTAGGCACCTCCTAAGTGCTTGGCTTAGGCCAAGGAGAACAAAGGAAAACAAGGAAAAATAAAAAAAGGAAGAGTAAGGGGAACTATGGAAACTAGTACAGTGACCTATGTGCATTGGAAACCTTTAGACCTTAACTGCACATAGAAACTGGACTATGGGAAAGCTGACAGAAAACAGAGGAAGGGGATCAAATTGTACACTTAGATGAGTGGTACAATTAAAACTACAAACTAAAAGTTGGCATATTCGGCCATGCAAGTTTTTAAGGTGACTGCCATACTAAGCCAAATTGTGGGAGACAACAATGATTACTAATCAAATCTTGTCTACCACTAAAGTACTATTCACTAGTTACTAGTTAAACTAACTAGTTGTTTGTCTAGTTATATGGCCGGTTATACAAGGGTGATTATAATGCCTTGGTACTTGTGTTGTCTTATGTTTGGCATTATGGGCCAAGGAGTGACTTGAATGACATACTAGACACATGTTTTAGTGGCGGCATTGTGGACATAAGGATTTGGGGGCTACATTGTCTCATGCAAATTAATGGAAGGCAAAAGTTAGCATTTTAGCTAACTAATATACTTGTATCACTCGGACAAAACCAAGTCAAAGCCATTTGTTCTATTTTGGGCTTCCTTTGTTCTTGTCTTGGCCGACCCTGTTCTTGAGAGTTCATCCACCATTTGGCCTTGAATCCAAGAAATCTTGAGAGCATTGAAGGATTCAAGCTTGGAGAAGTGTGTTTCGGCCTTTGCTTGCTTGGAATCAAGCTTGGTTCTTGGAGATTCAAGGAAGACCGAGCTTATTCAAGCTAGGGTTCCAAGGTATTTCATGATTCCTCTTGAATACATGGTAATTGTTCCATGAATGAAGAGTTTAAGTGCCCAATTGATGATGAGTTAAGCTAATTGAGCAAGAAATGTTTCGGTTTGGAAGTGGAATGTTGGCCGAATGTGTTGGATGAATGAACTTGATGTTCTTCTTCATTTCCATGAAAATTAATCCATGATTAAGTGTTGTTGTTGCCTATTTGTTCTTGTGCTAGGCAAGTTTGAGTGAAGAACATCAAGTTGAGCAAATTGGAGTTTGGCCGAAACGTGCATTTTAAGGTAATTGTGTGTTCCTCATTTGATTACATGGTATTAGTGCCATGAACAATGGTTATTGGTGATTTGGTGATTATATGATGAACTAAATGGATGAAGAACATTGTTATGTGGAAAAGGGCATTATGGCCGAGGGCTTGAAGTAGAGTAAATTGGTGTTCATTACTTGATTATATGGTATTGGTGCCATAAACATTGATCATTGATGATTAGGTGTTTATGTAATGGGCTAGTTTGGTAAAGAACACTATTGTGTGAAATGGGCAGAGTTGGCCGAAAGCTTGGATTAGTGTATTCGAGTGTACTTCACTTGGTTACATGGTAATGATGCCATGAGTGATGTTCATTGGTGATTAGATGATCATGTAATGAGTTAGTTTGATGGATAACACAAATATGTGGAATTGGGCATTGTGACCAAGAGCTTAAGTTTGTGTATTGTAGTGTTCTTCATTGAAAAACATGGTAGTTAATCCATGAGTTTGTGTTGTTGATGCCTATTGCTTGTTGTGGTAGGCAGTGTGTGTGAAGAGCACTTGGATATTGGAAGGTTGGCTTGAGACCGAAAGCTATTGAGGTAGGGTTCACTAACACTTGATGTTGCTTGGTAATGTACCATGGTTCAAGTGTTTAGAGTGGCTAAGTGATGGTTAAAATTTTCCAAATGACGTTAGTTGCTTGATGGGCTATTAAGAATACTTGGTCTACTTTATGATTAGCTAATTAACTATTGTACATGTACTAGAAATGCAAGTAAATGTGGCCTATTTGCTTGGCATTTTGGAGCTCTAAGTGGAAGGGGATTGAAAGGTGGGTGTATGTGTGCATTGTGCACATGGGTACATGTATGGTTTATCTTGGCCGAGAGCAAAAGTGTGGAGTGTGTGTGTGTACTTGTGTGCTTTGATGTTTCCATGTGCTTGCTAACCCCACTTATGGATTATTTGCTATGGTTAATTATCTTGTATATGTATATGCTTGGTTTCTTTGTCTTGTGTTTATTTTGCAGGTAAAGCTAGCTAATGGGAGGTTAAGCTTTGAGTGAATACTCAGCTTAACTAAATAGACTCTTTTTAGAGTTGAATATACATAAGTGAATCTACTGAGTTACACTCACTGCCCATCCTTTTATTTCAAGCAAGGACATTCGGCCTGAGTAGTGCTAGCTTGCATGTTGCTTGTGTTTTGCACTAAATTGCTTAGTTTCCAAGGTATGTGCCAATGTGTGCTTGGCTTATCATCTTAGGTTCATTACAAGTCTTATATATATGGTGGGCCGAGACTTATGAGCTAAGTTTGCAGGCTGTAGTTGGAGACTTGTCTAGGAAAAGCTATGGATACTTGGACTTTGGCTCTGATCATAGTATTTGCTTTCATGACAATGAATCAGGCAATTGGGTTGGTGTTGCAGTGTGTACTTTTGTATGGCATACTCAAGGTTATGTTTGACCATTAGTGGTCTTGGTATGTAATAACTTGGCATGTTTAGCTTTTGGGATTCATGGCATGTAGCCATGTTGGACACTAGGTAGACTACTCTTTTGTGTACATATATGTAGTCCTTGGTGCCTAGACTTGTGTTGGTTTTGTTGGGTTTGTATGCCAAGTTATGCATGACTTATGGATGGCAATATGCCTGTACTTGGATGTTGAATGTTTTGGGCCAATGTTTGGCACTTTTATGTGAATAGTTATAAGCCTAAACTTATGGAAATGTGGTGCACTACTATATGTTTGTGAGTTGGCCTAGAGCATCATGTGCATAGTAACTTGTGGTTTTCAAAATCTAAACCAATAATGTGGCTTCTTGGTTGCCATATAAGTAGCACACATGATTGCACACCAATTATGCACTTAAAACTCCATTAAGTGTTGCCTTGCTTGAGATGCAAGTAATCAATTAAAGCCTTGCATGTTTTGCAAGTTAGTGGTATTGAGCCTTGCTTTTGCTGCAAGTAACTGTTGGGTTGTTTAAAAGCCTCCTGGGCCACCTCGCAGGCTTCTCACCTTAAGAAAATAAGACTTAAGGTTTTCATTGCTTGTTTGGCCGAATTGAAGTCTTTAGTGTTAAAGTGGGTTTGGGAGTTAAACCTTGGAACTTATGGGCCAGGGCCTGAGTGAGGTGTGACATAGACCATGCATGCATTTTCCCTAGTTTGTTATACTTAGTGACCTAAGGCTTTCCTAAGCCAAAATACATACAGGGCACAAGCCATAACTCTACTCTCTAGTCCCCTTTCCATTAGTTACATATAGATATTTACAGGCCAAATTTTTCCTTTTACCTCTAGATTCATTCATTTCACTTTGCTCTTAGCATTTTACTCATTCATCTCTTTCCCTTTCCCACATGCACACATTGCGCAAATAGCTTGGGGGATGCCAAAACAAGCTTGTTGAACTTTGTGTTAGTGTTGTGCCCAAAAGCCAATCATGAGATGATTGTATTTTGCAGATTGAGTCATGGTATTTTATTGAGGCATTAATCTAGTAATTGTGTTTGTTGTATTGTTTTTGTGTGACATAATCATACATAAATATAATTCTAAAATAATAGTATTCATAAATGTTGCTAGTCTAGTATTATTGTGGAGTGGGTTCCAATAATACATAAAGACTAGCATATGTAGAGACTAATATGAGATATGTAGTCTACATATGGATACAAGTTGGAGAACTTGTGCACCGGACTTACCCACCATGAGAACACTACAAGGATCATTATATGAGTCTTTAGATTCAATTAACATAAAGCTCTAAGTGATTCATCAAGCTCAGAAAAACTTGAATGCTTTCTGAAAGCAAACAGGCTATCTTACCACAATGCTTAAACCATGCATAGCACATTACATAGCCTCTAGTTCCTTCGATTATAGCCATCCCCTAGGGTAGCTCTTTTTCCTTCAAAATGTAGGAGAAGAAGCTTCATATGGGTCCTTACCTATGGCTAAAATGCAATCAAGGAAGCTTGATCTTACATCATGTAACATATGCATCACCATTCATGCATCTGACAGCCTTCATGCTTCAGTTTTGCTCTATTTTTTTGTTATCCTTGGCTTTTTTTTTGTGCCCTTAGGATGTCTTATGAGAGGTATTGCCAGGTTACACAGGATTAGTTGGTAGCAAGAAACAAGAAAGCATCAACCCACCAAAAGTGCCACCATTGGCCTACCATATGACATCATGCTTGGTTTCAATTTTGGTTTTGTTGGCTCCTTTTAGTTTTGTATCTGTCTCAGTGCTTAAATAGGTATTTGGCTAGGATTTTTCAAGTCAAGATGGTGCAAAAAACTAGCTAAGAATTTGTGTTGAAACTACCTTGAAAGACACAAGTCCAAGCGATGGCCAAATGCACTTAGCAGTCAAGGACTTTGACTAGTCCTTTGTCCAATCACCTTTGAAGCAGCTCAAATCACTTAATATTTCCTTTTTTCCTACCTTTGTATTCAAGTGGCATGTTTTAAGCACTGAATTCATGTATTAATTTGGCCAATTAGGTCCTCAAACTTTGAATTGAACATAGGTACACTTAGAGTGCATTCGATAGCTCCTTATTGTACTCTAAGGTGTTTCAATAGGTTCCTTGCATTTTTCACCTTCTCTTAGGCAACATTAAACCCTACCACTCATTTGAGTGGTACACATCAACCTCATCTAATCTTTTTGAAGATTTTGGGCATTAGAGCCTATACATGTCCATGGTTGCGCACAAAGGTACACCTATGGGTCTTATATTGTACCCTAGAGTGCTCCTATTCTTTCTCATGTGTTCTTCATTTTTCCTAGGCTTACGTAACTACCCTCACTTTTATTTTAACCTTAGGTAGTAACATACACAATTCTCCTTAGATTTCTAGGATTTAGAGCCTTCAATTCCTCTTAAGTGCACACAAGGGTGCACTTGAGAGTTCCTTTATGGTGCTCCTTGATTTTTTTGTGATGCTCTTACTATTTTTGCAAATATTTCCCCAAACCATGGGGCTTCTTATCAAGACCCATCATGGGACCATATTTTACTTACTTTTGGCTTAGGCACAGAGCACACTTCTATCCTGCTCCACCGATGTGCCCTTAGCATGTCCTTGTGTCACAATATGAGTACTTAGCCTTGTGTGTTCCTCTTCTCCTTGTGTTTCATGACTTGGATTACTGATTCACACCATTTTTACTCATCATATTCATATAGAAATCATAGCCCCTAGCCCATGCAAGTCACGGGATGACAAAATCCCGTAAAAGAGCTAAATTTATTAAATGTGCTTGGTGCTTGCTTGGTGTCTTGAATTGAGGTAAAAGATTTACTTATTATTTTTCTAAATAGAGGTATGATACTTGTATATTGGTCATGGAGATTTATTTAGTAACTTAGGACTTAAAATGGCTAAAAACTGGCATTGTTTGCTCATCCGCATCCCAAGGAACCATATATCTCTTGCCCAACAAGATATGCAAATGCACCGCATGGGCTGTGCATTCACAGGATAACCTAGAGCCACCACTGCATATGTAGAATGTGCATGATGTGTATGCCTTAATTCTGGAATGGGTGGGCTTCTAGAGTGCGTGAACACCAAGGTGCTAGTGTACCTACAGTAGGCCTAAAAGGCCTAGTTCATGCACAAGGGATTCCTTTGAGAGTTTCGGATACCTCGAAGGACCCTAGTTAATCTTGTTAAGTTTCTACAAGACTAGGTAAACATTATTTTAGTAGGCTAACTAAGTAATAGTGGGTGCGGGAGTCCCTTTGGTGAAGGTCTAGTGTACGTTTGACTTTGGAAGCACCTTTGGTGAAAGTCTAGTGCACTTGTGACTTAGGCAAAGTGTAATTTGAGTCACAAGTTAAGGCCTAGTCCACCCTAGGTAGAATGGGTGTGGGTTTGTATGCTTTTGACCTAGTTTAGTCGTAAAATGAGGCACAAGTGAACCTAGTGCCTTTGAGTAAGTCAGGTGATGGTTGGTGCACTTGCTTCTTACATATCTTTTAACTTGAGGCACAAGAAGGAACCTAGCGCACTGTAGGCACTATGGGTAAAGGCTTAGAGTACTTGTAACCTAAGTAAGTGTGACATCGGGCACAAGTATTAGCCTAGTGCATCCTTGGTAAGTTTATTTGGAGGAGGTTTTGTACCCAAGTAAACTAGGAAACTTAATAGCTTAAGGCATTATGTCAAAGCCTAGTATGCCTTGTATAGGTGGGGACCTAGTGCACTACAGGTGTAGATGGGCCTAAGGGCTTAAGGCAAGCTAGCATGTTTCTTGGAACTCAAGTAAGAAGCATCCACCATGTTACGTGTAAAACTATAAAGGCAATGCAAGTGGTGGGCTAAGCTCATTAAGAGCTAGTAAACTAAGTTTTCAAGTCAGGTCTATAAGCTTATTTTGGAGGCTCACTGGGTTGCCATCCAAGGGTTGTGTCATGCCTATTTTTTTCGATGGTTGGGTGATAGCCCTTCGGTTATCATCAAGAATGAGTTAAAGGCTAAAACTAATTAGGCATGAGGTATTGTCCACGTGAAGACTAGGAAATGAGGGGTATCAAGGGACCCTAATATGTGTGCAGATGTTAGCCTTAAGACTAAAAGCACACATAGTAGAACCCCTTACTGGGAATCTTCATATTCTTACTCCTTTTAGTGTTGTTATGTATATCATTTCTTGCAAGAGATGATGACCACAGGGGATTTTTAAGATCATATTTTTCAGGTAGGTACCCATTTCGTTAATCATTATTAATTCTAGTTTTATTGGTTGTGTTGTTTGCAGCTAATTATGCGTGTTTTTAGCCTTATGGATGCTTGTGGAATAAGGAAGGAAATAGTAGAGCTTGGATCTCACTTGTATCTTTTTGCCATACATTTGTCTACTTGTTTAGCCTCCAATGTCTCTAGGTCGAGTAGTAGTCTGAGTTGACTTTGGGTATGTGTGTAGTCTTTATTTGTATAATGATGCATGTGCATGGTTATTACTTGTAGTGAAATTTGTTACCCAGTCCGGGGTAGTCCAATTATGGTGCCAAAATTGTGCATTTAAACTCCCAGGATTGGTAATATTCTGTAGGCCATCAGAATACTACCCTTAGTGTGCACACCCAAGTGGC